>CM052705.1:82192778-82323106 GCA_028551405.1 Uromys caudimaculatus | reverse complement strand
GGCAACCAACAGATTGGGAAAAGATCTTTACCAATCCTATGTCCGATAGAGGGCTAATATCCAACATATACAAAGAACTCAAGAAGTTAGACTCCAGAAAACCAAATAACCCCATCAAAAAATGGGGAACAGAACTAAACAGAGAATTCTCAACTGAGGAAATTCGCAGGGCTGAGAAGCACCTAAAGAAATGCTCAACATCCTTAGTCATCAGGGAAATGCAAATCAAACAAGTCTGAGATTCCACCTCACACCAGTCAGAATGGCTAAGATCAAAACTCAGGTGACAGCAGATGCTGGCGAGGATGTGGAGAAAGAGGAACACTCCTCCATTGCTGGTGGGATTGCAAGCTGGTACAACCACTCTGAAAATCAGTTTGGTGGACCCTAGAAAAATGGACATAATACTACCTGAGGACCCAGCTATACCTCTCCTGGGCATATACCCAGAAGATGCTCCAACATGAAATAAAGACACATGCTCCACTATGTTCATAGCAGCCATATTTATAATAGCCAGAAGCTGGAAACAACCCAGATGTCCCTCATCAGAGGAATGGATATAGAAAATGTGCATTTACACAATGGAGTATTACTCAGCTATTAAAAGCCATGACTTCATGAAATTTGCAGGCAAATGGATGGAACTTGAAAATATCATCCTGAGTGAGGTTACTCGGTCACAAAAGAATGAACATGGTATGTACTCACTGATAAGTAGATAGTAGCCCAAAAGTTTGGAATACCCATGTTTCACTTTACAGTAACTGCTGGACTGAGAGTGAAGTCCCAGATGGAGGAGTTGGAGAAGGGCCTGAAGGAGTTGAGGGAGTTCGCAGTCCCATGGAGGGAGCAACAGTGTCAACTGGCCTGACTCTCCCTCCAGTTTTCCTGAAGGCTGGACCACCAATCAAAGAATACACATGGAGGGACCCATGGTTCGGACCACATATGTTGGCCATCAGGGGGAGGAGAGGCCCCAGTAAAGGGGAATGTCCAGGTGGGAATAAGGGAGTGGGTGGGTGGGTGAGTGGGAAGTGGAATTCCCTCATAGAGATGGGGGAGGTGGAGGGGATAGATGGTTTCCAAAGAGGAGACCTGGAAAGGGGGAAAGATTGGAAATGTAAATAAAGTATCAAAAAAAAAAAAAAAGCCTAGTTATTGTAGAGTGTGTTTTAGATACTCTATATGAAAAATTGTAGAGAAGACTTAAGGCCTCAGATACTTTCATCCTCCTTATGGAAAGAACATATTTGCTTCTGGAAAACATGAGGGGACACTTAATTCCTGATCGTCCTATGTTAGACAGGAATCGAGAAGATTTGAGCTTTCATCTCTCATGTGGATGAATGTCTTCTTTCTCTTCACCTTTTCCTTGAGGATGTAGCACCTCAGGGCCTTTAATAGTTGATTTATCTTTCCCTTTAACTGGGTCACTGTGCCTAAATATCATATTATGTCAACATTGGTATAAATGTTGCTGTGTCTGCCTGGAGTTTGTTTGTTTGTTTCTCTTTAGGTGAGATTAACATTTAAGCCAATAAACTGTAGGTCAAAAAGATGCCTTTAGGTCAGGAATTGAGAAAAGGTGTCAGCCATGTGCTACACATGTTGCTTTCCTATTTTCCTTGTGTGTTCATTTAGAATACATTGGATCATAGAAAAGTCTCCAGATTACCTTTAGATTTTAGATTAAATATCAATTTTCCCCCAGATTTATATCTTGTTGGTTTTCTCTAAAGATTCTGGATTTTTCTACTATTTTCTTAGAAATTACCCTTCAATGTGTGTGTGTGTGTGTGTGTGTGTGTGTATGTGTGTGTGTATGTGTGTGCACGCGTGTGCGCGCATGCATGTGCTGTGTGTGTGTGTGTGTATGCATGCATGCATGTATGTATGTATGTATGTATGTATGTATGTATGTATATATATATATGTAGTGTGTGTCTGTGTGTAAGTTGTGTGTGTCCTATTGATTATTTTCCTTTAAAGAATCCTACTATAAGGCTCAAAATCACAATTTAGGAATTTACAGGTGGTCCCTTTCCTTAGCAGGCCCAAACTTTTCTGTTGCCCTGGAAGTTCATTGTAAAGTCTGCTCTGTTTTTCTGCCTCTCATCCATTTCTATGTGAATTGGCAATTTCCCCAGGGGGAAGTGGTGCCAGGCTCCAGGTTCGCTATTCACTTCCTTTCTTCTGGGGTTTTGGCTCTCATAACGATTCCCTGCCATTCTCTGTGCTGTCACACAGATTTAGAGCTACATTCTTAGTATTTTGAGTTGTTCTCAATGAGATACTTGGTCTGGTTTATCTCCTTGATCATTTCCAGAGTGTTTTCCTGGGAGGCATGTCTGTTCTTCTTAAAGAAAATCTAGGCAGGAAATCAGATGAAGAATTCAATTTGGCTTGTATTGTCTTCATACCTAAGGTGAGATAGCAGGAAAGAGTCGGAATATATTAGTTGAAAACTCAGAAAATAAATCTCTGCAGGGAAGACCTGGTATTATCAAGTATAGAGATAACATTTAAAGTGATGGAAATGAACGAGGTAGCTTAAAGAGAAAGTCTAAACAAAGCGTGTGTGTGCATGTGTGTGTGTGGTGCAGGAGAGCTCTGTCAGGAATCCTAACGTTTAGACATTAGGTAGAGGAAGAAGTTTGAGTGAAATGTTGGAGGTGTCTGTCGGATGAGAATACGCAATCATACAAGCAATCAAGCATTTTATGGAGCAGAGGATGTTCAGAGCGATGGCTGTGAGGACAAACCTGACAACATGGACCTAAAAAGTTTCCGAGTATTCAAGTCTCACGGGTGTACCACAGCACTTGATAAATGGCTGTACTTTGCAGTGGAGTGGGTGGACAACCTCAGGAAGAGTGATTCAGGATGTAGGAGGCCTGCCCAGCAGCAATCACCCTGGTGCTTTTCAGTCTATAATCTGATGAGTTCTGCGCCACTTCAACCTGAAAGGCTTATTTGAAATCTTCGCTCTGTCCTTTTGGCAAATGATTCGGGTAATGCCCGTCAAGAGCAAAGAAGGATAGTAGCTTGCCCACTTCTTAATCTTCTCAGCAATTCAGGGAGGGAATGTGGACTTCAATACTGTTCCAAACTTGCACACAGCTGCACCTCTGGAGGTAAGCTTTCATTGTGTGCCCCCTCAGAACTCAGCTGGATGCCTCACCGCAAGCAGGAGGCCGTGGGGATGTGCCTCTCTCATCCTAAGCTAAATGCTCTCCCATGACAGGCCTTTCCTATTTTGAACTGTCAGTACAGTTCAGATTGGTCCAGAGGAAGATTAAGACTAAAGTAAAACACATTGTTTCTTCTTGATAAAGCATCAGAAAAGTCCAGTGTCAAGGAATGAAAAGAAGAGTCCGGAATATGCTGCACACATGGCCTCTTTATTTCCTAGGAAGAGTTAAAGAATGGATACCTCCCAGTAGTGGCATATTTGTCGCTTTTATGGTGAGTTTGGCAACAGGACATGCTCACAGGCATTTCAACTAGAAAGGAAAGCAGTGACCCCAAAGCCCAGCTTTCCTTGTGGATAAGTGTGGAGTAAAACGGGTCCTTATCTGAGCCATTTTATCATGTGTAAAATGAATTTACTTATTTCTTTAATTTTTCCAATTCCTATCTGATGAGATGAGAAGAGCCCATGAGTTAGGCATAAATGATAACAAACTGTTTCATTTATATAGAGCACTTTAGCTATACACCATTCTGATACTTTGGGGAAAAGCTGTTTGGACATAGTTTAAGGCACCATTAAATATGGTCTTTAATCAGTGCAATCTCAGCCAAGCTGTCTAACTCTACTATTTTGTGACTCTTGATGGTTGTTTAAAAGCTATTTTCATATAATAATATCTTCATGAAGAAGATTGAACAATTTGTTGAGTTATTCGAGAGATGGAACAATCCTGAAATATGTTCATTCTGGGTATCAAGTCATTTAATCTCTCTGATTTTGATTCTTAAATTAAAATTAGGAGTAACAGAGGACTTGTTCTGGCTGTACCATCACATTATAAACAAAATCAATCAGGATAATGTATAGAAGGCCCTTCTAGATAAATGTAGGACTTTACTTGTTACATGTAAAGACCTTATGGGAAACCATGACAAAAGCTTTGTCTCTTGTCAATCACCAGTGCTAGGAAGGCTCTCTGTACATTAGAACAATGTCCAGAACTCATAAGCACTCACAACTATTAGACTCAGATAAATTTTCAGGATGGCATAAGCCCCAAGGAAAACAATCATAGGCTCCAGACTCGAAGAGCTTAGGATTAGTCATTTTGACATTTCAGAAAGGAATACACATTTCCACTGGCTGGTAAAGGCTGTAGCAGATGGTTCTGCCAGCACCAAGTCTATGAAGTATAGGAAAGAGGGGATGGGAGAAGAGGAGTAAGAGGAGGAATGGGAAGGAGGTGGATGAAGAAGAGGAATAAAGATGAGAAGAAGGAGGAAGAAGAGAAAGAGGAGGAGGAGGGAAAGGAAGGAGAGGAGGAAGAGGATGAGGCAGTTCAGGAAAGAGAACATGAAGTAACAATGGAAAGTGAGCGTGCCTCTCCCACCCCCACCCCCACCCCTCAGTAGAGAGTGAGATGATAAAGATTTTGTATTTGGAAGAGCTTGGAGGTCGTTTGGTTCACAGATGGTAACGTTCCCATTTTGTGCTCACACAGAACATGTTCCTAGGTCATTGTTCTTTTTCTGCTCATTCAAGATGCCACATCATCAGGGCAAAGAGCCATTCTAAAGCTGAAGTGTGAGGATGCTAATCTCAAGGCCATGGGACATAGTGTGTGAGAAATACCACACTTCAATCACTTGTCATCCCCTCCAACTAGATGTGGTGAGCAGGGCTCGCCCATCAGGTGTAGAGCTGTGGGGAATCTATCTACCCAGAAGGTTCTAGGGGACTGCTGTAGACCAATTAGATTAGGTATGCACACAAAGGATCTTATTCATCCTCCTTGTTACAGTCCAAATCTAAGATGTTCCCCTTGCCAACTATAGTTCATTTTGAGTATGTTTCCCTACTGATTGTACTATTCTGGGAGACTCTGAGATCTTTAAGAGGTGGGACCTAACTGGAAGAAGTAAGTAACCAGGGCAAGCCTTTCAAAGTCACGTATAGACTATACCTTGGTTTGGGCCTGCCCTGTTTCCTGGTACACCACCATGTGAAGTCTCTGGTACCTGCTCCTGCTACCACAGACTGAGACTCTCTGCCCTCCCTCCTCTCCTATGATATACTGAAACCCCTCTGAAATGGAGGAAAAATTAATCATTGCTTATTTAAATTACTTCTTCCAGGTATTCTGGCCACAGCAATGCAAAAATGAATATACTCCTCATACCACAGTCAGCAAACTATACTGTAGAAAGATTATCTTGTGTATTGTATGAATGCCTCACCTGTCAATTAGAAAGCCTATGGATTATGGCTTAGGCAGGAAAGAGGTGGGACATCGGGAAGAGAAAGAATTCTGGGAGAGAAGGAGGCAGAGAGAGGAGCCAGAAAAGAGGGAAGAGATAGATATATGATACCTGAGCATAGATAAATAAACCAGTTCTCTTTAGGTATGGTCCAGTCAGAGTAGAACCTAGCTATATGGCCAAGGTATCTGTAAATATAATTTGAGTCTGAGTCTTATTTTTGGGAGCATAGGACTGGGAGGCACAACTGGGGATTAACTACACTGTACTGTGGGGATGTAAATATGACCTTGGTCATATAATTAGCACTGAAATTCACATCCTTTTTCCAGGCAGAAACTCAAGACCTTATCTGCTTGGAGCTACTCTACCAAAGATTCATTCCTGAAGATGTTCGGTAAAGCTGTTGGAGATTAAGTCAGTAGATGTCCCCGGCCTGCGGGGAATTCAGAGTGGTCCTAGGGAAAGGGGACTGACAGATGAAAGAACGAGACAAGAAACACGGGGTACCTGGGAGCAAGACAGAGTCCCTCTGCTCAAGCTCCAACGTTTACTTTGGAACAGCAACTTAAGAATACAGGTGGGCGGGAAGGTTACACATGGCCCAAGGCTAACCCACTACCACAACTGGTTTTCAGGAAATACCAGACATTCTTTCAACCTTTGGGACCCAAGACCGCAGACGCCCTGTCCTTTCTAACCTTGCAACTGACTGAATAAGCTTCACAGAGGGTAACTTCAGGTTTGGCTTCCGACAAGTAGATACTGGCCCAGGACTTCAAGCTGAGGACAGCAGTTTCTTGAGGCTGTTACAGAAAGAACCTCACACTGAATGGCTTAGGCAGCAGTTTAATGGTAATGCCTCACAGGTTGAGAGGATAGAAGTCTACGATAAAGGTGCTGACAGGGTTTATTTCCTCTGAGGGCTGTGGGGGATTGGTTGCACACATACCTTACAGTTTTTTGTGGTTTGCTAGCGTTTTAAAAAATTACTTCCTAGCTTGCAAAGTATTCATCAGTTTATGTTCATGTGATAATTTCCCTTTGTGCATATGTCTCTTTGTCTGCATTTCCTCTTTTTTGATGGGCTCTATTACCTTGGATTTAGACCAACTCTGATGATGCCATATTAACTTGATCATATCATCTTCAAAGACTTATTTTCAAATAAAGTTATAGCCTAAAATACCGAGAGTCATGGCTTCAACACAACTTGACTTATAGAAAAATTCAGTTTTTCTCAAGTGTCAGGACTCTGGCCTTTGGAGCTATAATCTAATAATTTGCTTAATGACATTATATCTAGCACTGCTGGGGTCAATTTCTCAGGTTTCCAGTAATAGACCATGCAAATGAATTCTGTATTTATTGTATAAAATATGCGTTACTGCTGTTTAGAAAATAAGAAGTGGCCAGCAGGAGGCAATGCCCCTTCTCTGAGAATGAAAGACCTGACCCCCTTATGAGGAAAGTTAGACCCCTAGCACACTTGGAGCCAGAAACAGGAATAGGACTGAAATTGCCTGCTTGACCAAACCCCACCTGGCTGCATTCTTTCCCCTAAGAAACGGATGATCTTGGCCTGGCCCCAGGGCCAGAGGCACAATGTTTCAGGAACTAGCTAACCACAAAAATGTTTGTGCAACTGCCTTGTGACTAACTTAGAACATTCTGTACTTCCCCATAACACAAATTCTTTCCATTCTTGTGTTTTTTTTCCTTTAAATACTCCTGACTTCAGCTGCTCAGGGTTGAACTCCTCTGCCTCTGCGTAGGTTACGAGCTCAACCCCAGTGCACTGGTCCCCTGAATAAACCTCATGTGATTGCAGCAAGGACAGTCTTTCGTGAGTTCTTGGGGGGTCGTGCTGTCCCGAGACTTGAGCAAGGGTCTCCCCAGCTCGGGGGTCTTTCAAGAATAAGTCATGTAACACAGAAAGTGAGATTGTGCCATCCTGTTAGTACATGAATGAATCCAGACCACTCTAGGTTGGTCAATTGTTAGATGCCCTAGGATGAGGTTCCCCTATAGACCATGTGGTTTGATGCATCAGGAAATACCAGGGAAAAACCATATTCTCTACCATGGACAGAGCACAACAGCATGGGAGGTGACTAGAGCTCTGCTTTCCCTAAGAACCCTGCTTCCCAAGACAAATCAGTTAAATTGGCCTTTGGTTCTCTCTGCCTTTTCTTCAAAGTTCCTCTGTGCTATTGAGGCACATTCTTTCCAACCCCCTCAAACGTGGGATAGAGCTCTGTTCATCTTCTCATGAAAGTAATTCTTATTGGGAGATCTAAAATACATAGGCTCACATCTAGGTCAAAATGGCTGCTGTGAGTTTAAAGTGGGTTCTATCTTTAGTGTATCATGGACAATTAACAAGGGCCTTTTGTCATAGGAGCAAAGCTCTAAGGCTGCAAGATGAGATCCTGCAGGTCTTAAAGACACCTCTTTTATTAACTAATCAGCCCCTACATTAAAATTAATTTATCTTTTGCAAATGTTAGTGATCCAGAGATGTGTTGATCTCATTAGCCGTTTCTCTTTTGAGTTCTAGGACAACACAAGGTAGACAGTTATGAGTTTATAGCCTAAACTTGTTTGCAGTACCCAACCCACCTGCATTTGTGCCATTTATGTCCATCTGTCTAGAATCTGACAGGATGGGCCTTGCTGGGTGGTCATTATCCAATCCTTACTCTTGATTGGCCTAGAGACATAAATACCAATTCTGTTCATTCACAGGTGTTTTCTTTCCACCATGATCCCCATGATGGCGTGCAGTAAAGCTGAGGCCCTATAAGAGAAAGGCCCCTTTCTTTTAAGAATGAATTTCCCCAGCTTTCTGTCTCCTTCAGTCTTTTGAGAAACTCAATCAAGGAGGAAAGAAGAAGAGATTTTGACATAGGTGTGGTTAGGAGCTTGGTAGACTGTGTGGTTGGTGAAGATGGCCCTGACTGAACATTTTATGGATATCTCAACTCATCTGTCCATCAGGATTCAGAGATGTGGCTCAGTCAACCCCTGAAGGTACTCATTAGCTACCAGGAGGCCTCCATAGCAAAAAGCTTATACCAGTATCCTGTAATTCACAGCATCTTCAAGGGAACAGGCAGGACTATTTGAGAGGCTCAACATACAATCAGAAAATCTTCCCTTGTTTAACTCTTTTGCTTTTGCAACTAACCTCACATCTGTGTAATGCACATAGCAACTGGTGGATACAGGCAGCAGGACCAGCAGATAGTAAATAATGCTCTGAGAAATACATTCCAGTCAACCCAAGTGATGTGAGTGGAGCGTTCTTAATAAAGATAACATGTTTACCGACATTCATTACTTTGTATTGTTATCACAGAGGCTAATTTATTCTGATTTAAAAGTTATTTTACATGAAAAGAATGGCGGCAGAGCTACATGTTCTTGGGAGACCAATCCAAAAATCATATCTAACTTAGCTTCTCCAGAACAAATACATTTTAGGTTGATTTTCAGTTCACTGAGTTTCTTTGGCCTTGGGATCCAGCAGGTGCCGTTACGTAGGTTGAGAATTTAACTCTCACAGAGAACAGAAGGATGAAGATTCAGTTCTTTAAAAATAAGTTTCCTGTTCTTATAGACATCCTAAGGCATAAAATTCTCGTTTGGTTGGGTAAATTCTTTTAGGGGCCATGCTGAAACTTATTGATGGTTTGCTGCCTTCTCACCCACACCTTTTCTTGTAGTATATAATGATGCTCAGTTAATTTTTGAATTAGAAATTAAATATACCAATCTTCTTTTGCATTGCAACTTCTCATTCTAAACATGTATCTAAAAATGTATTCTCACAGGTTAGAGAAATGGCTTACTTGATAAAGTGCTTGCTGCACAAACATGAAGACCTGAGATCAATCCCCAGAAACCACATAAAACTAGGCATGGACCAGCGAGTTCCAGATTCAGCAAGACAATGCCTCAAAAAATAACGTGAAGAGCGATTGAAGAAGATACTCAGTATCAGCCTCTGTCCTCCACAGACACAGGAATACATTTGGTATGCATTTCTCACTCCCTGCCCAGTACCTTCCTACTATTAACACATTGTCGAGATTATTTTCATTAAAGGCAGCCAAAGTCAATAATTTCTCATATGTATGTTCAGTGATCTACTGAGATTAAACTGTATGTTAGTCACCCATCCATCTTGTCTATATCCATATCAACCCATCATCTCTCTACCTATTATTAATCTAGATTAATTCTTTGTAATGGCTACATAACATTCATTTTATGAATATTTAATGATTTACTTAGGTCACTGTTCATATTTGAGTCTTTTGCCTGAAATAATTTTTGACATGGATATGGGAGAGGATGCAGCAATTCTGGACTTTATTTTGGTGGTAAGGCGTAACCTTCTAGATTGCTGGGACAGCTACGGGGCTATTGCAAAAGCTGGGAGGTAAGAGGAGAGGAATAACATCAGAGAACAGATGGGAAACTGGTTGGAGTATTGCTACATGGTTTGATTTTATTCTTCTCTTCATTTTCTTAGGAATAGCTAAGTAGAACAGACATTATTGACAAATGCATTTGATGCTTATTTACTATTCAGTAACACCTTCTATGTGCTTAGCACTGGTTTAGGTGCTAGAGAGACAGCGGTGAGCAAAACAATGCCCTTGCCATAATGCCACTTGCATCCATGGTAGAGAGTAGAGTTAAAAGCCAGAGCATATGTACCTTTTCTGAAGACAGCTGACGCAGGACAGAGGGCTTGGGAGAAATGGAGGATGCTGGCTTTACTTTCTGTGGATGAGAACCATGATGATGCTTCATTGCACGGTGGCTCAGAGTGGGCAGGGAGGCCACCTGCCGGACCCAAGGGCCTCTGTGCACTACTCCTCCCATTTACACACTGGGAAGTCCCACTGCTCTCCCCACTGCCAAGCATAACGACAGACCTCTTTTCCAGATACTTGCTGGAACTTGCTGGGGGTGGATAAGGGTAGGAACATAGATATAACCTGAATAAGGGGAAGGTTGCCATGGGGAAAATGCCAATATTCCACTAACAGATTAATTCAACACCCCTGAATTAGCATGAGTTTTCTCATCATTCAGTGTTTAGCAGGGGGCAGGGAAAATTGTTCATTATTAAACATGAGCTGAAATGAAAACGCCACACTTTGTAAAACATGCAAGGTTACCTGCTATGGTAACTGCTTGCAGAGTTTTAATGTGTCTGCAGCATGGCTAATTAATTTTCTCTAAGCTTCACTGGAATTCTTATTTGAGATGATTGTCTTGGTAACTGAATGCATCACAGAGAGCAGGAACATTAGAAATGCTATTTAGGGGCTGCTGTAACAATCTGAGCCTTTTCCAGGGCTTTGTCAACCAGCAGCAGTCAGTATACACCTCCCCCCCCCCCCCACGGCCCCTGTCCAGTCATCTCAGCATTGTAAGGTGGGCATGGTTTACCAGAGGTTGTACAGCCGCTACTGCATCTGGTGTTGCGGGTTAATGTATGGGATCTCAGGTCAGACCTGTATGGGATTTCACATTTATGAGCAGCCAGCCACTTATCATGTGACCGCAGGAATTTAATGGTACTTTTTCCTTACCTGCAAGCTTAGAATGATTTTAGTAGCAGAGATGCTGCAAAGCCTACAGTAGATGCACTTTCAAAGCCCTCCCCTACCCCCAGTTCATGTCACTAAGTGCATCTGCTTTCTTCTCTATCTTTTTCCTTTCTTCTTCTCTCCTCTTCATTTTACATCACCATTGCCACCATTATCAACATCATTTTTTTTCCTTTTGTTTATTTTTGCTTGCAATCTGTGTGTTGAGATTTGAAGTACCGTGTTCAAATTGGGCAAAGTATAAAGGATGATATTGACACAATCATCTTCTAATGCCTTAAAGAAACAAGAAGCCAGGTCACCTAAGCCCTGGTCCAGCCTTTGCTGTGGCCCCTTGACTTGAGTAAGCCCTTTCAACTGGCCCTCACTCTCCTCCTTGGTAGGACAGGGAGGAAAAAATTAATATCCCTCAGGCTCCATCCCAGTCTCAAGAAAGTGTCTAAATAAATGGCTTCAGTTAGGTAAATTAGGGTGTGTTTGTCGGGGACTAGGAAAGAAACAGTTCTTTAATCAAATTGGATAGCCTTGAAAAAATTAAATCTTAGCAAACCCTGCCCAGCATTATCTATGAAAGATTTTGCAACCAGGTTGAAGTAGTTTGTCTTTGTATCTTCTCAATTGAACTCATTTACTAATCCACTTTTGTGTATTTAGTGTCCTTAACAACATGGAGCATTTTCCAAGGTCAAAAGTGGTATCTTATAAATCTTTGTATCTCCTGGATTAATAGCCTGCTATTTTGCTAAATGAGTATATGTCAATGTAAATGAAAAATAAGACGACAACGCAGAAGCCTGGGTAATCATCATATTATCCAGTACTATACCACCTCTGTGCCTTTGGTCTATCAACAACTTATAAATTAGTACATTGTTGAGACTTCTATTTTAGTCTAATGGTTTGCATATATAATTTCTTGGAAGCTCTTAGCGCATCACAATTGTTATTAAATAACAATTAACCTTGTGAACAAAGGAGAAGTCACAAGCGTTATTTATTACTTTGCCAGTTTCAATAAAGATCTACTGTGCTAATAGTTTTTCATGGAGACAGCTGCCATCAGTTAAGTAAAAACATCATTAAGTTGCAACCATAAGTATCAATAGAGGGAGAAGCTACTAGTTTTCTGCTTGCTGACAGGCATTAACTGGTTATTACTATCCATTCTAATAGCTTTCTGTTGCTTTGTGGTATTTTATTTTACAGCTATCTGTGAAAACACAATCACACACACAAATGTTTATCGAATCTTACTGTTAACAACCTTTTACAAAATGTTTTTCATTCCATGACCAAAGATCTCTTAGAAGTTTTTGTGAGTCTGTTAAGGGACTTTCTGGATGTTAGAATGTCATTAGCAGTGGAGGGTTTTATGCATGAAACAGTAGGACCTTTTGACTTAACTGTCTTAATTCAAAGTTCTTTTTGGTGCAGTCATTTTAATGTGTCATGTCACAGCCATACAAATCAATCTTATGAAGTCATAAAATCCAGGTACATATCAGCAATAATATTATAATGGCTACTCTTTTTTTTTTTTTTTTTTACAGAAAATTTGTTTTCATACAAGATATTTGGATCATACTTATTTCTCCCCTAACTCCTCCCAGATCCTCTAACTTCCCCAACTATCCAACTCTGTGCCTTTTCTTTCTCTCTTTAGAAAACAAACAGGCAGACAAACAAACAACAACAAAACAAAAGAAAAAACTAAGAAAACAGAATTTAAAAAAAGAGAAAAAACATACATAGACCCCCTCCAAAAACAATCAAACAAAAGACCCCAAAATCAAAACCCTTAAATACACAAAACATCGAAAGCCTTACTATACAAGCAGAACAACAGTAATACCAATTTTAAAAATGCCCAAATAAAGCAATATAAGACAAAAGGTCTATGAAAGTAGTTGTGTTGACCAACTACTATTGGGCATGGGACTTACTCCTAAGTTTGGTTAATATATCCAGTGAGACTCCATTGGAGAAAGCTATTTTTTTCTTCACAAATAGATTTCAACTGTAGATAGCTTCTTGCATGGGATGGGAGCTCCTATCCACTTCCCACTCTCAGCACTGGGACTCTGTCTGACTTAGCCTGTTCACACTGCTATAGTCTCTGTGAGCTCACATGTGCATCAGTCCTTTTATGTCTGTAAGATACAATTCCCTTAGTGCCATCCATCTCCTTTGGCTCTTCAAATCTTTATGCCTTCTCTTTTGTACTAAGGTGAAAGGTTTGATGCAGACATTCCATTTAGGATTGAATGCCACAGTCTCTCACTCTGCACATTCTCCAGTTGTGGTCTCTGTATCAGTTCCATCTTCTCCAAAGAAGAGGCTTCTCTGATCATGTTTGAGTGAGGGACTGATCTATAGATCTAGTAGAATATTGTAAGAAGTCATTTTGTTACTATGTTCCTTTAGCAGAACAATGGCATTTGATTTCTCCCTAGGCTCATGGCCTATCTGGTCTCAGGTTCTTGGACACTGGAACAGTGTCAGACATGGGTTCCCTCTAAGTGCAACAGTTCTCAACCTGTGTGTTGTGACCCCTTTGGGGGTTAACTGACTCTTTCATGGGGGTTGCCTAAAACCATCAGAAAACACAGCTATTTACACTATGATTCATAACAGTAGCAAAATCACAGTTATAAAGTAGCAACAAAAATAATGTTATGGTTGGGGTCACCACAACATGAGGAATTGTATTAAAGAGTTGCAGCATTAGGAAGGTTGAGAACCACTGATGCAGTAGAATGGGCCTTAAGTCCAGAGAGTGGTTGGTCACCCCTACAATGTTTGTGCCACTATTGTACCAGTGAATTATGCAGGTGAGTCACCATTGTTACACGGTTTGTAGCTGGGTTGGTAGTTACCTTTCTCCTCTGGTAGAATGCAGAATGCCTTCCAGTGTCATGAACAGTGTTCAGTATGTATGAACACTAGTTAGACACTAGTGTGTGAGAAATTTTATATGTATGTTCATAAGGGATATTGCTCTGTAAGTTTCTGTTTTTCTTTTTGTTTTGTTTGTCTTGTTTTGCTTTGTGTTGGTTGGGTCTTAGTGTGATTTAGGTATCAGAGTAATTGTGGACTCACAAAAATATTAGGCAATGATCATTCAGTTTCTCTTTGGTAGACTAATTAAAGCAGTATTGGCATGATTCTTCATTAATGTCTGGTAGATTTCCCAACTGAAGCCATCTGATCCTGGGCTTTTTTTAAGGGGTACTTTAATTACTACTCCTATTTCACTAGGTTTATGGGTCTTTTTACATTGTTTATCTGATTTTGATTTAAGTTTGATAAGTTGTATATATCAAGAAATCCATCCATTTCTTTTAGGGTGTCTAGTTTGGTGGGGAGCAGATTTTTGAAATGCATCTTTATGTTTCTCTTGGTTTCCTTGGTGTCTCTTGTGATGTCTCACTTTTTAATCTCTAATTTTATTGATGTGGATTTACTATATCTATCTTTTCGTTAATTTGGATAAGGGCTTATCAGTCTTACTGATTTCCTCAGATAACCAACTGTTTTTAAAATTAATTTACTTTGCATCCCAATTCAGCCCCCCTCCTCTCAATACCCCCTCATGCAGATCCTCCCCCATCCCTCCTTCCTCATCTCCTCACACACTACAGCCCCCATCCTTGGGACATCAAGTCACTACAGTACTAGGTGCATCCTCTTCCACTGAAGCCAGACAAAGTGGCCTAATTAGGGGAATGGGATCCACAGGCAGGCAGGCAGGCAACAGATTCAGGGGCTGTACCCACTCCAGTTGTTGGGGGATCTACATGAAGACTAAGCTGCATATCTGTTACATATGTTCAGGGGACTGAGGTCCAGCCCATGCTCACTCTTTGGTTGGTGGTTTAGTCTATGGGAGTCCCCAAGGATCCAGGTTAGGTGACTCTTTTGGTCTTCCAAGTGGAGGGATAAGGGCAGCAACCCACCCAAACAAAACCAACATGTGTCCTACCTACAAGATGCACAGGAACAAAGATAGATCAGAGATGGAAAAAATGGCCAACCTATGACTGCCTCAAATTGCGACCCATCCCATGGGCAAGAATCAGTCCCTGACACTGTCAATGATACTCTGTTATATTTGCAGACAGGAGCCTAGCATAACTGTCCCCTGAGAGGGTCCACCCAACAGCCAATTGAAAGAGACACAGAGACCCACAGAAAAACATTATATGGAGCTTGGGAGTCTTATGGAAGAGCTGAGGATAGGATTGAGGGACCTGAACAGGACAGGACCTCCATAGGAGGACCAACTCTTAATTTCATTGATCCCTTGTATTTTGTTTGTTTGTTTGTATTTAATTGACTTCAACTTTGAGTTTGATTATTTCTTGCTGTCTACGCTTTTTGGATGCTATTTCTGCTTGTTCTAGAGCTTTCAACTGTGCCTCTAAGTTGTAAATATGAGGTATCTCCAATTTTTTCATGTAGGCACTTAGTGTTATGAACTTGTCTTTTAGAACTATGTCGTTTATTGTGTCCCATAGATTTGAGTACATTGTGTTTAATTTTCATTTGATTCTAAACAATTTTACATTTTCTTCTTAATTTCTGTCCTGACTCATTCTTCAGTACTGATTTGTTCAGTTTCCATAAGTTTGTATTTTTGTTGTTGTTGTTGATTCATAGATTTAATCCATAGGATGTAAGGGTTGGCTTGTTGTTGTTGTTGCTATTTTCCAATTTGCTTATATCTGTTGAGGCTTAGTTTATGTCCAAGTTTGCGGTCAATTTTGGAGTAAATTTTGTCAGCTTCTGAGAAGACAGTATTTTCTTTTGTATTTAGGTAAAATGTTCTGTAAATATCTGCCAGGCTCATTTGTTTTATGATGTTACTTAACTCCAACACTTCTCTGTTTAGTTTTTTGTGTGGTTGACCTGTCCATTGATCACACTTGTGTATTGAAGTCACCCATTGTCACTATAGGATAGTAAATATGTGATTTTAGCTGTAGTAACATTTCTTTTAGGATCTTGGGTACCCATGTATCCAAGTTTGGTACATAAATGTTTAGAATTTCAAAATCTTCTTGGTGGATTTTCCCTTTGATTAGTTTTGGCTTGGTATCTGCTCTGTCAGATTTTAAAATAATTACACTTGCTTGTTTCTTGGATCTATTTGCTTAGGGTACTCTTTTTCATCCTTTTATCCTGAGGTGATGTTTATCATTGATGGCAAGGGGGCAAGGTCTGTTTCTTGGTTGCAGCAGAAAGATGGATCTTATTTTCTAGTCTAATTTGTTAGTCTGTGTTTTATTTGGGAGGACATTGTAATTTTGACCATTATATTGAGAGTTATCAATACACAGTGTTTATTGATTCCTGTTATATACTTATAATGGTATGAGTTCCCCCTTCTTTTGATTTACTGTTCTGGGACTATTTATTTCTTATGTTTTCTTAGGTGTGTTTAACTTCTTTAGTCTTAAGTTTTTATCAAGTGTCTTCTGTAGAAATGGATTAGTAGGTAGGTATTGCTTAAAATTGGTTTAAAATGCTTTTCTTTCTTTCTCTGTAGTGATTTATAGTTTTGCTGGATATAGAAGTCTGGGCTTACATCTATTGTCTCTCAAGAGTTTATACAACATCTGAGGTTTTTGACTTTCTACATTTTTTGCTTCCAGTTTTATTTCAGTTTGAGTTTTCTTTTGTAATTCTACTTTTATGTCTCTTGAACTGTTTTCAGTATTCTGCTCTACTGTTTCTTTGTGGTTTTGTGGTCTTCATTCATGCTCTCTTAGATCTTAGCATATTCATAATTGTTATTTTGAAGTCCTTATCTTGTGTCTCAGCTATATTGCATTCCTCAGGGCCTACTATAGTAGGGCCACTGGGTTCTGATTAGAGGCATATTATCTTGACTATTCATTTTTGTGTTTTTGTGTTGGCTTCAAGCATCTGGAGTTATAGTGATTGAAGTGATTTTAGGTGCTTCATATCTGGTTCTTTGTTGTGTGAGTGTTCCATTCCTTGTTTTTTGTTGCATTCTTTAGATCTTAGGAAAGCATCTTGGCTGTGGGTTCCCCAGCAGAGAGTGCATTTGCAGATTGGTGAGCCACAGAGAAGAGTAGAGGTAGGATAGGAGAAAAGGCAGAGAGGGGCTGTGGGAAAGACCAAGAGATGAGGTCCCCAGGGAGTTGGAGGTGTGGTGGGAGGAAAGGCTCCTGAAGTTAGGCTACAGTTGGATAAAGAAATCATCTGGAGAGACCCTAATAAAAGAGCTAGCAGCCTGTGGTTATGCACCAAGTGTTAAGTAATAAAGAGAGTTGAAATAGGAGGAGGGGTTTGATCCAGAGCTGAGGGTGAGACTGGAGAGACATAGAGAATAAGAATAGTGTGACTTATCTGAGTCCCAGTCAGGTGTGGCCAACAGGAGTCCCATGTAGGGGGTGTTTTTAGTTTAAGCTTCTGACACAAAGGACGAGGGATTGGCTAGAAAGAAAGAATGAGAGAGTCCTCAGCAAAGAGCTAAACAGATCCTCACTAAGAGGTGAAATCTATAATAGCCACCATGATCTTTACTCATTCCAGCCTCTACTCCTGGTATAGTGATTTTCATTTCCTATCTTATTCATTTACCATAGTGTTTAAATATTATGCATATTTATTACTTTTACATTTAAAAGTTAAAGCTATTTCTTAGATATCTGGTTAAGCTGATATAAATTCTTCGTAGAACTTGGCTCATCTCCCTAACCTAGCCTTACATTGGAATGTTATGACTTGAAAGTGTGTATTACCAGAAGTTCTAAGAGACCTGCTAGAATTGTAATTCTCAGTATTCTGTGCATTCTTATTCTAGAATAAGAAAGTAAATATCTGTATCCAGAATGTCTTCGATTCTGGTGGATGAAGAGGGAACTTGAGAGTGACCAAGACATAGAATTTCTGAGCCTCACTCCCTATCTGGAACTCTTCTCACAGTGATTGTATTCATTCTTCAATTTGACTTCAATTCTTCACCCTGTAATAATGGTGTAATAGTCAAGTAAGAAGTGAGTTTATTTGTCTTACTATTTACTGTAATGTTCCTGGTGTATAAATCTCTTGTAGGTGCTGTAATAGGCACACAGTCAGTAACTTGAAAATCGGGAACTTATTCTTTCCTGGTTTTGGAGGTTATAACGTACAAATTCAAAGTCTCACCAGGATTGAACTTCCTCAGAAGGCTACAGAGGGGGCTCTTTCCTTTCTTTATCCAACTTCTGGTAGCTCCAGGTGGTCCTTCGCTTATGGTTAGTTTCTGCTTCTGTGTTATGCTTTCTGTGTCTTTTCATCTATAAGAAATCACCTGGAATTAGTGCCCACTCAAGTAATCCAGGATCAGCTCATTATCGAAAAATAGTAATTATATCTACAAAGATTGTTTCCAAAGAATGTAACATTTAGTAATAAGTAATAGTCATAGGTCCTGGGGATTAAGAGATAGGGATCTTTGAGGGACATTAGGCTAATTCAGCCTACTATATTTGGCAATTAAAGGAAAATTCATAATTTCAAAAACAGGTGATGGTTGAATTAATCCTATTTTCTCCTGCGTTGAAATGTCCCTTTCCTGGTTCTGGAGGACAGAGTCACATACTTGGTTTGGCTTTTCCATTAATCTTTGGTTAGGATAAGGCTTCTACAACTAGACTTAAGTTGGGGAACCTCCAGTTCTTATCAAATAACGTCATTTTCCCACAAGGAAACAAAAACATGTGCATGAAGAAGAATATGGGTTGTTTTTGCTTTTGTTTTGAGGCGGGATCTTGGTGTATAACTCAAGATGAACTTGAACTCAGAATCTTCTTTCAGCTCCAAGTATCGGAATTACAGGTGTGAAGCACCCCTCCTACTTTAAGAACACAACTCTTTGAGTTCTAGGGTTCACACATCATCCCTTTCTACTCATATGGTTCTAGGTTCAAAGCTACATCTTCTCTCTTTAGTTTTTTGTTTTGTTTTGTTTTTGATAAAGCAATGGCAATAATATGTGTGGTACTTACATGTTAGAATTTTTGTGAATATAAAATGCTTTGAAATAGATATAAACTTCTGTTCGTGATGTTATATTTTTCAACATATACTTTAAATTGCCTCTGAAATGTGTTTATGCCTCTACATTAAAAGTGAACAGGAAAAAAAAGTAATCATTAACCTTAAGCTGAAAAATATTCACTCTTCCATTATCACCTCCAGTTACCTAGGGAGCTATTGAGAGAACACACAGAGATTATAATTTAAAGACTTAGAAAAGGAATTAAAAGGTAGCTATGAATAATAGGACTTGTTTTTAGCAAAGTTGGCAGTCTCACCAACTTACTGAGGCCAGGCAGTTAATATAAACAAATAAATCAGGGCTAGAGAAAACAAAACAAAACAAAACAAAAAAACAGGAGCAGAAACACAATGAATGGAAAATGGTAATTGATATAATAATAAGAAAGCAATGATAAGGAACAGTAAGACTGGAGGGAACTGGGAACAGGGGAGCAGCGTTTGGTTCAGTCCGAGGGAAGCTGGGCTCTTTAGTTGCCTGCTGATGGTTGTACACAGACACACAAAAGACCTTCAGGATAAATCATCCAAGGAATTCATAAAGTATTTTTCTATCATTATTGTGGTGGCTTGAATTAAAATGGCCCCCAAAGGCTCACAGGGAGTGGCACTGTTTGAAAGGATTAGGAGGTGTGGCCCTGTTGGAGGACATGTGTCACTGCAGGGTGGGCTTTGAGGCTTCAGAAGCCCGATCCAGGCCCAGTGGCTCTTTTCCTCTTCCTGCTGCCTTTGGATCCTGATGCAGAACTTCAGCGCTCTGCCTGCACACTGCCATGCTTCCTATCATGATGAGAACTAGACTAAACCAGTGAAACTGTAAGTCCCAATTAAATGCCTTCTTTTATAAGAATTGCCGTGGTCACAGTGTCTCTGCACAGGAACAGGCCACCAACTAAGAGAATTATGTAATTATGCTGTGCTACATAGCAAACAACTCTCCAAATCCTACTCTTAATAAAAGTTTAGTCCTCCCTCCTAGGAAATGCTACTGGATCCCTGGTAGCTTGTCTCTGTGCCTAGACTTGGCCATCTAGGCTTCACCCTCTCAACACTGGGTCTCTCTGTTCTTAGTAGCCAAGGGCTATGGTTTCATTAAATTCTCCAAAAAAAAAAAAAAAGATACTTGGGAGAGTTAACCCCCAATGTGACTTCATCTTAGGGTCTTTAGAGATGTTAGTACAGATCAAACATGGTCATTATATCATTAAATTAGTCCATTTTCTGATACCAATAACAAAGTCTCACAGACTAGGTGAGTTATAAAGAAAAGAAAGAAATACATTTCACCAATTCTTCTGGAGATCCAAGAGTCACACCAACAGAGTCCCTAGGTGGTGCAGATGTTACACAGATGGAGACATGGATTATACATGTGTGCTTTCTGGTCTTTTTTTTTTTTCCTCATATCAGAAAGCTACAACAAGTTCAATTATGGGGCTAGAGTCTAATGACCTTGTCTAACCCTAGTCCACTCACAAAGGCCCCAGTTCTGAACACCATAATCAGGTAATTTTTTCCCTCAGTATCAGTCTTGGTTAGGTTTTCCATTGCTGTGAAGAGACACCATGACCAAGGCAACTTTTATAAGTGACAACATTTAATTGGGACTGACTTACAGCTTCAAAGGTTCAGTCCATTATCATCATGGCAGGAAGCATGGCAGCATCCAGGCAGGCATGGTGCTGGAGAAGGAGCTGAGAGTTCTACATCTTCATCCGAAGGCAGCCAGAAGACTGTATCATGAGCAGCTGGGAGGAGGGTCTCTTCTGCACTGGCTGGAGCCTGAGCATAGGCCCTCAAGGCCCAAAGCCTGCCTACACAGTGACATACTTCCTCCAACAAGGCCACATTTCTTCCAACAAGGCCACACTTCCTAATAGTGCCATTTCCCACAGGCCAAGCTTATTCAAACCACCACAGTAACTCTCAACGAAGACTAAATTTTACTATAGGACACTTGAGGAATTTACTGAAACCATTTCTAACCATAGCAGGACCAATATTGCTGCCCCATACAAGAAGGCAGCACTCTAGATGCAGAGAGACACACAGAGAAACTGCCATGAGAAGGTTGGAATTACATTACCACAGAAGCCGGGCAGTGGTGGCACACGCCTTTAATCCCAGCACTCGGGAGGCAGAGGCAGGTGGATTTCTGAGTTCGAGGCCAGCCTGGTCTACAGAGTGAGTTCCAGGACAGCCAGGGCTACACAGAGAAACCCTGTCTCGAAAAAACAAAAAACAAAACAAAACAAAAACAAACAAACAAACAAACAAACAAAAAAACCCCACACATTACCACAGACATTGTACTCTGAGAAGCCAGGACAGAATCCTGGAGTATGTCTGTCCTTTGTGATTTTAGAGGGAACATGGCCCTTTGGCCAGAAACACCCTGCTCTTACCTGTGAGATAGTCAGTTTCTGTCATTTAAGCTACAATGAAGGGACTCTAGCCAGTCCTGGCATGGCAATAATGGCTCTGGCAGGCCTTGTCCTTCTCCCTGTCGCCCCCTGCCTTGCTAAAATCTTGTTAGATTATATTCTTAAGGCTAGCCACCAAGGTCTATTCCTGGTTTTGTTTGGCTAATCCCTCCTCTGAGGATGACTAACATGGTCCAGTTATCAAAGTGTTAAAGTCCAGCAACCAAAGACCTCATTTGGCTCACCTAGTTAACATGGTCAATTAAAACTAAACGTCTTATCCGTCTCCTCTGTATCCAGAGGCAGTCCTTTGTCTGGTTCTCCTCCAGGACAAATACCCCCTTTCTCCTCTCCTTGTTCCCTTCCCCTTCTCCTGGGTCCTCTACCTCCTGTCTTAGTCTCCTATTCCTACCCTCTGTCCCTCTGAGGTAAATAAATCCCCTTTGTGCTGAAAACTTGATCTTGGGAGTCCTGAGCAGATGCCAGTCCCTACAGTTAAGATAATGGTGCTTTGCTATAATTAAGATTATAGCAACCCTAGGAAACCAAACACCAAGAAACAGAAAGACTGGTACTCACACCTAGGAGCTTTCCCCTACCTCAGCCTTAAGGATATATGTGTACTCATGGTTTGTTGGCCAGAAATAGTCACATGGTGTTGGGCTGTGTTCCCAGAAGAGGAAAACTAGATGTCTGCACACATTCATGGTATCTACTCTGTTTCTCTTTTTAGAAGATAGTGATTAAATCAGTTTGAAAAGAATGTTTTCTACTTTCTGTTCCAAGAAGACAACTGAATGATCTAAACTCACTTTGTTTGGATCTCACCAGTGTATTCCCTCCTGGGGCTCTCTCCTGAAGGCGAACCACAAGTGTGGTTCTGTTTACAGTTAGACGTGTGTTCTAAACTATAGGCAAGGTGTGACTACAATTGGAACATGGTGTTGAGCAGAGGTCGAAGCGTGAGGAAAGGACACCACCACCACCCCTGCCAGAATCAGGGTTTTTTTTTTTTCTGTAGTCCAAGTTGTCCTGGAACTCACCAGTAGCTCAGGCTATCCTCAAAACCATGACACTCCTCCTGCGCAGGCAGTCTGGTGCTGAAATTTTAGGCAGAAACCACTACATCTCCTGCCCATGGAAACCAGACCAGTTTTACCTGGTTTGAGTTGTTGGTGAAGTAGGTCTTTAGAGATTCCTTGACAAGCCACTTACCATGTATACATTACTCTTGAAAATATATAGTCTAAATTTCAAAAAAGCTTAGAAAATAATTTTAACAAAATACCACATTGATGAATGGCTTTCTCTCTCTCTCTCTCTCTCTCTCTCTCTCTCTCTCTCTCTCTCTCTCTCTGTATGTATATGTATGTGTATGTATGTGTGTATGTGTGTGTATGTGTGTGTGTATGTGTGTGTATGTGTGTGTGTGTGTGTGTAAGTACACACTCATGCCTGTGCACATGAATCTATTTATAACCTTGATTTATCCTCAACCTAGCAACACTATTTTAAAATTATTTGCATGTAATATACTTTATTCATGTGCATATAATTTTAAAATAATATATCCACATTATTTCAACTGAATCTGTCTTAGAGCATATATCATAATAACATAGCTGTGCTTATGCTCAGAGTTATTCTTGAAGAACATGCTTGGTTGGTTTCACTCAGCCAAGTTTTTTTTTTTTTTTTTTTTTTTTTTGAATATTTTTAAAACTAAGGGAAAGAAATGAGACAAATTGTACTTTTCATGTACTGTAGCACAAACTAGAAAAATATAATTGGGCTTCAGGCCAAATTCTGAAGGCAATTGGAGCTGCTTATGTCAGCTCGGCATGCTTTATTCCTCAGCTCCTGTTGACAGAAAGGAAAATTGGTAGTGATCTGCTTCTCCATGCTGAAGAGGCAGAGAGAATATCTGGGCTCCAGATCGCAGCAGATGGATGCATGCAACAGCTACTGATTTGTCATTTGTGGGGAGTAGGGAATCCTCCAGTTTGGAGGAGGCTTCGTGTATCGGTTGCCTTGGGCCATCTGTTCCGTGGCTGAAGGCAGCGCCATACGCTCAGTAAATGTTTGTGGAATGAATAATGAATCTTTCCTAGAGAGCTTCCATGCGAGTGAGCCTGCCTTTTCTTTACACCTGACCACCACACGCTCCATTTTCTGGTGTCCACAGGAAGATGTGACCTGAGCAGGATAAGACACTGCTCCAGGTTGACTTATTTGGCAAGTGTTGATTGAACTGTTAGGTGCTGGGGACTTTGCTAAATCTTAGGTATCTAGGTAACAATAACCTGACCCAGAAAAATATGTGTTTGCCCTAATAGACCAGAAGAGGTATGAAAAGGCATCTAAGAAAGTGGAAGATGCCTTGAAGATTTTAGGATAGCGGAGGGAGAAGCAGGAACCTCACCATCCTTTGTGTCCTAACTTCTGCATACGTTTTCCACGTCAGATAAATTATGTACCAGCCTTTTAAGTGATCAGGATCATGACGCTTCCTAGGCCACCACTTTCCTATGGTCTAACGGAGTTTCAATCCACCTCCTGACTGGCACGTTCCTCTCAGCCTAAAGATGTGCTTCAGTTTCTCACCAGAACAAAAACACACCTTTAACTTGCTTCTCTGCTTCAACATTCTTTCCTTTAACATATCCTTCCGTTTCCTCTGTCTCTCATCTCCCCTTGTCACACAGCGCCATCGCAGCTTCAGTCTTTGTTCTCATAGAGGCCACTCACAGTCTCTGCATCCTTAATCTATTTTAACATGTACATTATTAATGATTTGCTGGCATTTGACCCTACTGACCAGGGTTCTTTCACTGTCTCTCGTGACCTCAAATGATCTTGATTTTTCGGTTTGCTTTTAAGTTCTTTTCTTAAGTGCTTTTTCTTTGGTCATTCTCATTCTGTCCACTTTGTAAATGGTGTTTTCTGAGGCTTGGCTTTTGGCCACCTCCTCTTCTCAAGCTACTGAGTTTCCTCAGGTGACCTCACTTATTTTCACGTCCTTAGCTAACTCCATCCATACTGATAGCTCTCTTATTTATATTTCCAACCTAGGTTTTAAACCACATACCTATGCCTACTGACTTCTTATTTTTCAGGCACCTCCCCTTTTCTTCATTCACGTCCTTTAAATTGTTGCAAGTCATTGAGTGATTTGCCGCGATTGTGGCAGCTTTCTCCTCTCTGTTTCCTGCCAGCAAGCTTGCCCAGTGTTAGACTCAGTTGTCCTTTCCTGCTGAAGTTCTCACACCCAGTGAAGCCATGTCTAGAGATAACCACTTAGGGGATAACTATGGTTGAATGAAGTCATAAGGGTGGGACCCTCATCCAATATGGCAAATGATCTTATAAGAAGTAGAATCGATACCAGGAGGGTGTGTACACAGAAGGAAGACCATTTGGCCATGTGAGGAGACAAGAAAGATAAAGTCATCTACAATCTAAGGAGAGAGTAGCTGTATTCCCTGTCACCTCTTTGATCTTGGACATAAAGTCACAAATTTCTATTGTTTAAATTACTTAGTACTTGGCTATTTTGTTATAGTGGCATTAGCAGATTAATATACACAATTAATAGATTATTTCAAAAGCAGAGTTGATCATGTCGCTGTCATGCTTAAACTTTTTAATATAGAAGACCACCTCTACTCCCACTTTCCGCCCTTGTCCCTGTTCAATATTCTGACCTTACTAAATTACACAGTTACAAGTTCATCCTGAGTCTTTACAAACGGTCTTTCCTTTGCTGGATTATTTTCCCTTGCCAGACCACTCACATCTTTGATAATATCCATTTAAACTACAGTTAACATTTATTCACAAAAGCTTTTTTAAGTGTATTCTTTCCTCCTCAAACTGCCGGATGCTATTCCTGAGTTCTTCTGGATTCCCACAGTCCCAGGCTGTGAACTCTTGGAAGAAGGAGACTGTGGCCTCATTTATCTTTCTATTTATCTTGTATCCACCCATATATTGATTAAAATATGAGTATTCAAAATTGATTCTTTAGATGAATAAATAAAGATTAAACACTATCTACTTTTAAGGATACAGAATAAAATTTGACAAATCATTGTATTGTCACAGGTGGGGAGAAAAGCCAGGGAGACGATTCTAGTTGGGCCCGCTTGTCTTGTGATTGGATGGAGTCTCACATACTGTGTAACCCAAGAACAACATAGTCATTACTATCATTGTAATAACAGCAACAATTCTCATTAACTGTGCCTGCCTGTTATACATGTGGGTCACATGTAAAACATTCCGTTTGATGTGTCACAGCCACTGTATGATGAACAGTTATTCTTTTTTGCTTCCTCAAAGATGGAGAAATGATGGCTTAGAGAAATTATTTGTCTGGATTTTACCTGGTCAGGCTAAAAATTAAACTTACCTAATTGTCTGCTTGTTCAGCCTTCTATCTGGTCTGGCTATGGCTATATGAATATTTTAGTCTACAAGCCTTGAGCATAAGTGACTTGTATTAATTCCGAGCTGAGGCCTACATCTCTACTATCTCCTCTATGTTGAGATGAATCCTGAAGCTTCATCACAACATGGCAGAGTATTGATCAATCTGAGCCTCTGAATGACTAAGAGGAACAGAACCCCTGCTATTCTACAATTAAGGTGTTGTATAGGTGAGTGATAAAATCTTGAAGTTTTAGAGAAATTAGGATTTGGGGTTGTTGCCACTTCTGCAAGTTCAAATCTATCTTAACTATACAACACCTTCTCTTCCATGGGGCAGCTTGGGGTCCCTGGCAGCAAAGAAGAGACTGCTATGGTTTAGACACTTCCCCTAAAAGTTTATGTGATAGAAACTTAATCTCCTGATTTATAATGTTTTTAGTATTTGGAGGTAAGGCCTTGGGAAGTAATTAGGACTAGATGAAGTTATGAGGGTGGGACCTCAAGATGGGATTAGTAATTTTATAAGAAGAGAAACCCAAGATTACATGCTTCTATGCCTATGTCATGTGATACAACATAGGAAGAATTTCCACACTAGATGTAGCCCCTTATCTTGGACTTCTCAGTTTCCAGAGCTTTAAGAAATAAATCTCTTTATTTGTAAGTCACCAGTCTTAGATACTATATTGTAGTAACACAAAATAATGTAAGAAATTTAGAACTTCTTAGCTAAATAGTCCCTATCAACAAAGAAGAACATCACATCCAATTGCTGAACCAAATTTTATTGGGTTACTAAGTAGATGGTAAGGATGGTTCATTCTCTTCAAGGCTTTCAATACTTAAATTGCAGAGACGAGAAGAATGAACCTGTAATCAACAAAAATATATACAAATACATGCAGCAATTATTTGAATGCATTGTGGAGGTATTAGCCACTCAATAGCATTAATCAGTGATGAACAGTGTAGACCTTGAGTTGTTATTTCCACGTCTTGTAAGATTTATCAGCCTTTGCACTAAGAGCATCTGGGGCTGCATATGTCTTTGTGATTTGGGTTATCTTGTGCATTGTAGATGTTTCAGATGTTGTTGGCACTCTTGGGTTCTGTTTCTTAGCTACAAGTAACATCACCATTTCATTCTCGTGCAAAACCCAAAATATCTCCAGACATTACTCTCAGTTTCCTGGGGATAAAATCACCCCATCTCACCAGTCTGCTGAGTAAAACTGTGATGATGGTTTCTGGTTTGTATTCCTACTGGAAGCCAGACAAGTTTCATTTTCTAAAAATGGCAAGTGCTTTCCTAACAGGCTTAAAGAGCTTCAGGAATATTAAGCTACAAATGTCTTCTACAAATACATCCCTGCAGAACACGATTGAGAATTTCATGTTGTTAGATGAAATTGGAGAGACTTTGTCCTCTCCTTGGATGACTACCATCCCTGGGAGGTAGTTACACATCATCAGAGAAAGGATCTGAGGATAAATTTGAAGAAAGGAAAAAAAGCATCAAAACTCTTGCATGAAAAAGCAGCAAAGACAAAGAGGCAGAGGTGATAGCATGAAGGAAGAGGGATTTGAGGACAGTGGTGCTGGAGCTAACTAAGCCCAGGAAGAAAGCCTGTGTGTTCTCCTGAGGAGAAAAGGGGGTTGAGAAAGGATTTGAAGATGTAAGGGGCAAATAATGCAGACCCCAGACGGGTGCAAGCATGGAGGGACTCTGAGAACACAAGGCTCTGAGTGAGTGGATTAAGAGAATCCTCAGGGTCTGGCATGTGGTCTCGCCTCACTGCATTTCTCCTCACATTTAGGGCTCAGTTCTCTTTACATCTTCCTGCTATTAGGATTCTCTGTGGTTCTTTCTGCTTTTCCACATGCTGATCTACCTGCCCGGAGCCCGTATCCTCATCCTGCTCCAGTTTTTCTCTAAGTGTCTCTGCCTAGTTAATTGTTACTCATGCTTCAGAACTCAGCCCAATCTGTCACTTCATCTGGGGTACTTCCTGTCATCCTGCCCTTCATTGTACATTTCCTAACATGTATTTGGATGTTGTTTGGGGGATTGTTTTACTACTGACTATTTACCTCCAAAATTTACAATTCTAATGATGGTAGAACACATATCAGTTGTTATCATGATCTCTGTGGTGGTTTGTATACGCTTGGCCCAGGGGGTGGTGCTATTAGGAGGTGAAGCCTTGTTGAGGTAGGTGTGTCACTGTGGGCATGGGCTTTGAGACCCTCATCCTAGCTGCCTGAAAGTCAGTCTTCTGCTAGCTGTCTTCAGAACAAGAGGTGGAACTCTCAGCTCCTCCAGCCCATGACTGCCTGGACATTGCCATGCTCCTGCTTTGATGATGATGGACTGAACCTCTGAACCTGTCAGCCATCCCCAATTAAATGTTGTCCTTATAAGAGTTGCCTTGGCCATGGTATCTGTTCACAGCAGTAAAACCTTAATTAAGACAGTCTCCAAAGGACTAATACTTCAGAGTTAAAATGTAATATGCGGTCAGTAGCTATTTTGTCTGGCTACATGAGGTCTGGATTGTCCTACTTTGTAATTGTTCTTAGGTAAAATCAAGATTCAGAATAGTAGGGAAAATGATAGGAGAAATAAAGAATTAAAAATTTACAGGAAAGGGAACAAGCTCATCTTGTAATTTGTATCTTTGTTATTCAAAAGGACTTGTTCTTCTTGGTCAACTCTTAGGACACTAAAAACAAAATGCAATTCCTGGCCTGAATAATCAAAGTTACCTGAAGATGTGACAGTAATTAAGTTGTAGGACTGTTTGTGCCAAACCCCAGGCTTCCAGTTGCATTTTGAGTTGAATGGGGCAATAATTCCTTGCTTGTTGGAGTTGAACCTTTGGGGTCAGAAAGGCGTTTCTGCTTCTAGGCTTCTCTTCCAGACTTGAGTCAATGGTACAGGAAAAACCAATTCCAGAGCTCCTTAGATAGAGAATGCTGGGTGTCATGAACATTTGATCTTTGGCTTGAAAAACTGTGGATGGACTGTGTTTGGGCATTCATTATTTCTTCATATCTGGGGTAAAGCACCTGACAGAAGCCTCCAAAGGAGAGATGTTTTCTTTTCGTTCACTGTTTCAGAGGGTAGGGGAAGGATGGTGGAATGGCTCCATGTGGAGTAGTAGGACCCCTCATATCTCTCTGCCAGATAAGGAAGCAGAAAGCAGAAACATGAGCAGAGCCAGACCATAAGGAGCACCGGTCCCATCAGCCAGGTCCCACGGCCCTATTTCTCAAAGATTCTGTAACCTCTCAAAATAGAGAACATTGGCGAGAAGGGGTAAAAAGATTGTAAGAGCCAGAAGATCAGGTAGTTTGGTGTGAGACTGTGTCTCTCAGTAATGTCAGAGGTGACACTCCTCAAGGCTCACCAACATGGCTGTCTAAACATGAGCTGAACAGGGACAATGGGCATGCGAAGGAGGATGCGGGAAAAACCAGGAGGCTTCAACTTCACACGGAGTACTATTGCTAAGGAATGCTGAGCCCAGGAGAAATCGTCTTCCCCGAGAAGATCGCATCAATTGACTATATAATACCAAATGGTCAGCCCTGAGAATACACATACAAGTAACATTATACAGACTGAGCAGGTTGTTTTAGAAATATATTTATATATTCCTATATAGACATGTGTAACAATTAGTTTCAAACAATGAGATCATGAATTTGAAAGAAAGCAAGGAAAGGTGTATGGGAGGAGGAAAGGGTAAGGGGGATTATGTAATTATAATCTCAAAAATAAAAGAAACAATATAAAAGACATCTAAAATCTTGAAATATTGTGACTATCAATCTATATCTATTTATCAGTGTCTATCTATCATCTATGTTCAACTCTAACAAAGAATACTGTAGAAATTAAGTTATCATGAAAAATCCAGTTCCATTATTATAGTTTAAGCAATATACTTGACAATAAAACTTCAATAAAAAGAGAAAAAATTTTATAAAGGCAGAAGAAATATTTAAGATATTATTTTACTTATTTATGAACAGAGACTACTTTCTTGACACAGATTAACATTATAAGATATCTTTTTAATATAATATTTTATTAACTTTTCAGAATTTCATATATCCATACAATGTGTTTGGTTTTATTCACCCTTGATTCCCCCTAACTCCTAGATCCACACTCCCTCTCCACCCTCCTAGGCCTTTCCCAGGTTCATCTCCTCCCCCTCCTCCTCTTTCTCTTCCTCCTTTTTCTTTTCCTCATCTTTCTGTTTGCTGTTATCCTCTTCCTTCTCTTCTTCTTGTTTTTGTTCCTCTTCTTCCTCTTCCTCTTCCTCTTGTACCTCCTTCTCTTCCTCCTCTTCTTCCCCCCTCTTCTTCTTCCTCTTCTTCTTTTGCTTCTTCCTCAGCCACTGAGTCCACTTTGTGCTGTCCATATATGCATGGGTGCAGAACAATCCATTGGTGCATGGGCAACTTACCAGGAGCCAAAATCTGCCTCTCTTCCTCTTAGTAGCCATTAGTTGATTAGCTGTCAACAGCCCCTTGGTTAGGGGGCTGAGACTTGTGAGTACCTCCTTTCTTCATTCAAGAACACAGACCCAGTACAGGTCTTGTTCAGGCAACCACAGCAGCTGTAAATTCATAAGCATAACATTCCTGTCATATCTAAAGGGAGTGTTCTACCCAGTCTCCCTTGACTTCTGGCTCTTACAGTCTTTCTCACCTTTACTCATGAGATTCCTGAGCCTTAGAGTAAAGGAATATGATAAAAGCATCTCATTTATAGATGTACAAGAAACTTCTTTGTGTAGTGCATGACAGTTTTTCAAGGGAAACTCACAACTAGTCTAGCTGTAGAGATGTCCTTGTTTTTAATAGTTGTTCCACATACATGTGTGCGCGCGCACACACACACACACACGAGTGTGCAAACACACGTGTGATGTTTACACAATAAGATTTTATTTTGAGGCTAATGTATGTTTTAAAAATACAAAAAGGTATACTAGGCTTGGTGATAGGCAAATATATATTTTATATTTGACTTGTATTTGAATTTTAATAATCTTGTATTGTAAATGTCATTGAGCAGTAGTTCTTCATCATCCCTAGTTCTACTCTGGGTTCCTCCTCTCAAATGATGGGATACTTCTCTGTTGCTATATACATGTAAAATGTGGTCCCATTACCTTTGGAAGCACCTACTCAGGATGATCTTACAACGATGGTTTAATCCCGACCTTTCCCATCCCCCTCTCCATCCCATTAACATACTTTGTACTGGGACATTTAAAAGTGTCCATAATGCTTCCCTCATTATGAAACATATTAGTTCAGGTTCTCTAGAAAGTGAATGACAAGATAATATTTTATAGAGATAACAGACAAGATGGGTAAGGAGTTGCCAGACCATAGGGAGGGCTATCAGATCATGATGCCAGCCTAGTGGTGAGTGAAGGAAAGAGGTGGGGTGAAAACACCCCAAGGTGGGGTGAAAACACTTCTCACTGCTGATCTGGCAAAGGCAAGTTTGGTAAGGCTTTTGGAGAAGGCCTAGAGCCAAAGTCACCCAACAGAGGAACCCTCTGTATCCTGGGAAGAGGCTGCTTTAGAGTTATAGTCATGCTTAATCATTTCCAAGAGTGGCTTGTGGGAAGAGTGGCCATGGCACCACAACCCTGGTGAATTTTAGCAGAGGTCTGGGCTCAGCAGCAGCTTGAAATCCCTGGTCACTGCACCTCCTGGCCATGCACTTCCATGGCTTCCTCAGTTCATGTGCTCATTCGGAAGCTGGTTTGGAAAACATCCATCCTCTGTAGAACAGACGGGAAAGCTTTCAAGATTCTAAGGACACAGTTGGTAGGACAGATACCAACCCTAATTGCTATGATTTCTTTATAGAATACAGACTGTCTTCTATGTGGGTAAAATTGTTGAAGAGACAACATTTGGAGAATGGGGTGAATTTGCTCTTCCATCCATGTGAGCAAGTTGTATAGGCCCCCAAAAGTATGTGAGTTCAGTTCACAGGTCTGAATATTTGAAATTGGAGACACCAAAGAATCAAGAATATAGTGTGGCTATGCTTCTCTCCTATCCCTTCCTGAAGTCTTGTGCCATCATGATTGAAGCCTTTTCTCTTCTTAGATTAAAAGAGCATTGCCATGAGGAATAGCTCTTTCTGCCTCCATTCTACTCTTTCTGGCTTGATAGTTAGAAATCTGTAAAAGCCATGTGTGTCGGATTTGTGGATGTTCATTTTGGTCTGCCAGTTTGGTACATTTGGTATTAGATTTTGAAGAAAGAAAGCAAATGCCATTCTCCTATGGCTGCTGTTGGTAAGCTGGGCCATTCATGGCAGGTGAATGTGGAAGAGATGGTGTGATGGCACCAGGATCCCTGTCTAGCCACTAGCTTTGTGGGCATAAAAGCAAGTTGTGGCCATTGCTAAGGCATCAGCTTTCTGACCCAGCTGCAACTAGGTGTACAATAAACATTTTGAATACATAAATATGTAAGTGAAAAATGAGTCAAGGAACAACAATACCCCTTTTTTAGGGAGTCATGTTGGGGTGACCTTAATGTCATTAGCTGAGTGACATCTCCAACTGATGCTCCTTCCAATGTCTTTTAAAAGTCCTTCATATCTCACATCCATAATTAACTCTGCTTGGAGTAGGTTTTATTTTCTGCTTTCAACCATAATGATAAATAGTTAACTTCTCGGAGACTAAGGAGATGGCTCAGTGGATAAAGTATTTGCCATGCAAGAGATGGACCTGAGTTCAGGTCCTCAGAACCCACTGAGAGTAGATTTTGTAGTATATATCTGTAATCTAACACTTCTTCAGCAGCAGAAAGAGACAAGAGAACCCTCAGGGGCCCATGGAACAGCTAGCCTGGTGTACACAGCTATCAGAACACACAGCAAGAGACACTGGTTTAAAAGGGGTGGAAGGTGTGGGTGATAGCAGACCTTCACGCAAATGTTGCGTGCATACACACACACACACACAGAGAGAGACATACAACATACAAAAAAATAGAATCTTTTAATTCTTCTAAAAGAACAATGATTGCTTTTAGTAATCTGTTTGTTCAGTAATTCATACGTTATTTACAGTCCAATGGGTGTTTAGTTTTCCATTTAGGTATTGCACATTGGCACTGTGTGAGGTACTGAGGATTTTCTGATGAATTTTGTGGTGGTTTGAATAGGAATATCCCCCATAAACTCATGTGTTTGAATGCTTGGCCCATAGGGAGTGGCACTATTAGGAGTTGTTGGAGTAGGTGTGACCTTGTTGGAGGAAGTGTGTCACTGGGGATGGGTGGGCTTTGAGATCTCCTATGCTCAGGTTATTCCCAGTGTGGTGCACTGTCCCCTTCTGCTGCTTGTGGATCAAGATGTAGACCTCTCAGCTCCATATGCAGCACTGTGTCTGTTTGCATGGCATTCCCATGATGGTGATAATGAACTAAACCTCTGAAACTGTAAGCCAGCCCCAATCAAATATGTGCCTTTATAAGAGTTGCCTTGGTCATGGTGTCTCTTCACAGCAATAAAGCTTTAATGAAGACACAAAATCACATTTAACTCTGAGAACCGAAAGCCAGAGTGAGAAACTGGGGAGAAGGCAAGGCAGCGGCAGCAGCAGAGAATTGGTAATCCTTAAAAGGAATGCCTAACTTGAGGAAAGAGGAATGCTACATCTATGGGCACTCAAGGCAGATCGGTGTTGTGCTGGGAATTTTCATATTTTATCATATTTAGTCATCACATCAATTCAGTAAAGCATACTGTACAAAGTAAAACTGGAGATAAGTATCTTGCCCAAGGGTTTGAATCAAGATCTGCTTGGTCTCCAAACTGTGTTATCAGGAAGCAAAGTTAAGTGAGCTAGGGAGTGCTTTGCAGTTGCCACACCCCCAAAGGACCTCACCTCATGCAGTAGGTTCTAAGTGTCTCTGCTGCCCACCCGGTGTTGTTTAATTAATTTCATCTTTCCTTTGGGCTTCAGTTGTTATCTTTGTCCTCTTCCCTTTGTTCTCTTTGCTCATCAATGCTTCCTCTGCCCTTCACTCTGCTTTGCTGCTGGTTTTCCCCCTCAGACTCATGTTTCTGAAAGCCCATCTCTAGTTCTCTCTCTTCTTCCTTACGTCATATTCTGACAGTTTCTTCTCTCTGTGGCTCCTCCAGATACATACTTCCTAAACCCTCTGGCCTCTCGGAGAGTCATCCCTTAGAGTAAGTATATGGACCTCTATGTTTGGTTCTGTGTTTCGCCTGAGAGGATGGGTAACTACCACTTCTGGGTGACTCTGCCTCTGGCTGGAAGAACTGAAGAAGTCTTGCCTCACAGTTGTTCATGACAAGGTGAAGCCTGTTGAGTCCATTCCTTCTCCTCCTCCCCCTCCTCCTTCTCCTCCTCCCCCTCTTCCCCCTCCTCCCCCTCCTCCTCCTCCCTGGCTCTGTAGGGGAAGGAATGGATTTATGGAAGGACTAGAGCAAAACACTGCACACCTGGAGATACCACTGAATATACAAATCAATGCAAGGCTTTTGAAAGTATTATTGACCTGGGATGTGAATGGAATTAGGAAGAGAAAGCTGAGTTCAAGTGACTCTTGTTTCTGGCTCATCTTCTCTTGTGCTACTCTTACATGTGGAAATTCGGGGTTTCTCTACTAGAGCTACCTTCTCTGTCAGTGGGCAATGTGTCCTTGTGGTGGCTTAAAGGACAATAGGGCAATGTTTAAAAAGACCATGTTTAGAAAAAGAAAGAAATATCCTATTTTTTTTATGGCAATTTTAGCTTTTGGAAAGACCTCCACTTTTCTTTTACACTGGAAAGAGGAAATCAGTAAAACTACAGGTCCATTTTGGTCTTTATCTTCATTTGTTCTGATTGCCAGACTCTGTCACAGCACTCTGTTCATTTCCCAGGACTCTAGTGGAATGGAGGCCTTCCAAACTTTCCAATTCTCCCCTAAAACTTTCTGCAGTAAAGATACAGATATACTTATACTTATACTGTGTGCTAAGCACCTTAACCTTTCGGACAGTGTTGTAGCCATAGATGGACCCTGTAATTCCAGATCCTATTTAATGATTAAATGAAGATTTAATGAAAAATTAAACAGGGGAAATTATGTGGTTTCTTCCAGATAAATCACCCTTTTTCTCCCCTGGGGCTAGAAGGGCCCTTTCCCCTTGACATGTGGAATAGACCCTAAAAAGTTAATAGGATTCAGGGCTGAATTGGTGAGTAGATGATTTAGTTGAAAGAAAATAAAAGTCCCATTGTGCTTTGTAATGGTGAGTTTGGTTTTCAGACTTAGGAGCCACACAGGTGGAGGGCAGTTGGAGCGCTGAGGTGGGTGAGACCTGTGTTATGTAAGGTTTGGTGACAGGATGGGCTGGGAAAAGAAGGGGACTAGAGGAAGAAGTGGGAGAGGTGGTGATGCTGCACTCAACCACAGTGTGAAGTTTGCCTTGTAGGATGCAATATATTGAGATATAAGAAGAAGAACCCCATGGAGCAGGAAAGATGACTGTATGGTTAAGAGCATATACCACTCTTGTATGAGTATGATTCTCAGCACCACACCCTGTGGCTCATCACCTCCTGTAACTCCGGCTCCTACAGGAGCTGATACCTTTTGCCTTCATGGGTGCCTGCACACACATGCACATGCCTTCTCTCCATACACACAATTAAAATAAAATAAACTTTTTAAAACCACTCATTACACATTTGCTATTATGTGTAGGGCATTTTACTGACTTCATTTTAATGATTGTAACACCTCAGATGTAGGCACTATTGTGTCCATTTGACAGGTGAAAACATGGAGGCTAGGAGATGTTCAGAATCAAATGCAAGGTTAGGCAGCTTGTAAAGGCCAGAGCCAGAATTCAAATGTAGATTCTTCCTACTCTAAAGATGCATCCTTAAAGAGAGCACAAGTGTGAATCAGGAAGGAAAAAGGCAGAAGTCACACGGCCACTTTGATAGGGAGAAAAGGACTTATGTTTTATGCATGGAGGTGTCTTTCCACCTTCACACTTGATAGGTGAGAAGCTGCTTTACCTCTTATTTCCATACATTAGCAAGGTGAACGCATCCTACTTATCTCAATTTACAGAGCAAATGCCGTGGCATGGGTTCAATGAAAAATTTCTCCCTGGTGTTCCAATCTATTGCTGATGCAATAAGGACAGAATTGTCAGAGCCACTCCTAATTAAATAGTCCAGAGCTTCATTAGGAAAATGTGGCTGAATCCAAGACTTACCAGGCAAGCACTGACATCACAGTTGACACTAATTGGGCCTTTGGCTAGCAACCTTGTACAACATGGGAACTGGACACTGAAAAGAGGGGAGGGGCCCCAGGCTTGCTGAGAACACTTCCTCTGAAGACTCAGAGACCATCACTGTTAGCCAGGCAGGGAATTCCCAGATGCAAGCTAGGGACTAGGTGGAGAGTATGACCTTGGCTTTCTCTCCTTCATCGAATCTGTGGGCTTTTAGACCCAGAGCTTGTGTGTGTGTGTGTGTGTGTGTGTGTGTGTGTGTGTGTGTGTGTGTGTGTGTGTCTCAAATGCTTTCAGTGCATGCATGCTTGTATACACACACACAAACACATGAGAGAGAGAGAGAGAGAGAGAGAGAGAGAGAGAGAGAGAGAGAGAGAGAGAGAGAGAGAGAGTTTGGAGAGGAGTGGAACCTAGCAGATTCTCCTTTGAGATGTGAAAAGCATTCAGTAGACCAGGTCACCTTAGGAGACTTCCTGTATGAAAATGGATTTTCGTTCCTGTATAATAATTCTAATACAAACACAAGAGATCCTTAGAATGGATTAAGAAATCTCCTAAATGTGAATATTTGGGTCTATCATTGATTTACTTTACATTTTGCCTCCTGAGCTTCTGAATGAAGAAAACTTGTTTTTATTCCAAAAGTGTGTTCGGTAGTCTTTATTGTCAAGTTGACTGACTTTGCCTGGAAGACACACCTCTGGGCATGTCTGGGAGAGTATTCTCAAATAACTTGAACTTGGGAGGGAGAGCCTGCACTGAATGTAAACAGTTACATGGGCTGAGGCCTCGGACTAAATAAAAGGAAGAGAGTGAATCAGGCAGCAACGTTTCTCTCCCGTGCTTCCTGTGTGTAAACACAGTGTGACTGTCACTCTGGTGTGCTACTGTACCCATGCCTTCCCACCATGCCAGACAGCTCACAGAAATGAGGAAAATAATCATTCCAATACCTAGAGGCTTTTTGTTTAAGAAATAGTGATAAGGGAGATAGAAAGTGAGCGACACACAGAGAGAGGGAGAGACATATCTTTCAATTCTTTAGACCACAAATTTAATAGTTTCTCTCTCATATGACACCATCTAAAACATTTTCTTGGTTTTTTTCTCCACTTGTTTCATTGTGGATTTCACTATGACAGACTACACATACTTACAATCTTCTCTATTTCAGCAGCAAGTGATACTGGTTATGTTTCCAAACGTTCCTGGCATGTTCAGCAGCATATCCGCCCTATAAGAACCTTAGGTAATTCGATAGCAACCAAGTAGTGGCTCCGTACCTCAGACACCTCACAACCTGACCTGACAAGAACACCTATGGAAGCCTGTACCTCTGTAGCCCTGGGGCAAGTTCACCAAGACAGCCACAGAGGTCAGGGAAGGGCACAGTTCCGGAAGGGGTGTGCATCCTCTAGAGAGTTTCACTGTGAGCATTTAGAAGGTTCCAGAAATGCTACAATAGTTCCTTTGCAGGTTGCTTTGGACTACTTGTTCACGTATAACCTAGTTACTAACATGTTTCTTTACAGATCAGGCTGTATGTCTTTCATTCATTTCCCCCTTCTGCACCCCCCCAAAAGAATTCCATCAAAAGAAATGGAGTATGTGTTTGTGTATGTATGTGTGTGCTTGTGTGTGTGTGCCTGTATATGTATGTGTGTGCCTGTTGGAGGGGAGCATGTGTATGTACCTGTGTGTGTGCTTGTGTATGGTATGTGTGTGTTCCCCTGGTTGTGTGTGTGTGTTTGTGTGTGTGTGTGTGTGTGTGTGTGTGTGTGTGTGTGTGTGTGTGTGTGTAACCTGAATCAAAACTTTTAAGCCAGGCTCTGGTGGAGCATGCCTTTAATCCCAGCACCCAGAAGGCAGATGCTGATAGATCTCTGAGTTCAAGGCCAGCCTGGTCTACAGAGTGAGTTCCAGGACAGCCAAGACTACATAGATAAACTCTGTTTTGAAAAAACATTCTGGAATCATAAGCAGTTATGAAACTTTTATTGTATGATATCCTTTCTTCTGTGGACTTAGTAAGTTGATATATTTCCAAGGAGGATACTGTCAGTCTCCCTAGAACTGATCTGGTTTGCTAGACTTCCTGTTCCCCTAATCTGTCCTAGCAGTTTGACCCTGTTCCCTTGGGTACTCTTTCCTGTCCCTTTTCACAGGGACATCTAGATTTGCTATGTTTCTTCTGGAAACTCTCCAGTGTGTTGTGCTGAGGACCTTTTTGGGCTGGTCAATGTGATCTTCCCTTGGGAACTGTCCCAGGGCATGCTGCCTATGCTTTGGACTACAGCAGTGGTTCTCAGCCTTCCTGATACTGCAACCTTTTAATTCAGTTCCTTATGTTGTGGTGACACCCAACCATAGATGATTTCATTGTTACTTCATAACTGTAATTTTGCTATTGTTACCAATCATAAATATCTGTGTTTTCCAATGATCTTAGGTGACTCTTATAAAGGGTGTATTTTGATATCCATAGGGGTTGTGACAGACAGGTTGAGAACCTCTGTTCTATAGATTAGGTCTTTGCATCTAGGAGAAGTGTTGGCTTTGATTTTCAGAAGTACCACTTTGGGGGAGTAAGGGTATCCTTCCTTGGCCCCTCCAGGATCACTGTCAGCATGGGCAGCTGTGGGACCATCTCTGAGCTTCAACACATGTGCAGAAGAGCAGTTATAAGTGAGAATTTCTAGCTAGGGAAGGGAAAGGAAACTACGCCCTGTTTTTAAAGGAAAGTTAGTATGTCTTATGGTTTGAATACAGTGAAATATTACTTGAAATTTCTTTTTCTGCAATCAAAAGTTGTTTTCAAAGCTTTGAAAAATATATCCATTATTTCTTTTATGATACTAAGATGATCTTACCAAGTCCTTATGTTATACCAGGATTGTGCTAAGTATCTTACAAGCAGTATTTTATTTGAAGCTCTCAAAAATGTTTGAAGCAAGTATTATTATCAATTTCACTTAATAAATGAGAATGAAAGCTTCTTAAGAGGTGAAAGGAAAAAAGCAAATAGCTATGTTTAAAAAAAAAAATACAATTCTTGTCTCAGAAGTGTAGAACATTAGAAGCATGAGAAGGAATCTCAGAGGTTGTTGTAATAGCATCTTGTTTTGCAGAAGAAAGTTCTAAGATGTCCAATCACTTACTTAAGGACTCACAGAAACTAGAAACAAAGCTTGGCTTGAGAACTTTAACTTAGTACATGTGCCACAATATGCTGCTTTCCTTCAGAACCTTAGCACATTGTGAGTGGTACCACCTTTACCCTCTTGCCTCCAGCACTGTATCTGTGGAACTGTGCCTGTCCCTGAGGTGTGAATGAGGGCTCCAGCATGACATAAGTGCTAAGAGAAGACCGCTGTGTCCCAAGAAAGCCCAATAGGAAAAGGCCACATTAACTGACTTCTGAAGCAGGTGAAAGAACTGAACCTGTGACTGTGATAAAGACCATGAGTGAAAGCGACTTGGAGAGGAAAAGGCTTATTTGACTTACATGTCCTAATTACGGTTCATCCCTGAGGGAAGCCAAGGCAGGCACTCAAGCAGGGAAGGGACCTGCAAGCAGGAACTGCAGCAGAGGCCATGGAGGAATGCTGCTTAGTGGCTTGCTCCCTCTGCCTTACTCAGTTCAAGTTCTTACACACACCCAGACCACCTGCCCAGGAATTTTAATGGCTGTAGTAACTGCCCACATGAATAATTAATCAAGAAAATGCCTCTTGGACTTGCCTACTGGCCAATATGATAGAGACATTATTTTTTCAATTAAGGGTCCCTCTTTCCAACAACTGTGGCTGTGTCAAGCTGACAAAAAGAAAAAAAAAAAATCTCACCAGTATACTTGTATAGGGAGAAGAGAATAGGCATTCTGAGAAAGTGTTGAGTTCCAAGGACTCAGGTAAAGGGGTAATGGGAGACAGAAGATTATTCTAAGCATTGTACGCTGAATATATGAGAGAAAGGAGGAGGCAGAAAAGGCAGTTAGTGGAAATAATCTAGATGTAAAATAATGAAGTCCTGTGTAAAATTGAGGACCAAATAGGAAAGGAAATTTTTCATGTGGTTGACAAGGTTTAGGGTATTTGAGGGTCTGAACCAACCTTTGGGTGAATGTTCAGAAGATTAAGGTGTCTCTGGAAAACAGGAACGATGGGGTTCAGCTTGGGTCAGAGCAGGGAGTCAAGGCTACTGGGTTCAAACGCAGCTGGTTTGCACACTATTGATTTTCCTGAGCAGACCATTTTCACCCCATCGATTTTCTCAGTTGATTGGGCTGTGTTTTCTTGTTGGTTAGAGGTCATGTTGCTCCTTTTAGATTCATTTTTTGGCCTCTTGTTACTTCCTCTTGTTAGCGTATACTGCTCCAATCGTGACTGCCAACTATTGACCAAATGTGACAAGTCCACCTGATAGTTTTATCGTTTGGTGACAAGCTGAGGGTGCCATCAAGAAGTTGAACTTACAAAAGAATTTAGCCTTAGCTCAGCCATCTGGAAAGTGGTGTCACTGATGCTGCCATAGTGAAACTGGGATCACAGAAAACTACATTGTCTATGAAAGTTAGATGCTTGGGTGGACCAGAAGAAGTGGACCAGAAAGTTGTGACTTCTCTGCCCCCATTAAAGCTGAGCCAAGAGTATGGAAGAGATCCACAAAATAACCTTGAAAAATTCCTTTCTTATTCCCTGGCTTGTTTGATTTTTCCTTCTCTCTAAAGTTAAAGGTCCATATTGATACCTGATACGTTCATAGACAGAAGTCAGGATTTATGGATCAGAAGACATAGGGTTTGAATCTCAGCTGGGTCCTTGCCACATCTGTCACCACTTCACATTTATAAAGTAAGGATGCTGATGTTTGCTGGATCTACCTCTCTTGGTTGAGATAATGTACCCAAAATGCTTGATACACTTTTAAAACTTGGTTCCAGCCCATCAACTTAGGACCAGGATAGCCCTGAAGAAAAGTCCACTCTCTCCAGCAATTTAAGGGAATTAGTAACCCAGAGGGAGCCAGCCTGGCTCTGGCAGTAAGATCTCGCAGAGGACAAACAGTGTTCTCAAGCCAACAGCCATGAAAGAGGCAGGTTGAAGCAAGAGGGTAGGCTGGCCACAGAAGCGCTATATTTCCTTGCTTTATTTATAAAGCTCATTGCTAAATGTTAAGGAAAATAAATTGATTTCCATCTTTACTGATGTGTTAAAATTGCTACAACACCTCATATTACCAAATGGATTTACTGTATAAATTGGAACATAATTGGTACTTCAGGCAGGACACAAATCTACTTCGGCGGGAGCCCATCACTCACAGTGCATTGATTATAAAAATTAGTTAATTCAAGACAAACATTGCATTCTCTGAAGCCCAGTGCATATCCCTTAGAATCTTTCATGCATCACTGCTATGAAATAAAAAGGTAGATCCGTCAGGTCACTTGGCTTTCTGCAGGCCTGATTTAGAAGGGACTTAAGTTAGTGTATCCACCAAAACATAGATTTCATTTATTAAACCTGCCAGGCAGGAGCCTAAATGATGGGACCTACGAATATTGCACTAATCTGTTGCTTTTATATACTGCTTCTTGTCTCACCAGTGTAAATCTTCTCATGGAGGAATGTCTCCTAATTCATTCAACTTGACTTTCCTCATGAGAAACAGGGGAGAGGTGTGTCCTTATGAGAGCCAGCATGATTTGAATGTCTCTGGGCCATGGCTAATGTTGATGATCCACCCGAATCCCCTTCAATAACTTTGTAAGGGTGGCAGGGGGGACAGCAATCTGGGCTTCGATGTGCTTTGACTTCCAACAGCCAGCACCTGCGGCTTTCTTTGAGTAACCGTCTCTGGCTACCTCCTCGGGTTACTGGAACTTGTTCTACCACACAGAGAGGCAGCTGTGCCTACGCATTAATGTTTCCCGAGGTGGCCCTTAAACCAGTGACTGATGGGTTCTGGAATGCAAAAGCCCAATTCTCCTCATGTGGTGTAACTCACCCTCTAGAATTCTCTGGAGGACAAGTTAAAGCATCCCTGTGAAATCGTGTGGTTTCTGCCTTTTCAAAGATTGTTTTCCCCATGCCCTTAGGGGAGCCTCGAGGCTCCCCTCGAGAGCATCTTCTTAATAAATCACCTATGTGACTCCTTGCTCTGGGTCAGCTTCTAGAAGAAGTAATTTGAAGCATTCTAAATGTTAGATATAGGCTGTGCACTTCAAGTCTCGATCTCATTTAATCACCATGATGCACTCCGTAGATTAAGCTCATGTTCACTTTCTCATTTAATTTTTATAATAAACTTTACAAATTAGTGTTCCTATCATTCTCATTTTATATGTGAGGATATAAAATGTAAAAGAGTAAGGTACTCGGCTACTATTTATCTATTGCTACATTAAAAACTACCACACAACTCAGAGGCTTAAAACAATGTTTATTTTTCTCATGTATCTGCAATTTGGGGAAAGGTTGGTAGGATCGGCTCTGATGAATGAAATGCCGGACACCCTTTTAAAACTTACTCCCAGCCCTGGTTAGTTAGTTGGGGCACCTGCCCGGAGCATGGATGACCTACCACCCCTGGGGCTCACTCACATTGCTGACAATAGGGTGCTAGCCATCGCTTCTCTCCACATGGGCTCTGTATGGAGTGGCTTGGGCTTCCTCACAGCTTGGTGTCTGGACTGAGAAAGTAAGCATCTTAAGAAATGGAAGAGCCGAGTCTTTGGAAGCCTAGCTTTGGAAACTTGCAACTAGTCCCACTAGTTCTACTGCTTCTGTTGACCAAAATCTACAGCATCCAGAAGGTAGATGTATTTTTTATGTTTAAAACTGTTTATTTATGTGTTTGTATACCTGTATATGTGTGGGTTGCACAAGCCATTGTATGTGTATAGAGGTCAGAGGGCAACATTTTGGAACCTAGCTCTTCTACCATGTGTGTCCCAGGGATTGAACTCAGGCCTCCAGGCATGGCAGCAAGCTCCTTTACCTGCTGAATCTGCTCCTTTACCTGCTTAATGGTTCCTAGATCTACTTTTTGATGGATGTAGTATACAAGAATTTGGGGATTATATTTTTATTTTAAAACTGCATATATTTGAAATATTACCATCTTATAGTTTTTGTACATACACACATCAATGATGCAACTACCAATGCAGAGTCGTAAACATTCCTACCATTTCAAACATTTTCTTGTGCCCTTTGGTGGTTTATGTTTGTTTATTTTTTCTCCCTGTGGTGAGAGTACTTAAGACGAGATCTACCCTCTTAACAACATTTTTAAGTGTATAATACAGTACTGCTAGCTGTAACAAGCAGTGTAGTAGGTTGTGTGAGAGCTCTGTAGGGTGTATCAACTTCATACAAATGAAAATTTACGGTCACTGTGCTAGTCCACTTTCACTGTCATAACAAATATTAGAGGTAAATAAGCTTTCCATGGTTCTGACTTCATGATTGATGTCCATGGTCATGCTGTCCCATGGCATTTGGGCCTATACAATGACCTAGTTTTATTTCACCTCCTAATGTTCTACCATCTCCCAGTAGCACCATTATATTTAGCAATCAACATAATGGGAGCACTAATAGTTATGTTTTTAGTATTGTTGAAAATATCAAAAATTCACAGCAAACTCTTGGTATATTGCAGATGGTCAGGTCTAGTTTCTATTTTCAATAGTCAAGAATAGAGGGTGTAATTATTCTGGGAATGGAATGAGCAGAGTAAAATTTAAGTTGAGTGTCTATGTTCAAAGAAACCAAGTGAAGACCAGGTCTTTGTGGGAACACTAAATATATAGCTTCTGTTGAACAACTCCCCATTTTCTCTCCTCTGAGTCTCTGGTAAACCATCTTACACTTTGCTCCTATGAGCTCAATGATTTGTCTTGCTTCTTTCCAAAATACAATCATGTGCAGCTTATCCACCTGTGATGAACCTGTTTCACTCAGCCCAGTGTCTTCTAGAGCTGTCCATATTGTCAAAACTATCAGAATTTTCTTTTTTATGGTTGTAAACTATTCCTTTGGACATATATGTACATTTTCTTCGTCTATTCATCTACCATAGGCATTTAGATTATTTATAGATCTTGATTGTTGTGAACAATGCTGTGATAAACAGATATCTCTTTAAGATCTTGACATCAATACTTCTGGATACATTCACAGAAGTGGGGGAAGAGATGTTTTTAAACTACCATACTGTGCCATGCTAGTTAGAGGTAAAGAGAGGATTCAAATCCAGGCCTTCCTAGATCTTTATTTAGCCAATCCTTTGGCTTCTAAGTTAATTTGTATTGGTCACTCCTTCCTTCTACCTATGTGCTTAGCTCTTCTCTATCTCAATGCCCTGTCCTTCATCAATCATAAGTTCGAATATCAAATGTCTTTTAAGATGGATAGTCTACCTTGGTGTGCAGAATCCAGTAAGCTGCATCTTATCAGTGGTTGGAACAGCAGATAAACAAAATTTTTAAAAGATCTTAATGATAAAGATTCACTTTTAAAATTTGTATTAAGTAATCAATACCCAGAAATAGGGTTACTGTGGCTAGATGGCAGGCAAGGACGTGTGAATAGAATATGCTTGGATTCTGGACAAAGACCAAGCTTGAAAATTAGAGCTATCTGACACCAGGGTTCAGTAAGGAAGTGAGTGTTCTGATGGGGAAAAGCCACAAGGTGTGGGGTGAGCCCAGGGCAGACAGACAGCTGGGAGCTGGCAACCACTTATGGAGAAAAAACAAGAGACTTGAGCATTGTCGCATTGGGCTTCAGAACAGTACAAACAGGAGCCTGGCCCACAGTTTGGAGTACAGTGCAGACACTGGTAACATCATAAGAGAAGAGTAGATAAAATTAGGTGCATGGCCAGAGAGAAATCAGAGTCTGAGTTACCTTGGTGCTGAACTATCAAGTACCCCACACCCACACCCACACCCACAACCACACCCACACCCACACCCACACCCCTTTTACAAGAACTCTAGCTCAAGTGGGCCTCAGAATCCATATGTAGGCAAGAATGGCCTTGAATTTCTGATCTTCCTTCTTCTGCCTCCTGAGTGCTGAGATTACAGGCAGGTACCACTATGCTCTGTTTATGCAGTCCTGGGCTTCAAACCCAGGACTTGTGCATACCAGGCAAGTGCTCTCCCCACTGCAATACGTGCCTAACACCAAATACTTATCTTTAAAACTTTCTGAATTCACCAGGTCCAGAACAACACTAGAGTACAGGGTAAGCTGAATATAGGTGAGAGCTCACCTAAATCAGATTCACATAGGAAGGACAGTGAGAGAAGAGGGCATGGAGAAGTTTTATTTCAGGAACTCTGGGAAGAAGAGTTTGGGGGATACCCAAAGGTTATGACAGAACTTGAGCTTTATTAATTTAAAATTTTTAATTTATTTTGTGCATGTAAGTGTTTGGCCTGCATATATGTCTGTGTGTCATGCGCATGCCTGGTGCTGACAGAGGCCAAAAGAGGGAGTCAGGTGCCCTGGGACTGGAGTTACAGATGGGTGTGAGCTCCATATGGGTACTGGAAATTGAAAATGGGTCCTCTGCAAGAGGAACAAGTGTTCTTAACTCCTGAGTCATCTATCTAGGCCCCAAGAACTTGGCTTAAATGAAAACAAATCTGATTCAGAAAATCAGCCCAGTGGCTTTTGCTGTACAATCTTGGGAATTATATTTGAAAGTTTTCATCTTTGGTTTATTAACTGTCAAATTGGGATGATAAAACTATTTTGCAATGTTGAAAGTGTTATCTATAATGCATACTAAACTCTTAATACATCACAGGTATTTATATGCCTCTTTCTAAATAGTCAAGGATAGAGGATACACTTTCCCTGGGAGTAGAAGTTGGTCATCTATGTAAAAAGGAACTAAACTGAGTCTGGCACCTAAAAGAGTGATGACCTCCCAGCCAGTGCTCTGTGGTCAATGGGATCTGTTTACTATGAGCCATGTGCCTTTGTGTGGATGAATGGTTTAAAACACACATTAGGGGCAAACATCAGGGAAAGAACCATTGAATTTTCAAGCTGGAAGTAGATATAACACCAACTTGGATAATTGAGGCCTGAGGAGGAAAAAATGGCATGCTTGAATTCACCCACCTTGTCAAAGGGAGGGAAGAAAATAGAACCTGGTCACTAATTCTGTTTCTTGTGGTAAATATTAGCACCACCAATGTTGAAGCTACTCCAAGTTTTAACAATAATAGTACCAGTTATAACTATTATTATTAATATTTACTGCACTGTGCTTTATGCTTGTATGCCATTAAATTCTCACTACTCTGGGAGATACAAAGCATGACTATCTCCACTTAAAGCTGAGAAAGCTGAGGAACCTTGTTTAATGTCATGAATCTAGGAAGCATCCAATCCAACATCTGGCTTTGTTTCCCTTACCCTTGACTCTATGGCTACCCTCCTGCCTATGCTTGTCAGGAGCTGGGAAGGTAATGAGCACAGAGAACAGCTGACAACTAGTAGGTGGTCAGTCACAATGTATTGGCCTTCTCATTCCCTTCTGACATTGTTTCTGAGTCCTGTCTGGCTTGGTAATACACCCTCCACCACTCTTTAAAATCCCGTGGCAATATTCTGTTGCTACCTGTTTTAGGTTTTTGAGACAGAACCTTAACTATAGCCCAGGCTGGCCTAGAACTCACCATGTAGCTTGGGCTAGCCACAAATCCATGGCAATCCTCCTGTCTCAATGTCCTCAGTGCTGGAATTATGAACGTGAGTCATCACATCTGGCTTGATATCTCTTAAAAAGTCAAGGAATTTCTAATAAATATCAAAAGTTAGGGAAACACTGAGCAGTGAAAAGGATAACTAGAGGCTGGAAACTGACGTAAGAGACGGCCATGCTCCAGCAGGGGATCTGAGGCTGTATCTTGCTGAGGAGCTGGGTTTCATGTTGAACTTGCTTCTTTGTTTTGTTGAATTTTTCCTTTTTAATTTAGTGTGCATGTATGTGTATGTGCAAGTGTGTGGACTCGCCTGTGCATATGACACTGTGCATGTGTGGAGATCAAGATAATTTTGATGAATCTCTTCTAGCTTTATGTGGTTCCTGGGAATTAAATGCAGATCATTTTATGCTCTAAGCCATCTTGCTAGCTCTTGTTTTGCTTTTCTTAAAACTGGCTTCAAACTCACTATGTAGTTAAGGATAGCCTTGAACTCCTAATCCTTCTACTTCTGCTTCCAAAATGCTGGGGTTCAGGGTATGTTCTACCATGCCTGTGCCTGAATTTGCCTTTGTTTCTGAAATTCCAAATCAGAAGGCTCAAATACACACACACACACACACACACACACACACACACACACACACACACACACACACACATGGGGGGGGGGGGAACTTGGTGAGCACTAGCCCTGGATTTTATGTAGTGCCTAGTATCAGATCCACTGCTTTGCTGAGAGACAGATCCCAGCTTAATTTTTAGACACCGGCTTAGTTCCCTCATGGCATATGTCAGCCAAGTGTGAGAATGTGCTGTTTATGCATCTATAACCTTCTACAAGGGAAGGGCTTAGGAGCCAGGTCCAATATGCATCTAGAGTCCTAGAGATTAGTGTTAGCCAGGCACACATGTGTATCAGTAGGGTCCTGACAGAAAATAGATGACATTCTCAATTCCTTTTCTAAGATGACTTTGCAAAGGTATAGGTAGGGCTAGGGAAGCATCATTTATTCATTTATTCATCCACCTACCTATCTTCTCACTGTTTAGCACTTGCTGTGTACCAAACAGCAAACTCTGTTTTAAGTACTGAGGAAAGAAGAATAACAGGGCACAGGGTCAGGGTGTGGCAGTAGTACTGCGTGTTTGCTCTTAGGCATCAGTGTGATTAGGTTGAGAGACACCCAGGAAGTTAGCAAAGCACACCTGTGGGGTATCTGTGATGGGTTTGGAGACGATTAGACCATCTGGGATCTAAGATAACGAGTGCATTCAGAAGATGCTGCAGTGCCGGGGGCCCTGAAAAGTTAGAGGCGGGGCCTCCATGGAAGAAGTAAGCTACCTGAAGTGCTATATCTGGGGGTCATGTCTCTCCCTAGTCCTTTTGGCATTCTATTTATCTGATTTCCGGCTGCCATGGCGTTGAACTGCGCTGTCATACCCTTCCCACCATGATGAAATTAGATCCTTCCTCCCTTTAATGTGTTCACTCATGTATTTGGGTCATGACTGTACACAAGTAACTAATACACTTATGGTGATGTTTGTTCAAGAGCACATTCTCTGTGCTGCTTCACGTCCCTGCAAAGGCCCTAATGGGAATGCTATGTGGAGAATAGAGAGATGTGTAGTTATCGGCTGAGACAGGGAAGTTGGCTGGACCATGGGGAAGTTCTCTCCTTGCTTTACCAAGTGTCTTAAGTCAAAGCCTTACTACCCATAACTCCAGCCCCAAATACTGTATATAATAATTTTTTTTACTACAGCAAAAAACAAACAAACAAACAAACAAACAAACAAAAACTGCTTCTGCCTTTGCTCTCTTTACTTGGTTCTCAGATCATTTCTTTTATAGGTTGTCTTCTCTGTCCCTGAAGAATTTGGTGCTCTGTCTAGGATTGGTTTCTTCTCCTATCAAGGCCATCTGTTGGAATAATAGAAGATAACCTCTATTTCGCTGTAATTTGTGGAGGGATACTATGACTTTCTGATTCTGGGTGTCAAAACCTCCTTCATCTGGTAGCTAATGCCTGCAATCCTGCCCTCATGGCTCATTTCCTTTGCTTAGCTTTGTTATACAGACAAAATTGAGGGCTAGAGATAGTTCAGTACTTGTTGCTCTTAAATCTGAGGCTCTTGAAGTGTTCCCAGCTTCAGTTCCCAGCACCCACATGTCAGCTCACAACCATCTATAACTCCAGTTCCAGGGCATCTTCTGACCTCTGTGGGCCTCAGGTACACGTGTGGTACACATACATATATGCGGCAAAACGATAAGACATGTAAAGTAAGTCTAAAGACAATGCTAACTAGAAAGAAAAGAAGGAGGTACTGAGAGATGGCCAGAGAAGGCTAACAGCATACAGGAGTGCCTACTGCTAAAGCAGCTTTGTCTGGGGCCAGCTCTCCTTGTATAATGCCTGAGAGTCTATTCAATGACCCTTCTATCTCAAAGGAGTTCCTCCTTTACCTCACTCTTCCTCCCCCCTCCCCCTTTCTTTCTTTCTTTTCCATTTTGTAGCTCAATGATTTTAATGCAGACATGGGTTTGAGGAACTGCCAGACTCCTTGCACTACTCATTTGTAGTCATTGCCTTCTGAACCCAGCTACTGGGAACCACCCATCTGTTCTCCAGCACTGTAACTTTGTCTTTGCAAAACTGACACATAAGTGAATTATACAACGTGTAACCTTTTGAGATTGGCTTCTTTCACTCAGCATAATGCCACAGGAGATTCATCCAAATTGACAAGCAGTAAACCATCTGCTTTTGTTCTCTCATGTGTTGGATCTGTTCGCACTCAACAACACAGTGCCTGCCATCTAGAGACTGGATCATTGTAGTGTCTGTTGTTCAACTCTTATTAACACTCTGTAGTTTAGTCAGGCTCATTTGTTTGCAAGGAATACTCATTTGACTTTGCTCTAGGAGAAAATGAAAGTTCGTTGTTGGGATTCAGGGCTCTCCTTGGAATCTAAAAAAGAAGGCTCAGTGTGGCCAGGCCTGGAAGCAAGAGGTGGTTTTGGATCCAAGGCAGCTTTTGAGGAGATTGCTCTCTTGGACTCACAATTGTGAGTTCAAGTCCCTGTGATCATGAGCTCTGCACTCTTCTGATTACATATGACAAATTCAGCACATGGTTCACCATTGCCCCAAAACAATTCTTTAACAATGGTCCTTTCTTCTAGCTGGAGCTTTAAATGTAAATTCCTGAGAATCAATCTGATTGGCTCTGCTCATCTTTCAAAAGCATCACAAGCCTCTTATCCTTCGATAGTCTCTGGACTACCTTTTGTTAACAGTCTGGTCTAGGATAGATCCCACCAGATTATGTGGTCTAGTAGAGTAGAATCCATAGGAGGAAGAGAACTTGTAGGGAGAGATGGTTCACAGTTCTAATATTTTCTATTAAGAAAATTGTTCCTTATGAAAGATTTTGGATGGTGTGTTCATTTCTTCACACATTATATCCTTTGACCAAAGGAGATAATAAGAGAGGTGTATCTGAGCCATCTTGCTTGGCCTTGTGCATACTGTTTTCACTGAGCTGTACTTTGTCACCTCACTGGTTTGTAGTGAGAAAAGTGCCATGAAAGACCCCTATTGTACTGATGACATCATTTTCTTTGTTGAAGACATTTTCCATCTAATTTGAAGTTCCATGTGAGAAATTTGTTTTAAGCATAAACTTAAGGACACATTGCTTCCCTAAGAAAGTGTGTATGTCCTGTCTCATGAACATAGAAGACTGTCCAACATATTCGGTCTCTTTTTGTGTTGGTGCCCAAAAAATCTAGTTCCCGTAAACCAAAGTTAAGCTCTAGCATGCCGAGCCTGTTACCATCTGCATATCTGTGTTTGTATTAGTTACAGTTTCTTTTTTCTTTTTCTTTTTTTTAAAGGAGAAGCTTCCTTCTTTTCTTTTCTTTTTCTCAAAAAGATATTTATTTTATTTATATGGGTACACAGACACACCAGAAGAGAGCATCAGATCCCATTACAAATGGTTGTGAGCCACCATGTGGTTGCTGGGAATTGAACTCAGGACCTCTGGAAGAATAGTCAGTGCTCTTAACTGCTGAGCCATCTCTCTAGTCCCTTGGTTACAGTTTCTATTGTGGTGACTAAATACCATGGCCAAACTTGGGCAGGAAAGGGCTTATTTTGCTTACTCTTCCTAACCACTGATCATTATCAAAGGCAGTCAAGGCAGGAACTGAAACAGGTCAGGAGCCAGGAGGCAGGCTGATGCGGAGGCCATGAGGACTGCTGCTTACTGGCTTGCACACAATGGCTTACTCAGCCTAGTTTTTTAGAGCAACCAAGGCCATCATCCCTGGGTATCACCATGGGCTGGGCCTACTCACATCAGTCACTGATTAAGAACGTGTGCTACAGGCTTGCCTACAGCCAGATCTTAAAGAGCCATTTTCTCAATTGGGATTTCCTCCTCTTAGATGATTCAAGCTTATGCCAAAACAACATAAAACTAGCAGGCACAGTGTCCTTGGCCTTGTTTTGACACATTTCCATTCTTCTTGACCTTTGACTTTTTGTACATTGGTTCCTTATAGCTCACTCGTATTTTAAAGAGTGAGCACAGCTGGACATAAAAAATCAAAACTAATCATGCTAGAAAAAGCAGGACTATAGCAGTGGTTCTCATTCTGTGGGTTTCAACTCCTTTAGGGGTCAAACAACCCTTTCACAGGGTTTACCTATCAAATGTCCTGCATATCAGATATTTATATTACAATTCACAACAGTAGCAAAATTACAGTTACAAATATCAACAAAAATAATTTTATGGTTGAGGGTAAGTATAACATGGGGAACTGTATTAAAGGGTCACAGCACAGGAACGTTGAGAACTACTGGGCTGTAAAGTCTAAATCTTGGACCCAGGTTGCCATCTTCATTTGTCTTCCAATGACAAGTGTCCACCGAGCTAGCAACAGTATATACTTCAATGTGGAGAAAATCTAGGTTATCATGAAATACATCTTGAGGCTTATAGCAAGAATCCTGGGACTTACTTGCAGTATCTAACTTAATCTTCACTCTTAGGAGGCAGCTGCTAGAAGTTACTTAACTGAGACTCATTAAGCATCATCTTTCTCAGAAGACAATACTCCCCCCAGGCTGTTCTGAAGAGTAAAGGAGATGATATATCCAACAGTCTGTGACACTAAGTCTTCAAAACTATTGACGTTGTTTCCTACTCTGTCCAAACATGTTCTGCCACTGACCTCTGCTATTGCTAGCGAATAGCAGTATTGGGTGACACATGATGCCGACGTCAATTATTTTTCTGAATGAAGCATTTTTTATGCTTTGTTTCTTTTGTATGCAAGTGATTAATTTCTTTAGCCATGTTCAGAACAAGAATCATGACTAACTCCTTTGCCCAGTTATAAACATGGAAAGATAATAACTCATGATGGAGAGAGAGATGGCTCGGTGGTTAAAGGCACTGGCTGCTCTCTCAGAGGACCCGGGTTCAATTCTCAGCAGTCACAACTTCACGTAGCTCTAGCTCCAAGGGATGAGATGTCATCTTCTTGCCTCTATGTGCACGGCATGTACATAATACATAGACATACATGTAGGCAAATCACTCGTACACATAAAAAAATAAATTGAAAAAGACAGATAATAATTTGGAGCTTGGTGTTCTGAGTAGCATGGTTCTTACCTAATAGCTTATTTGCAGGGAAGAGGGCTGTGGTTGAGTAGCTCTAAGTCATTGCTACTGACTTGACATAGGTGAACAGACACATTGGTACTCTTTTGATAAGAACTTCTCCTTGTACTTGTAATGGCAGCTGGAAGCCATTAGGCCTTGTCTGTGTCTTTATAGTCTTTATTATAATCTGTCATGGGGCACATAGCATTTAGCCAGCGAAAGTGCCCCTCAGCACCAGTGGCATAGAACAGGTCAAGAGCAGGTCAACTGTTTTATAAAGCCACCAGGGACTGCTTGACACAGTAGTAGTTGACAGGCATATCGCCGGACAGATCTGAAATGGACACTGTGATCCTCTGTGCAAATATCTCAGTGCAGGAAGCCAATTAGAACCAGGTGTCTGACTTCATGTCACCTCTACATGCAGCCCCTTGAAGAAGACACCAGTTTTTTTCACTGAGAGAACAAAAGAGAATAGTTAAGCAGAGCTCGGGAGGTTTTAGGTGCATTTCTTATCTCTTTAGTAGACTGTGGCTGCTTAGAAGAACATTTTCTCATTAATAATTTCTTGGACATTATTCCAAACCAAGCTGTCCCGAGACCAGGCTGACAGAAAGAATTACAATGTTGTATCTCAAGTTTCTAACCGGATGGCTTAGACTTAAAGCTCTCAGTCAAGTGTTTATTTCTTGACCAACCTTCATCTCAGCCATCAAACAACAGAGAAACTGATAGCATACAGACTACATTTTTCTAGTCAATGAATTGACTTCAAACTTTGAACTACACAGGAAGTCAGAAGTTTTGTTCCCAAGAGCATCAAGGAAGGAAGAACCATTGGAAACCTGCCTGAGGAAAACTCGAGAATCATAGAACTCTATCTGAACCTTGCAGCTCCTATCTTACCTGCATAAATTTCAACTGAGGGGAACAATCTTGCTTTGGTTACACTGGTTTTGAGCAACAGGCCTTGGGCCTCAGTTTCCCCCAAACCTTCATTTCTCTTATGATTTTACACAATTTCTCCTGGGTAGGGATAGCCAGCCACACTTCCTTAAAATAAGAATCCCTACTCTAACAGATCCTTATTTGAAGTCTCAGAACACATTTATGTAAATCATCTCCCCACAAGAAGAGATGTAAGAAGCAAAGATGTAATTGCAGTCCTGTTCCTCCCAGGCAGTGCCATTACTGCCCAGAGTCCAGGGCCTCAGCAGCACTCCAGCTAGAGTTTTGTCCTCCTGTTCTCCATTTCAGAGAGCCAGAGGCTGCAGGCTCAGCATGCCCTGAAATCCTGCCCCACACCTTGATATCCTCCCTCCTTCCCTTCATACCCTCTTCTGTGACAGCCACTAGAAATCTCCCGAAGGGACTGCATTTTGAGGTGATACAGAGAAGGACAGGATGAAAATTCTTGGCTTAAAGAAAAAGATTTAAGTAAACAAAAACAAAAACAAAAACAAAAAAACAGAGAAAAGGCCAAACCACAGTTAAAATATAAAACTGGCAAATATTTAGAGGACTATAGTAAAACTGTTATAAGATTCTGTGTGGGGCTATAATTTGAATCTAGATTTCAATCATTTTGGACCATGTCCTCTAGTAAGTATATTTTATATTATTCCTCAGCAAACAGACTCACTTTACAGGGGTGTTCAACCTTACGGGGTGGGATAAATGCTGGTTTTTTTGTTGTTGCTGCTGTTGTTGTTTGTTTGTTTTTATTATTTTATCTAATTTCACTTCATCCTACCTTATCTTGATCTACTTAGACCTTTACAACTCTATTTCATTTTAAAAGGGAAGAGGTGGCTAACCATTAAATTAGTTTTAAAATCCACTAATAGATCATAACTGTCAATTTAAACAATAGTAGTTTATGAAAATTCATGGATCTCGGCTTCTGGGTTCCTAGACACTGAGTTCCAGACCATCCACCTGTAATGTAACATCATTTTCCGTGACAAAGCACAGAGGCCCTAAGAGCTTGTGACTCATCCACCCTCCAGCTGGCTGTCAGCAGGGCCTGCATTCTTTCCTGACTTTTATCCTGGAACTGTGGTGTGAGGCAAAGAGCCTGGCTGAGAATTCATAGACATGTTTTGCTTGGAAATCCATAACCTTAAGTGTATCTCTTAAGCCACCTGGCCCTAGTTTTCTGTAAAATGGATTATTGTAAGGATCAGTTATGCAACGTATAAGTCCAAGTAAGTGGTGGTGTTCAGAGGTAAATAACAACTCTCTCTCCCTCCCTCTCTCTCTCTCTCTCTCTCTCTCTCTCTCTCTCTCTCTCTCTCTCTCTCTCTCTCTCTCTCTCTTCCTCTCTCTCTGATAGCCTGTTGACCAGAGTTACAGAGACACCTGCCTTTGGGGGAGGAAGGGATAGACTGGAGGGTAATTGTCTTCCTTTCAAGATGCCCCCAATTCTCTGTTGTTATCTTTTCTTTTTCTGATTTCTGTTCTGTTTTTCTTTATTTACAACATCATTTCCTGCCATCTTTGAAAGATTTTTATCAGTGTGTCCTGATTTGGGAGTCTTAGTCAAGATAAGGCGTTGTCAGAGGTAAAGCATCTGTAACAGAGCCACAACACTACAAAGACCCCAGTCTCTGTGTGGGTAACAGAAGAGAGCAGACTATGCAAATAGAAGTTTGTTGAGGATGTTCTACCTGGTCATAAAAGGCTGAAGATTCCCACAAACAACATCAGTAGGCATGAGTAAGAGTGCCCCAGCCTCAGATGGTACTTAGGGGAACTAGGCTCCCTAGGGTGTCCAGATGCAAAAGGTTCACTTTACTTTTTTGAGACAGGATCTAATGTAGTCCAGTGTGGCCTTAAACTTGTTATGTAGCAGACACAGGTCTCAAGCTCCTGAAGGCATTACTTCTACCTCCCAAGGGCGTATAAGAGGCATGAACCACCACCCACACACAATGTGACATTTCTTCTGATTGGATTCAAGCACATGTGAAAGAAAACCTATTCTTTTATGTCAAGGCTTCAGGTGGAATCCAGAGGACCATTCTGGGCATGGGTGGATTTGTCCAGAGGGAGGTTCATTTGATGTCAGTTGTCTTCAGATGTTTTGTGTAGATATTCACTTTCCTGGTGTGAGGCTTTCCTTGGGGCCTCAGGAGGAAAGGGTAGATTGTGGGCACTCCTGGAATATCCTCGCCGCTCAGCTTACATGCTACATGCTTCTAAAATGACAGTTCACCTTGATGCAGACTTTTGCCACCTGCAAATAGCGCTTTCGTTGGAAGGGGTTCAAGGGCCTGATGCCCATTTCCATGATGACCTTCATATGTTTTAGAATCAAAGGGGGAAATTGGGAAATATTGAAGTACTCCATTTGCTTATCCCTTTGGCATCATATTTGAAAGATATAGCAAGGGAAAGACTCATTTTGTTTTTTTTCTTCTATCAACATAAATTCTGCTCAAATATCTGGTTCAGTTTCCTTAGTAATTTATGCATTCTCAGCTCAGTGATTTTCTGCAGAACCAGCCTTTTATGAGAAACTAGAAGTTTCCCGGGGAGAAAATTGCTTTCTCTGTCACTATACTCTATATTTAGTGCATAACCACCTGTGTGACACAACCTGAGCTTCCACATCTAAAAGCAGGGAGATGTACCTGGAAAGGGCATCTTTCTGTGGTGGTTAAGAGCAAGATTTGGGGGGTCAGTCTGCCTGGACTTGATTCCCACTTTTCCACTTATTAGTGGCATATCTTGGGAAAATTACATAACCCATCTGTGTTTCAGGTTTATTTTTTTCATTACAAATTAATGATAATAATAGTATCTATATCATGAAAATTATATGAGCTAAGGAAGGGTCCAGTTTTAGTAACTGTTATATGAGATTTACTGTTTTCTCATTGAAGAGATCAGTATGGCTTCCTACAGTTTCAATATCGGATGCTAAGGTTATTCACCATATATTGTCCAACAAATAAGGAAATTGAGAGCAAAGGCTGAGGCAAAGGGGAACTGGGGATGCGGGTTTGAGCATGGGAGTTCAGTGTCCACAGAGGCCAGAAGAGGGTGTCAGATCCCATGGAGCTAGGGTTATAAAAGAAAAGGCTAGGCTGACTCCATGACAGGCTTCAAACTGGCAGTTCAGGAGATGAGACCTAAATCTCTGTTTCTAAGAACTGGGCAAGTCCAGGCCTCAGAAACTGCTCTGCCACCTGGCCTGAGGCAAGGGCAATGGGTCAGCAGCAGTTTCCAGACCTCCTCAGCAACAGTTTCCAGCCCCCACAGCCTGGTAACAGTTCTGGAATGTTCCTAGAGATGGAGCAAGATGGAGGTCGCCTACCCTGGGATTCCCCTAATGTGCTTTAAATGTGGCCTGTGAGCTCACTTGGTTGTCTCTTTATTTTGGTAATGGGAGAACCCGGCATGCTGGACTTCTGCAGAATAAAACACTCTTTCTGTTTATTTACTATTTGAGTTCAGGATATCATTCTTTGGAGAATCGTAGACCTTTACAATAAGCACTTGAGAGCCACCAGTTACGGTTGCCAGGAATCAAACCTGAGTTCTCTGCAAGTGCAGTACACACTCTTGAGCACCGAGTCATCTTTCAGCACAAGATGTATTAGTTTTTAAGGAGAGCTGCTGAATGTGGAGTTGAGTCTTCTCACCCCTAGTTTCTGTCATTTCCTCACATGATGATGTTATTCAGTTAGGTGTTGATACTTCTCTCTTAAATGATCCTGCTATTAAAATCCCATTATATTAAGGCAATGCCACTAAAGAGTATCCACACTGTCCCTGCCCCTTTCTGTTTATTGTTAGTAAGGGAGCAGTCACTGCACTAATAGACAAACATGCAAGTCTCAGTGGCTCAACACAAGTCAGGTCTGACACAGATCCTGTCAGTGTTCTCTATTGGGCAGCCACTCTGGGACATAGGCATCTTCCTCTCCTGGGACCCTAAAATTCTTTCTTTCTAGGTTGAGTTGGTAAAAGGTCACATGTGGGGGTCACAGGGATATTCTTACACATTATTTTTAGGCACATCAATTCAGAAGTGACATATGTAACTTTTTACTGCATTTCAATACCTAATGTTAGTTGTGTAGGCCCAAATAAGTGTGAGGAAGCCTGGGGTAGATAGTCTCCAATGGACAGTGACTTCTTGGTAATCCTCTAGAAGTCATGGATTTTTGGTTATCAGCTTATCATTTCTGCCACACTCATCCACCACTCTATCCAGTCACTGCCAGGATGCATTTATTTTGTTTCTAAAATGTCTTTCTTACTCCAATTCTGTCCCCATAGCCATCACCATGGTCCAGGCCTTGCTAGTCACACACATAGCAGTACGTTATCACAGCTATGTAAGCAATTCCTCTGTTTCCGTTCTCTGTACTTTTCCATCTCTCTCACATGCCACAGCCAGATTAATCATCCAGAATTATTCTTTGAAAATGCTATATTTCAATGGCTCTATTCAGCAACAGTTCAGCAACAATAGCTGGGTTCCTGTCTATGTAGAACATAGGGTGAGATATGGAAGGGACTGCTACATGACCAATGCTTGGTTCCTGTATTTAAGTTGTGTGTAGTAGATGAAATTAATACAGTACAGTGAAATGGGGACTGAAGTAAGTAGTAAGCAACTGGAGAGGAATAGCTTTGAACTTCCATTTGTTTACAAGGAGGGAGATGTTAATTGCTCACAGATGGAGAACAATTGGTTAAGGAAAAATGAATCCCAAGACTTTGGGAATTGGTAATGACAATGTGCATAGTGTCTGAACTTTCAGAGAGGGACAGAGATGTGTTCTGGAAGTTGTCATTATCTCTCCATGCTTGCTCTTTAAAAAAATTTAAAATGTAGTTAGTAGAGAGCTTGATTCTGAGTTTTATAGCAGTTGTAAATTTTGAGCTAAGCTAATATATTTGAAGTTGCAAATTATTATTAAGGTTCTCCAGATGAGTTTCTGAACTTGAGGTGAGACCTAAAGAAAGACAAATAAGATATTGGTCTGTGCATGACTGTTTCTTTCTGTATTTGATTATCTTTTGAAAACACAGAAGTCAAGAAACTTTCAACTATATTTTAGCTCAACAATGGTCATATAATACATGATTTTTGACATTTAAGTCATATGTTTCTTAATTATTAACAATGATTATCATTAAGACTGCTTAGGGCTGCAGAAACAATGGCTGGTTAAGAATACTTGTTGTTTTTCCATAGGACCCAGGTTTGATTTCCAGCACTCACATGATAGTTCACAACTATCGGTAACTCTAGTCCTAGGGGATCTGGTGCCCTCTTCTGGCCTTTGCAGGAAACGGGCATTTAAGTAGTGTGCATACATACGTTTAGTTAAAACATCCTGACAACTAACTAAATAACTAAATAACTGAATAACTAACTAAATCTTAGCCAAAGTGAACTTGATACTAGGCACCATGACTTAGCCAAAACGGAGTTTTTGCTTTTTTTTTTTTATATAAAGATTTATTTATTTATTTCACGTATGTGAGTACACTGTACACTGTTGCTGCCTTCAGACAGACCAGAAGAAGGCATCGGATCCCATTACAGATGGTTGTGAGCCACCATGTGGTTGCTGGGAATTGAACTCAGGACCTCTGGAAGAGCAGTCAGTGCTCTTAACCACTGAGCCATCTCTCCAGCCTCTTGAGTTTTTGCTTCTTAAATTTTAAAAAGACAATATAAAATAATAGATCCTGAATTTTCAGGAAAAAACAAGTCAAAGACTTCTACCTTTCTTCCTGTCTCCCTGCTTTCCTGTCCTGTGCTCTGCTTCCTGCATCTGAAGTAATCCCCTCAGGGAATAGAATCAGTGTGAGCAGGCTGTGCCTACTGAACACAAGTGTGGGGATTCAACATAAATAAAAGCTCTGGGCGGTAACTGGAAGAACTACTCTGACAGTGAGGAGATGCCTGAAGGCCTGATTCTTCTCCCCGGCATCCCACAAAAGGAAAAGCAATAAGATGTGCTAAGCTGAGACGTTGTCTAGATGGAGTGACTAAAATCACAGCAAAGAGGAGAATCCTGGATTGTAAATGTTGTCTACTGCTGGGTATGGGCTGGGAGACTGTAGGCAGTCTCCTAATAAGTGAGATTCTTTTTCTTTATAAGAGCTCATGCAATGGACTTAGTCAAAACAAGGCACTCAGAAATATAAAACAGAAATTCTAGCTGACTATGGTAGTATATGCATATAATCCCAGCTTTTGGGAGGCTTAGGCAGGCAGAGGTAAGCACAAGGCTAGCCTGGGCTACATAGTAAGACCTTGTCTCAACAACAAGCAGACAAGTAGGCAAGGAAACATGGCCTCATGCACAGACATGGTAGAGAGGAATCTCTCACGTGGGCAGGTGACAGGAAAGCTTTGGAAGAAAGAAGCAGTGAATACCCCTTTAGGTACGAGACTCCTGAGGTGCCGTTTATTGCCACAGCTAATTGCTTAAGAGATTGTATTCCAATATCGGATTATGGTGATATATCATTATATCAGCTATTGAAACCACAAGAAGCAAGACTTTCTATAATAAAGGAGACATTGCCACATTCCAAGTCTTCATAGTGACTTAGAAGAAAGAAGTCAAGAGAAGGTATTTATACAATCACTCTTAAACTTCCTCCAAAATTAGAAGAACAAAGCATGATTCCAAACTGTTTATGAGGCCAGCATCACTCAGCTACAAAAGCCAGAAAGACAGTACAAAAAAGGAAGACTGAAGGCCAGCATCCCAGACGAGCACGTGTGTGGAAACCTTTAGCAAAACAATAGAAAATCAAATTCAACAGCACATTGTAAGGATAATATACCTTGACTGGGTGTGATTTATCCCTGGATGCGAGGAGAATTCAACACATGCAAATCAATTGACTGGATACACCACATTAACACGATGAGGGATAAAAATCATGCAGTTGTTTCAATATATGCAGAAATTCAAAACACTTTCATGATAAAGCTCTTTGCAAGGAAGGCTGTGAGGAGTCCGTAGATAACGTCACATTCAGTTGTGAGGCATTTTCATTCCTGAGACCCAGAACAACGTGACAGGCCACTCTTCAGTTCTAGTAAGAAGAACTGGTCAGAGCAAGTAGGTAAGAACGATAAGCAAAAGACATCCAAATCAGGAAGGATGAAATAAACTTTTTTTTTTTGTAGACGACATAATTTTCTATGTAGAAAACCTTTGACATAACACAAATGTTAGAAGTAATAAATGAATTCAACAAAGCTAAAAGATATAAAAGTCAGGTAAATGTATTTATTATAAAAGCAGATTACTCAAAAAGGAAATTTTAAAATATCATTTTCAAAAGCATAAAAGTAATAAAAAATTAAGAAATAATTTCAACAAAAGAGAAGACATATACACTGAAAATTACACAAGGCAAGCAGACACAAATGAATGAATGATATTTTATTGTCATGGGTTGGAAGAATTAAGACTATTTGAATGGTCTTACTGCCCAAACTGATCTACAGATTCAGTGCAATCTCTTTCAATGCCCAAAATATTCTTTCCATAAAATTAAAAAGGATAAAAATTTTATATGGAACCCAAAGAATCTGAGTAGCTAAATAATTTTAAAGAAAACTTTAAGAAAAGGGCTAGCAGTATCACACCTCCTGGTTTCAAAAACAGACTACAAAGGTATGTAGCCAAAACAGTGTGGGACTGGCGTAAGAAGTGATACAGAAATCACTAGAACAGACCTGAGCAATAAACTCATGCACAGCCAACTAACTCCATTAAAGGTTCAGAGAATAATAAATGGTGGAAGAAAAACTGTATATCTACATGCAAAAGGATGATGCTCCTGTCTTATACCATCCAGAAGTGGGTGGGACGAGATAAAGCTAAAATCTGAAACCATAAAACTCTTAGATGACACAGAGGGGAAAGGCCCACACTTGGCTCTTGGTGATGACTTCTTAGAGATGGTCTCAGAGGCACAGGCAACACAAGCCAAAGAAGAACTTTGGGACTCTGTGAGGCTAAAAGTCTTCTGCAAAACAAAGGGACAATGACAGTTTAATGGCCAGCCTTTACAATGCGAGGAAAGAGCTGCAAACATGTGTCTAAAAATAAGCTAATAATAGAAGGAACTCACACAGCTCATAGGGGAAAATGCCGGTAACTGCAATAAAATTGTGCAAGGGATTTAGATAGATAATGCTCCAAAGAAGATATATGTAAATGAGCAGAAAATGTATGAACAGGTGTTCAGCATCACTGCTCTTAAGGAAAACGCGCTACAAATCCTGAAGTGGTACCCCTCACACTTATAAGGTAGCCATTACTTTATTTATTTATTTTTTTCTTTTTGGTTTTTCGAGACAGGGTTTCTCTGTGTAGCCCTGGCTGTCCTAGAATTCACTCTATAGACCAGGCTGGCCTTGAATTCAGAATTCTACCTGCCTCTGCCTCCCAAGTGCTGGGATTAAAGGCGTGTGCCACCACTGCCCGTCATTACTTTTAAAAACAAAAAAAAAAACACCCAAGCAAACAAAAATTAGCAAGTGCTAAGGTGTGTAGAAACCAGGAGCCTTGTCCCCTGTCAGAGAGGAATGTAAAGTCATGTGCTTACTGTGGAGAATGACATAGAGGATCCTCCGGATGTTGAAAAGAGAGCTGGCATAAGGTCCAGATATCCTGAAGGATTTATCTGTGTTCATGTGATCATTTTAGCACAACTCATAATAACTAAGGTATTGAGGCAATGTATTCATCAACAGATGCTGGATAAAGAAAGTACCATTTACACACACACACACACACACACACACACACACACACACTGGAATATCATTCAACATTAAGAAGGAACTCTTGGGGCTGGAGAGATGGCTCAGTGGTTAAGAGCACTGACTGCTCTTTCAGAGGTCCTGAGTTCAATTCCCCACACCCAGATGACAGATTACAACTGTCTGTAACTCCTGTTCCAGGGGATCTAACATCCTCACACAGACATACATGCAATCAAAACACTAATGCACATAAAATAAAAATAAATTATTAAAAAAAAAAAAAGGAACTCTTGACATTTTGACCACATGGATGGGTAAAAGAAGCTGGAGATGCCATGCTAAGTAAAAGAAGCCAGATGCAGAAGAATGAATACTACATGATGCCATTTTTATGATGGATTTTAAATAGTTGAACTTACTGAAGTGGAGAGAGTGGAGACCTTGCCAGAGACTCTGCAGAGCACGAGAGAGAGAGATGTTAGTCAAGGACTACAAGGATTTGGTTATACAAGATAAGTCCTATGTGCTTGACAGCCTGATGTCTACCTAATGCTACTGTGATGCATACCAAAATACACTGAGAGGTGAGGTCTTGGGTGCTCTCATTATAAAAACTATGACAAAAACAAGGGAGGAATTTTCAGAAGAAATGAGACAGATTTATTACAGAGCATGGTGCTGGTGACTTCACATGTCTAGTCATATCTATTTTCATCAAACTTATGCAGATTTTTAAATATAAATCTTATTTCAACAATGTGTGCATGCGTGTGCGTGTGTGTGTGTGTGTGTGTGTGTGTGCAGAAAGAGAGGGAGGATTGGTTTGGGGTGGGGTGAAGGTTGCTTTACTTCAGTGTGGGTTCTGCAACACAAGGAGGTTGGGCGTGCGCAGGTTAGGGCATTCATCATTGATTGGCAGATGCTGTGGGACAAGGGTATTTTGTTTGAGCCGTGATCTAGTGTGTTAACTCAGGCTGACCTTACACTTGCAGTTTACTTGCCTCAGCTTCCTGGACAGTGGGATTCTATGTTTGTGTCACCATGCCCGGACAAGGCAAGGGTCTGGAAGTTAGCTATTAAACTTTTTCAGTCCTATTTTCCATGTTAAGTGTTTCTAGGAACAAGTTAAAACAATTTTGGCAATATGTATTTGGTCCTAAGTAGTGTTTTCAGAGAATCAAAAGTGTATTTATTTTATTCAATATGGTTCAATTCAATTCAGTTCCGTCTTTAAATAAAGACTGAATAAACCAATGCACAGAAGTACACAGAGTATTTAGAACACTGAAGGCACACAGTGAATATCAGTTGATATTAACTATTATTGTCTACTCATCTACATTTCTCATTGTTATAATTTGAATATGATGTGTCCCTTCAGTCTTATAAACTAAGTATGGTCCCCAGCTGGTGGCACTCTTTCAGAGGGCTCTGGAACCCATTGGGATGTGGGGCCTAGCAGGAGGAAGCAGAGCACTGGAAGGCTGGTTCATAGGACCATCTTGACACAGTCTTCTCTCCAAACTCTCTCTGCTTCCTGCCTACCATGAGGTGAAGAGACTCCTCTGTCAAGTGCTACTGTAACCATGATGCTCTGCCCAAGCAAATGGGGCCAAGTAATCAGGACTGAGCCCCCTAAAACTGTGAGCCAAAATATCTTCTTTTTCCCTTGTTTCTATTGGTTATTTTGGCTATAGAAGCATGAAACTAATTTATTCGTGTTTCTTGGAGCCAAGGGGAACCCCACTCCGGTGTCTCAGTATCTTTGTATATATCATTCCCTTATCTTAGAATGGCTTCTTTCAATTTATGATATCTCAGAGATATCCCATCCTTCAATATGTATTCCTCCTGCTTGTCTTCTTGGGTCATTCCTACTGGGAAGATCTTTCTGTCTTTCAAACTACAAATCTGGTGTGCTCAATTTTGATACTTGCTGTGTTTCACTTTTACCTATGATAGTTACTAGATAATGTTCTAGTTTCATTCATTGTTTGGCTAAAATATCCTTAAAAAGTAATTTGTGGGGGAGAGGGTTTATTTTAGTTTATAATTTCAGGATATTGTTCACCATTGTGAGGAAGTCATGGCAGCTGGAGCATGAGTCAGCTAGTTGCATCACATCTACAGTGAAGAACAAAGAGAAATAACTTCATAAATGTTTACTTACTTGCTTGTTCTCAGTTCATTTTCTTTACTCTTACATAGTTTTGGAGCCCTGCCTAGGGAATGGTGCCACCTACACTGGGCTGAGTCTTCTCACATCAATTAATGTAATTAAGACAGTCAATCTCCCACAGGCCATGCTCATATGGACAATTCTTTATTAAACTGTCTTTCCACATGATCATAGATGGTGTCAGGTTGACAATCATGCCTTTCTATGTCTACATGCTCCTTTACCCAAGCCCTGCCCCTGCAGGGACTATTTAGATGCTTGATGATTTAATCAATACTATCAATTCTTACCCATATGTAAATTGAAGACCTTAAACAAGATTGCTGCCTGAGACAAAGCCTGGGCCATTTTGTACACAGTAATCAATCTAATGCTTCGAGTTGTCTGGAAACGTGATTGGATGATTCCGAGAATTTATGTTCAAGTGACAACCTGGAAGGTGATGTATATGTGTGGGAAATGGCAATTAGGGTGTGAAATTTTCTGTAGAAAGTGGTGGTAAGAAAATCGAAAGATCTAATTGTTAAGGTAATAAATTTGATCCAAAGGGACCATTTCAAACATGAGTCATTAGGTAGAATTTATGGCTCAAGACCCTGCAGGAAGGACCAGTTCATAAAATTACCCTGTTCCTCTTACGTGGCGGTCAGTGCTTGTTTGGTTACCAAATTTATCAGTGTTTCCCCTCCTGGGATCTGACAGCTTCCAAATTATTTTTTGAAGTTAAGCTCAGAAATAAAGACCTACTAATTTAAATTGGAAACTGATTATGCTAATTTAATATTTATTAAAATTCTATACATTATTAAATATTTTAATGAAAAACATGTCATATTCTTTTATAATAACAGCTACCATTTTACAGATTGTTGATCTGTAATGTTATTAACTCATGCAACTGTTAGAATAAACTTATGAAGCAAGAATTTTTAAATTTAATCTATATTTTCTCTGGAAGGAAACTGAGGTTTAGGGTCAAAGAAACTTGCTCAGTATTTCTTACTTAAGTATGCTTCACTCTGAAGGCACATTTAAAAACTCATGAATATATATATATATATATATATATATATATATATATATATATGTATATGTGTATATATATATGTATATGTATATGTGTATATATATATATATTTGTGTGTGTGTGTGTGTGTGTGTGTGTGTATGTGACTTTTACTACAGAAAGCTTATTGGAAGTAATCTACCATCAAAAGTATACAAATTTTTTTCTAAGAAATTTACCCAGGTTTAATTATATGCACATATAAACTCAATTAATTAAAATATGATAAAATATATACTCTTACTAAGTTTGATCAAAGTTGCCTAGCTTTAATGGTTTTAGCACTCTCACAGTGTGGATATGGTTACAAGAGATACATAAATATCCATAAATAATTGCAGGAGTAATCGCCCTAATAGTTAAGAGACATCAAAGATTTCAATCTTATCACTTCATTGACTTACCTCAATTAACAAGCAGAAAATGCGCATGGGGTTTTATACCCTTCAGCTGGCTGTGGAATTTCTTCTTTTTTTAACTATTTATTGATTCTTTGTGAGTCTCACATCATGCACCCCTGTTCCATTCATCTCCTATTCCCCTTGTACCTGCCCTCTACTCTTGCAATATTCCCCCAAAATAAAAAATACACAAACAAACACACAAGCAGAAATAAACAAAACAAAGCATAGAAACCTCTTATCATGGAATCTGCAGTGTGTTGCAGTGTGTCCCACAGAAGTCCACACATCTTCACTTGCAAATTTTCATTGCAATGAATCTGGTTCAAGGTCTTTTGCTTCTTTGACACCGTCCGTCACCATGGGATCCTCATTGGAACGCCTTTCAGTTACCTCTGTTGTCCTGTGTCTTGGAGATCCTGCAGCTTTGGTTTGGCAGGACCAGCCCCTCACATACCTCAAGAGTTCACAGATGATGTAGATTTTGGATGAGAATCTCAAAGTCCTGGATATGGGCCTGTATGGTAACTGAGCTGGACCGCACACCGGGCTCTCTCTTATCTGTTTCACCACCAGGACTGCTCCAGCCAGGCCACCCAAGCACCCAGTGCTGCCACTGGCAGGATTCAGGGTCAGCTTTCCAGCTCTCATGCCCTCTGACTGGGTTCCTCCATGCCCACACCTCCAGAATCACCCCTACTGCGCTGCCCAGTCAATGTGCAGGATCCACTCTCCCAAGTGCTGCAGCCAGGGAGGGTCTGGGCCTGCTCTCTGTCTCTCACACCCTCGGGGCTGGCTCAACCCTGCTTTCACCATCAGGGCCAGCTCCACTGTATTGCCCAGATGAGGTGCAGGCCCCACTCTCCTGAATGCTTTTAGCTAGTGAGGGTCTTGTTCTCGTAGCCTCAGGGCCAATTCTCCCAACTACTGAAGGTTGAGGCAGGGCAGAGCATCAACCCCTCGCCCCGCCCAGCCCCGCCCCACCCCACCCCCATGGCAGATGAGTGGTGGGACCACCTCTCCCACACTCACACCCACTGGGCCAGCTGACCTGTACTGTACCCCTGCCACTAGGGCCAGCTCTATCGTGCTGTCTGGGCAAGGTACAGTACCTGCTCTCCTGAGTGCTGCTACTGGTGAAAGGTGGGGGCCAGCTCTCCAGAGCACAGCAGCCAGTGAGGGGCGGAGCCAGTTCTGCACAGCCCCTGGATATCCATGTCAGCTCAAGCGGCTGCTCAGACCAAGGAAGTTCCTATGAGCCACGGACATGGACACTGATCCCTGCCGCTGCATAGCTACAGACAATGGCATTGCTCTTTACCAGCGGCACGGGTTGGGACTTCACCATGGCGTCGGGTAGTCAAGCTGGTCACTCACAACTGGCTACTCCTCTCCACCCTTGCGTCTCCAGTTTCGTCTTTCTCCTCGGTGACCAAGCTGCTCCACTTCTCTTTCCCATCTGTCCACCACAGATTTGCACGTTGTAGCGGCTCCCGACACAGGCCAGCCGTGTGGCTGTCCGGCCTCTGGGTGATCTCCTCTGTCCATGCTGTGTGACACTGTGGCAAGGAGGCCTCTAGGTGTTTACACCCATCGGTGTGGCACGGCGGCAGACTGGTCTATGGATCTTTCCCCTCCTATACCATGTGGAGTGGCAGCGGGTCTCTGTGTGTCTACAGGCTCCTGCCAGTGCTGTGCAGTAGAGAGCAGGTCTATGGGAGTCTTTCCCTGCCTTCCCCATTTGGCATCGTGGTCCTCAGGTAGCTATGGAATTTCTAATGTTTTCTTTTTAAGTTCTTCTTTTCCTATTGAGAAGCCAAGCATAGCAAACATGTTTATATGGTTTTTATGCATGCATATATGATTATATACATGAATATGGACAAGGATGACAAAATTAACCAGCAACTTTGCGTTTAATCACTCAAAAATCATCATCATCATCATCATCATCATCACCACCACCATCACCGTCATCATCATCGTCGTCGTCGTGTGTAAAGTATGTTGGGGGTGCACATGCTGAAGTATGCTTGTAGAGGTCAGAAAACAACCGTTGTGGAGTTGGCTCTCTCTTACAACCTACACATGAGTTCTGGAATCCAATTCTGGTCATCAGACTTGCAGGGCAAGTGCCTTTACACCGAGCCATCTTGTTGGCCTAACATTTCATCTTTTAGTACAAATAATGTCTATCTTTGCAGACAGTTCTCCCCTCCCTGGAGTCATAAAATAGAGTCTTTCTTCTCATCATTTGTTGTACCTTCCTCACAAGAGTACTGGTACCATAATGAGCATTGTGCTTTGAGAGATGGAATTGCTTATTTTTCCTGTCTCTCATTTTTTTAAGAGGAGTAGAGAAAGTACTCTTCTCTGGCCAGCATGGCTACTGCCTTCAAGGATGCTCAGAGTCCTTTTCTGCCTTCAGGTCTCCGGTACATCAGGTGGATTATTTGAGTACGTTCCTTGTTGGCTATCTGCCTGCACCATTACCTCCTGAAAGTGTGAGCATTGTCCGAACTGTCCAAGCTGCTGAGAAGCGCCATGTCTGATCTGATCCTCGCTTTTCTCCAGGTTGCTCATTTCATAGAATTTTAGAACAGAGCAAGGACTCCGAGACTGACTGATGTCGTTTATTTGGCTTGGAAACTGAAGTCCAGGGAGATCCACTGATTCCCCAGGCTTGGATCTTGTCCAGCAACACCGGTTCTCTTTGAGGACTCATTAGACTTGTACAGAATCTCATACACTGGCTGTGGGGTCTAGAAGCCTGCGATCCAAGGATGATGGATCATGCTACAGCTTGAGACACACTAGGTCGAACCATTTGCCCAGGACTGTGTATCTGCTGGCCAGGCTCGATCCCAGCTTCCGGACACCCAATTCCCAGCCTTTTGTGCCCTATCACTGCTCATGGCCTTGCCTAAGTTTGCATTTACAGTGTTTTTTCCCTTCCTGGCATCCTTTGGAGGTTGAACTTGTGCATTTCATTTTAATGAGGTCCAATCTAGCTGCTTTTTCTCCCTCTCAATTTGCTGAGAGATTTGAGTTCGGGGGCTATTACCTAATTATATTAATTTCATGTCTGGAGATTGTAACAACAGTTTCTTCAAGTTGAAGTGTTAATTTGAGTATACAGCCTCGCCCTGTGCAGAGACACAGTTCTCTGTGCTCAGAAAATTTTCTTTGTTTTTTAAAGGAAAAAAAAAAAAAGTTCAGTAGCCAAGCAGATGCTTCTCCTCTTGTTCTCTTAGGTAGCCAGGAAAGGCTGGTGCCCTTTCATACCCAATTTTCTTTTTCTAGTGACAGTTTTCATCCCTTTCTGACAAAACCAACATCAGGCTTGTCCCTTTTAAGTTCCTCCTTAAAGTGCCAGCTTTGGTACCACTTATGGATGCCCCTTGCTCAAAGAACAGAGCCCTCAGAAACTTCTGAGGCTCAGGTTTTGCCTCAGAGGACCCCAGACAGTCAGCCCTCTCTGATCATTCTTGCCTGTTTTTCAGTGATAGGCTCTGTGTAGCTAAGCTTCCAAGGGACCGCCATCTTGTAAGTCCCCTTCTTACCACCTGTGTTTCATGAGGGCTTCCATGCTCCATCTAGGAGCTTGGTATGGTCATGAGGTCCTTGCAGGGGGCTGTGGGGCTCATGATTCTTTTTCTCCCATGAAAGAAGTTTCAGTGAGGGCTCACGTATTTAAGCTCAACGGTCCTAGGATTGTTTTAAGTTTCAACTAGGCCCATGAGATTCAGAGGGTCTTGAGAATTAATGTTTTATTTCCTTAATTTCTTCTCCACTTATTCTCAGAGTATCTCTGGGGTACCCAACACTCAATCTAGAGAGTTCTCACGAGGCTACAGGATTTGAGGGCTGAACTCTAGAATGGAATAGACTCCAGTGATGCCATTCACCAATATTCAAGTCTACCCTGAATGGGCCCAAAGAGCTTGGAGTTGACCCCACTACCCAGTGGCTCTCTGAATGGTAGGGCTTACTTTGAGACTAAACCCCATGTGCTGTGGGGAGAGACAGGTGGTGCTTTCAGGTAATTTTTCATTTGCTTCATGATGTTTGCTATTTAAGTTTAGTTTTTCAATACTGAAATAGTAAATGTAATGTTCATATGATAACCCAGAGCTTGGGCTTAAAGCAATCCGTCTTTGTCTGGTAATTATAGTTATAAATAAAGCTGTTGTGGAATACCTTTTGATATAAAAAGGATCGCAAAGATAACAGCAGTAACTACAATTTTGGAGTTCATGCATGTTATGGGTTTCCTTAGTAAGCACGTTACAGACATTTCCACCAATGTTCCATCCATCCACAAAGCAGCTTACCTTAGCTTCCGAAAGAGGAGACGGAGATTCTAAAATTACTCAAGATAAACACTAAGGAAGGAAATTTAATGTCTAGTCTCTCTCTCTCTCTCTCTCTCTCTCTCTCTCTCTCTCTCTCTCTCTCTCTTCCTCTCTCCCTCGAAGATTGGTTGTTGAGGTAAAGTGTACTGGCTCTGAAGTCATACTGCTGAGTTCAAGCAAACAAATTATATTTAAACAACAATCAAATTTTGGAAAAAGTTTCCTGGTATAATACAATCCCCAATGCACAAGGAAGTTCAATTGCATTGAAACTCAACTCAGGGTATGTGCCATTTCTTTCAAGGAGATGGATTCTGGAGATAGGGTACCTATATTAGCTTAAGGGCCTGAGGTTCTAGCCTAGTCTTGGCCATATAGATAGTGTAGGTATCATTTGGGATATTAGCCACCTCTGGTCCTGGTTGTAGGAGCTTGGGGGAGCCCCTGGCTATACAGGTTTATCACATAATGTTTTAAGGCCTAGTATTATAATTGAGCTGCTTCCTAGACTAACACGTCCTTGGCCATCATGAAGCAGAATTACTGCAAAGGTCTACAAATGCCTTGTATACAGACATGGCAACCAAGAAAGCAAAACGACAAATACAGTTATAGTTAGATCTGTGGTGATGGTAATAGGCTTGTTAATATCCCATGTTAGGAGCAGGAGGAGAGTCACAAGCTCCTCATCTGAGATTCCAGTTATTGTTGGGCGCTCAAAGATTCTGTGCCCACAGATCACCAGGCAAGCCAGGAATATTAAACATTTAAGATTGTCTTTTCAGTGGAAAAGATGTAAAACATGTTCTTCTATCCAGAAAACCGAGAATTGGAGGTGATTAATAGCCGGGTGACCTGCGTTACCTGTTGGACTAGGTCTATCAAACTCTTACAACCAAGACCAGAAGTGGCTGGTAATCTAAATAACCCTTACATTACCTACAGAGCCAGGGGCTCCCTCAAGTTCCCAAGACCAGAAGTGGCTGGTAATCTAAATAACACTTCCATTGCCTACATAGCCAGGGGCTCCCTCAAGCTCCCACGACCAGGACCAGAGGTGGCTAATAGCCCAAATGGTATCTACACTATCTATATGACCAAGACTAGGCCTGATTCTTCCTTAGGCCCTTAAGCTAATGTGTGTAGCTTATCTTCAGAACCATTTTTCTTGGAAGAAATGGCATACACCTTGAGTTGAGTTTTGATGTAACTAAACTTCCTTGTTTACTGTGGATTGTATTATACCAGGAAACTGTTTTCCAAATTATATTGTGTTTGAACATACTGGCAATAGATTGCTGGCATCAAACTCTCCAAAGTCTGATCCAAGTCGACGAAGTCCATCTGAACTGAGTTTTCATTCTCTCGTCTTTGCAATTCATTTCCCTTTCTGCTGTGACACCTCCAGGGACCCCTTCAGGTCATCACTCCTTGTCCTTCTGGTGGGTATGGTTCTAAAGATGCTTGAATATGCAAGAGATAGAAAGAAGGTTGACTGGGGGTGAGGGCTACAGCAATGCAGATTTCTGGAGTTGGTATTCTGTTGCATCTGTCTTTGAGTCACTCATGTTTCTGTAAGTAACCACAATAAACTCATTAGTTCCCTAAGCTGGACTTGGAAGGAATCCTTTCTTTGGCTTGCCAGTGCCCAGGGCTCCATGGTGAATGGATGTTTTTGTATGTCTCCACAGGAAATGTAATGCAATATCTAGTTATCTCTTTGTACCTCAGTTTCTGTAAAGTAGGCACCACAATGTTATCTGCTTTCCAGGGCTAGTATGAGGATTTAAAGTTCTTATACATTAAGTACTTAAAATAGTAACTTCCATAAAATAACCCATTATATGAGTGTTAGCTATTAAGAAAATGCAAGGCTGAGAAAAGATTATTACACATTGGCCAAATGTACTAATCCCTTACAGCAGCTTTCCAAATGCTTAATTCTTATTTTCTGCATTTTGGAGGAAGTGTCAAATAATTCAGTGCTTGGTAAGAAAGTCCAGGAAAGGATATGTAATTCTTAGAACAAATAAGCCATTTGTCACTCCTCTCTCCCTCTCTCCCACTTTCAGGGTGCTCTCTGGGCACCCGCACCTTTGTAACTCTTGTGGCTGCAAATCACACAGCAGCCGGGGCTGAATCCCATTTGCAGTACAAAGAAACTGACAGGGAGAAATGGACTTAATTAGTAAGCGATGTTCAAGGTAAAGCCTTTACAGAAGAGCTAACTGTGGTGTGTTAAAGGGAAGAATCACGATGAAAGCCACCATTACCGGGCAGCTGGGAGGACATAGAGATTTCCTTAGCCCTGGCTTGCCATACCACATCCACAATTTCAGGGGTAGTTCAAAGCTGGGGATTCTGAGTAGCAAACCACAGAGCTGCAGAAGAGCCTTGAAGTTGATGCCATCAGATGTATAACCACTTGGGCCAACTAATATGCCAACATGGGGAAGATGAAGGTGAAGAAAACAAGGACTAAGCTCCTGGAGCTAGGGGTGAGGAACGGACATGGAAACAGCTAATTACAAATGCAGTGAGAGATTTCAACGCCAGAGCCTGGGGATAAAACATCTCAGAGATGAATTTGGATGGGGAGATACAAGCAGCTAAACAGGCAGCAGCTCAATAGAGATGGGACTTGACCAGGTGAGCAGGTGAAAGGGAGCGAGAGCAGGCTAAAGCAGCCTAAGGGCTCAGCTCTCCCATCGGCATGCCAGTCTGGAGAGGAGGATGTGTTCCTATGGCTGTGACATCGAGGACTTAGACCTTGTATATTGCTCTTAATAACTTCTGCATATGTGTTCAGTGCTATGCAAGGGTTTATGAAGAGACGGAATGCCTCCAAGATGTTATTAAAGGAAAATTCTGTAGGTGTGACTCATATTCATATGAATTAAATGTTATCTGTGCTTGTCTTTAACTCATATATCCTACTAAGCAGACAGTAGTCATCTTAGAATTTATAGATATTAAAGGAAAAATTCAAACCACAGTCAAGTAGCTATTGCTTACTTTATTTATGATTGTTACTAAGGTCTGTTTTTTTATTCAAGAATTATTTATCTAGAGATTAGGAAAGACACTTGACTGCAATCAATGTCTAGACTCTATTTTGAGCATTCTAGGCTTAAAATAATGAATGGTTATAGAAGGTTTTGTGATGTTGGAGACAGTATGCAAACTCAGGACACCAGATTATTTACTCATTCAATTTTAGGAAGCCTGACCATGTTCTAGGGACATATAAGAAAAAAAAGCAGGGACTAGAGGAATGTCAATGACCAACATGTCCCCTGCTATAATAGCATTGAACCTACACATGAATTTGTAATAGAACATGATGAATTTCATGGAAGACATGTAGAAAGTCTAATAGACCCTTGGAACTTATTTGTTTTTCACAATTTTCAGCCCATTGCTTTTAATATGGCTGCATGATTAATTCTCAATAATGTTATGTGAGGGCAAGAGAAATGTCTTCATGCTTGCTCAGGCCTTACCTTGGCCTGGGAAAGACCACTTATTCTAGAGATGATAGCTGTGAAATTGACAGGGCTGGGGAGGCTGTCTACTCTGTTTTAGACTATGATTTGAGAAATAAGCTTTATATGTCAGCGTCATAAAAGACAAAGACAGACCGTGGCAATGTTCCAGATTACAAGAGATGAAAGAGACACAATGACTAAATGGAATATTGTCCTCTGTGCTGGATCCTGCTTTGCAAGGGTTTGCTATAGAGGACATAATTGGATCAGCTGGCAAAATGGGAATATGGATGTCAGGTTAGATTTTAAAAGAGTGTTGCATGAACAGAGTAGATGTATGTTATGCTTAATGAAAGACCCTCCTAGTCTTAGCATGGATGCACTGAAGGATTTAGAGGCAAAGAGCTATAATTCATTGTAGAGATGATAGTTCAAATAGTGGAGTAAATAAGATAAGTTTTAATGAGATGTTTGTTAAGGGTGTATGTAGGAGTTTTAAATTCTATTTTTAGTTTTGCAACTTTTTGTAAATCTGAAATTATTTACCAATTAGATTTTAAGCAATAAAATGTTGTAGTGTGTAGTCACCAAGATTTAAGGGTGTGTTGTTGCTACAATACAGTCTAAGCATTTTCAACTAGCAGAGAGTGAATCGGAAACACATTTTAGGGTAAACAAGTTTCCTTAATGAAACAGAAAGGGGTTCTAGAAAAAAAAAAATTGTGAAAGAAGTAAAAACTATCCAAGAGTAGAGGGAGTGATATTCCAAGTGGAGGAACTGAAAATTGAGAATGCTTGAGCTTCCAACATGGCTGGAATGTAGAGTTTGAGGAGGGAAAAGATGCTAGAGAAATGGACAGAGCCAGGTCCTGAGCTGCTATGTAAGCCCTTTGGATGTCATATTAAGGCAGAAAACCAAAATGGATTTAAGCAAGAATGAAGTGGTTAGTGGATGAAGAGACAGCTCAGAGATTTAAGAGCATTGGCTGCTCTTCCAGAGTATCCAGGTTCGATTCCCAGCCCCCATATGGCAGCTCACAACCACCTGTAACCCCAATTACAGATGATCTGACACCCTCTTCTGGCTGCTGTGGGCATCAAGCACACACATGGTACACAGACATACATGTAGACAAAACACTTCATTACAATAAATCAGTAAGTAAATAAATAAATTTGACAAGAATAAAATGGTTAGATTTACATTTTAGAAAGATTATTAGATTGGAAAAGAAGGTGACAGCTATATTTTGAAAGAGTCAGTGGGATAGTAGCCATAGGGTAGAGAGGTTGGTGAGTTTGAGAACTATTTGTCCTGGGTGACTGCTGTGTGACAAATGCTAGCCCTGAGCTCCTGGGTTCCAGCTAGAGAAACTGTAGACAGGGCCACTCTTTACTGAACTGAAAACCCAAGAAAAGGGTCAGATTTACACAGTGGAAATAATGTTATCAGTGTAGACATTTCTGTTGGAGAATTTCCAGGGAGAAATGTTCAGGGAACAGGTAGATGAATAATCTGGGAACTTACAAAGGAGTTCAAGGATTCAGAGAGAGGTGGGTGCTCCCGAGCACCTCTATAGGAGGGGCGAGGCCAGTGGGAGAACATGGCATGAAAAGGGTGCTGAGCAGAACCAGAGTGTAGGACTGTTGTTCCCAGTTGAGCTAAGGCTCAAAACCCCGGTGACCCTGACAGTAGGCACTTTGCCTGGTTCCCCCACCAGGTCCCTGTCACTAGCTGCAGCTCCCTATAGATTTGTAGCCTTCAGTCACATAAGGGCAATGCCCCAAGCCCCTCAACCAGTAGACCCAAGACAGATCTACATTTTAATGAGGTAACTAAAGGCCTGGAGGACTTAGCCAATAAACTCTCTTTCCCAGACACTCCTCCCTGCAAAAGGTATTTAACCTCGGGCCCACCCTGAGAAATGGGGTACAGTTTCACTCCTCCACTTTCTGCCATGACAATAAAAGTCTTCAAACCATGGACGGCCTCTTTTCATTTGGGATCCGCTGTGAGGAGCCATGGAGAAGGTCTTCACCTACAGAGCCACCTTCTAATCTCCTGTAGAAGGCCCCTCTGCACTCCCAGCTACCACCAGGCCAAAACCAAGCCTTAAGCAGTCAAGCCAAGGACTCACCCCCCCCACACAAGAGACCAGCCAGAGCTTCTGCCTCCCTCTCTCCCCCCCCCTCCCGCCCCAGCTAGATCCAGCACTCGGGCCCCCACTCTATTCTCAGCTCTTCTTCCAGCAGCGCCTGGGTGCCCAAGAGCCTGAGAACCAGATGGCCCAGCCTTGTTACAGGCCCAAGACTCCTGAACCAGCTCAGGCTGTCCGGCATCTCAGACTGTGCTTCCCCACCCCTGGAGTGGTGTCCTGGGGCTACTCTATGGCACGACACCAGTCCCGGGACAGCTTGGGGTAAGCACTATAACTTCCCTTGTCCTGCCTCCCTGAACGAACAAGCCCTGTAGTGGAGCAGATGCAGGACCCATAACCCTTCACCAGAGGAGACACCAAGACTATGGATGAGTGGAGGACTTAGAAATGAGCCTGGGCTTCAACAGTTTATAGTCTCTCGGGAGACAGTGGCTCCTTGCCTCACTGGTGTAGAGAAGCACTGCAAAGTGATACTGCGTGGATTAAGAGTTAGATGCCTGAGAACAGCATATGTACATATTCACAAGGGCTTCTGCATTGTTTGGGGATGTCTGGGTGTGAGCACTCCCTTCACACATAGGAGTCAAGAAGCTGTAAATGTTTTAGTTCTTGTTCTGCAGAGATTAGACTGGGGATATGATATAAAGATTTTAGATTTAGTATAATCTCCACATTAATTATTTAGAGGTCATGACATATTATACATCTAGTGTCTTAGTCATGTTCTATTGCTGTGAAGAGACACCATGACCATGGCAACTCTTACAAAGGGAAGGAAGATAAAACAATAATGTTTTAAAAAAGGAATGAGTGGTGTGTGTGTGTGCGTGTGTGTGCGTGTGTGTGTGTGCGCGCGTGTGCGTGCGTGTGTGTGTGTGTGTGTGTGTGTGTGTGTGTGTGTGTGTGTGTTCTACATCCAGTTCTGGCAGCAGAACGAGAGAGCCACTGGGCCTGGCTTAGGCTTTTGAAAACCTCAAAGCCTACCTGTAGTGGCACACTTTCTCCAACACTTCCTAATCCTTTCAAACACTGCCACCCCCTGGTGACCAAGCATTCAAATCTGTGAGCCTATGGGGGCCATTCTCATGAAGAGGATTATCCAGGTAAGGTAACAGCAGGACTAAGGGGCTAATATGGGTTGAGTGGTTGAAGAGTAACGCTTCATGAGAAGGAAGATAAAGCAATAATGTTTTTAAAAAGGAATGAGAGAGAGAGAGAGAGAGAGAGAGAGAGAGAGAGAGAGAGAGAGAGAGAGTCTATCTGTGAATTTGGAAGATTTAGGTTCCAAGAATGATGGTACCATGTTAAGTCATGTCATGCTTGAAATCACCACTGAGGTGAATATTGTCATTCTGTTGATGAGAAAACTGGAGTAACTTCCCAGGATTATATACTTGGCAAAAGGTAGAGGTAAGACTAAATTCAAGGTCTGAGCCAAGTAGGTGGCTCACAGTTGTAACCTAGCACTTGGGACACTGGGGAAGGAAGACTGATAGTTTGAGGGCATCCTGGGCTACATACTGAGATCCAGTCCAACCTGGACTAAGTATCTGGGTTTGTCTAAAATTAAAATAAGATAAAATAACCCTCCCTAACACATTACCCAAGATCTAGCACTTCTGAATAGTTGACCACATTGGGAAAATATTTGGTGCTGCCACTAGACATCAGAAATACCAGAGCATAATGCCCATGGTACCCCTGAGGGGCTGGAAGCAAACTGACTTAAGATTTGCCTGAGGTGGACAGAGGCTTTGCTAGCTGCTCAGAGCTACACAGCTGCTCATCAAATAGTGGCTTTCAGGAAGTTCTTTCTCACTTGGGAACGTTTAGTGTGGCTCTATGTGAATTGCTGAAGTTACAGCAGCTGGTACTTTCTGTGCATTTTCCCTGAAATTTAAAATAAAATAAAAAATCTACCATTGTTTTGCCTGAAGCAAAGGCACCGGGTCCTGTCCCTCCCACTCCCTCTCTGAGATTTAAATTTTTTTTTCCTGATCCTCTCTTCAGACCAATGTCTGCTTTTTGCTGGGATTCCAAAGGTTCACAAGCTTCTGCCCTGGATCCAACAGGATTCTGACTACTTTTTAATTTACTTATGAGTCCCTTTAAGCAATAGACTACCCTTTCAATAATTAAAGAAACACCTCCCCCCAACTACTATAAACCTGCCTTTCCTTCTCTCTCTCTCTCTTTTTCCTTCTCTTCTTACTCTGATTCTAGCGCTTTTGGTTAGTATTTCTATCAGATAAATTAGAAAAGAAAATGTCTGTGGGTGGCCAGGCAAAACTTATTAGTCATCCAACCCTCCCAGACAACGTCACTCTAATACAAATATTTGTGCTTCTGTCGCTGGCAGTCGTGTGAGCACTACCAGATAGTGACAGATTTTAAGACAGTCACATTAAGTATTAATCAGGCTTGAAAGATGCAGCCGTGCAGAGGAATGCTAACGAGTAGGCATTTCCTGCCTGCTTTCTGCACCCGCAGCATCCTGTGCCAGGGTGTTACTGCAGTTCTCTGCTTCCTTCAGAACCTATCACTTTTCAGCACGCCTAAAAGTCTAAAATGGCGTTGGCTTGGGTGCATGATCTTAGGCTAGTAACACAGCTCCTGCTAGGCTGTGTCACGAGCTCCAGGCTCTGGGATTGCATGCACACTCCTTGCTCTAGCTCCGCTCTCACTGTTGGGATCTGTGCACGCTCTAGACATTCAGTATGGGAATCAGTGAGAACTACAGGGGGACCAGTCCATGCAGAAGGAAGCAGGGAGTTGGCTGCTCAGGCCAGGCCTGGAGATGTGGGTGAATAGTGCAAGAGGGCAGAATGAGTAATGGGTAGGAGCGTGGGCGTAGCCAGGTCTGCCTGGCCTAGGATAGAGAGCAAGGGAGACTAGCAAGGATATGAAGTTATCCCGCTGTCTCAGTGAAGTTATCTTCTGGCTCCTCGAAGACAACGTATCTGGGATGGAAAAGCTGCCACACTCTGTACTCTGGGGAGGCAGTTCCAGAACGGAGGGGATTAGACTAAGTATGCTCAGTCCCAAGGTGACTGCTTCAGGAGAGGAGAGATCAAAGCTCTAGTCACCGTGGATTCTCCTTGAATTGTCCAGTCCTCTTCCTGATGACAGGGTGACTCCAAGACCCGGAACTGTTCAGAGTTCCTGTGTAGTTGGGATAGAGAAGGAATAAACGTGTTACCGGAAGGTGAGGTGAAATGGCTGCTCTGTTGGTACCTCGAGCCCAGCTGGTATCACTTTTAAGCTCTGTGGTTTAAGACACTTGAGATTTTGTTCTGAGATATTCAGACTCAAAGAAACTGTTACACCTGACCGAACTCATGATATAGAAGAGGAAAAAAAAATCCTAGTTTCTTATTTCTAATTGGAAAACATAATTCCTGGGATAGACAAGTGTGTGTGTGTGTGTGTGTGTTCGTTCTCATGTGCATGCACATACACTTGTGTCCATACACACACGGAACATGCATGTATGTGTGTATGTGTGAACATTTAGATGGCTGGTTGGTGCTTTCTGTCTTCATTACTAAATCCACATGTTACAACTTTAAAAGTTGTACATTAGGTACAAGCTTCCAAAAGGGTGCGTAACAGGCAACTCAAAAACTCCATTTTCTATAAAAGCATTGATTCCCCACCTGGGTCCACACAGTAGCTCAGAGAAGGGTGAAAGCTTGGCGTCTCCATCTCTGTTCTGTAGCTGTCTCCTTTACTTTGGCTCACTGCTTAATTCTGCTGGTCAGCAGGGAAATCTTCAAGGAGTTAAGTATCTTTCTAGCTGGTTGATCTTGTCCCCCTTCAAGGTGAAGTCCTAAACCCCTGGATTCCAGGAAGATCAAACCCTCACAAGACAGAGTCTCCTCTCAGGAAGGTAATTATCTGTGGTAGCAAGATTACAGATCTGATCATCTTGCAAGAGCCAGATTGTTCTCCTTCAAGTGATGATCGCTGAAAAAAGACACAGAAAGAAAGATTCTTAGTACCACTTTGCCAGCCAGAACTGAGACAGTGATGAACTGGGTCATGCTTTGAACATATCTACTCAATAATGCATGACCATTGCCTTTTGCACTAAGTTTCTATTTAAATCTAAAGCTCATGTCAGTACCCTGAAGATGACCATAGGGTGGCTGGGTCCTTTATCTGCTGCTCTTCTCAGTGTGGCCACATCTAAAAAAAAAACTCATTTCTCTGCTTTGAGCCATCACTTGTCTTTTTAAGGTGGAGACACATGGGGGACTGCTCAAGTCCAGGCTCTTGCCTAACTCCTCTAGTTACAGATCCACCATCTTCTGGACATCGGTGTCAGCACACCAGCACTTTCTAGTTACTTGCTCTGTATTTTTTTTCAGGCTCCTTGAAGACCAATTTTTTTCATCCTATCTTCTTAAGTCTTTCTGTACATTTAATTAGGTTTTAAGTCTTTTCTTAGAGGTTAAAGCTACTCCCAGTTAGAATTTTCTTAGTGGAAAGGGAAGAAATTGACAGACTAGGCAGAGAAAAGTCAGAAGATAACGATCTCTTGGGAACTCTTTGGTCAAGTAGCCAATTTACTTAAGCTCCCAATTCTCTGTCCTTCCCTTATAATTGGGAAAAGTCATCAAGACAGAATTATGGGAGCTGGAAGAGGCCTTAGAAATGATCTGAGCTCTCTGGAGGTGTAATTTCACCCTATGGGTATGACTTATCTTGTCTTCTGCCTTGAGGAGACAAGAGAGAGAGAGAGAGAGAGAGAGAGAGAGAGAGAGAGAGAGAGAGAGAGAGAGAGAGAGAGAGAGAGAGAGAGAGAGAGAGAATGAGGGGCAGAATTCTACCCTTTACTAGTTCTCCAAACGCCGATGTTTATTTGGGAGGTTTAAGGTAAGAAGTGAGAGAAAGAAGTTTCTTTGGTATATTGCCCTAGCCCTTGGCATCTTGAGATGGTCCTTGGGGGTAACGGTCAGAGTCAACCACACAGACTCCCAGAATCAGGTGAAAAGCACAAGCAGAGTCCTTTATTATAGGATTGGGGTGTGCCTTTATACTCTCCACCCATGCCCAATTGGTCCATATGCTTGGTCTATGTAGTTGGCACCATCTGATTGGTTGTTCTGGTTTCATACTCTGTAGCCATTCGTCTCCTGGTGTCAGGCGGGTTTCAGGGTTAGCAGATGCACAAAAGCAACTATTACGCATGCTTGGGCCACTGGGGGCCGCCAGTCAGAACATGCTGACTCATTCCTCCTACACAAGTAGGCTTTGCTGCTTCTGATTGTTTCTCACTTTCTGCTCTTGCCTCCTGAGTTCTATCTGCCCTTATCCATGATCTATCTGGAGTTCCTTACCCTGGTGCCTGGCCCTCACGGCCACCTTTTCCTGCAGTGTTCCTTTTTGCCTTTGGTATTCTTTTCTCAAGCCGCAGGCTGAGGGCCCCACTTCCCTATCACATGAACTGTGGGGTCACCCCATTTGTTTTTGTGTGCCCATGCAGGCTGCAGAGAGCTCAGCTTAAGTTTCAGTGAATATTTATTTAAAAATTAAAACATGGGGTTGTAAGTAGAGTTTTGGGGCTCTGTTCCCAGCTTTGGGGCTTCGTGGCCAGGTTTTATTCTTTTCTCCAAAAATACAGCCTTTTCTCCACTCTGAGATGTAGTTGAACGGCTTTGAATTATTTCTTCACACAAAAGAGTAAAACTTCTATCATCCCACATAATCTCCCAATGAGGTGCCCTGATTTCAGAGACTGAAAGTTATTCCTAAACTTCTCTTGGCTTTGGAGGTTTATTTTTATTTTCATTTTTTTGTTTTAAGATTAAATATTCTAAACAGATCCCCTGTCTATCAATGGAATAGACATTGTGGCTTCCAATGGTGTCCTTGCAGGTACTGAAAGCTGATTTTAGAGCAGAGATGTTAAAAGAGATTTATTTTCCAGGATTCATGAAAAGTGTCCAAGAGTCAGCTCCTGGGTTTTGTCTATTAGGGTGATGGAAACAGTTTCCTGTCTTCTGCTAAAAATGTCTGAAAGTTCATTTCCCCCAAATTACTTCCGGCTCATTATTTTAACGTTAACTTCATATAGATTTCTCGTTGGCCCTATAGCCTGGCTAACTTCAAAGCTATCTGTAGGGCACCAAAACCTCAGTTTTAGGGAAGGGCCCGTAGTATAAAACATTCTCTGGATTTTAGATACTGTGCTACATAGGACCACGAATAGATGCAGTTCGATGCAGTTTCCATCAGTCCTGCAGCCCATTTACTGCCTCCCTCTTCTGGAATGCTGCCTCTACCACAGGAGGCCCTCTGCGCAGACACACAGGTTGCCAGTGCCTGGGAGTTTCTGGGAGTCTAGTCTTATCCAATGACTGACAGGTGTAGAGGATGAGTTGCCAGCTGCTCTGCCTGGGATTGGGACAAACTCAGGCATAGTATGTACTGAGGAATCTCCCTTGGGATTCTGAAGCTCTGACTTTGTCTAAAATTACATCTTCACTTGGTTTCTCCTGCTTCTACAGCCTGCCTTCTCCACTTCCATGTCTATTTCTCTTGGAAACATTTCTTAGAATCAAGCCAGGGTCCTGTGTGTGCTAAACCTGGGAGCATTTCTTATAGTAAACTCCTTGTTCATGAATCTTTTTCTCAGGTTCTGGTTCTAGGGAACTAGATCCTAGATAATGTTATCTCACTGGATTCTCACAGCTACTTCATGAAAATTAAATTAAAATACTCTGATTTCATTATTCTCATTTATAGGTGAAGGAACTTAGATGCTTAGAACCATATTACTAAGAAAGGGGCTGAGTTGGGGTTTTGTTGTGTTGTTGTTTAGATGGGGCCTTACCTGTAGGTCAGGCTACCCTCCAACTCATGGCATGCCCAATCAGAGTTGGGGTTTAGATCAAGAATTTCATGTTCTAAATCATGACTGCTCAATTTATCATTCTGGATAGAGTCTTCTTGCTAAGCATGCTTGCTTAGGCAATGAACAGTTAGAAAGTATCTAGTTTGTACCATGCATTGTGGGCAAATACTATACAAAACACTGACTAATTATGTTATCTACTTTGTATCACACAGTGGGGACAAAATAGTAAGTAAAAACTCTTGAATGAGTTAATTTATAAATACATAGCTGTAGACTCTCCTTTGGAGAGATGGCCATTGCATCGGTAGGTTGTTCATGCCCAGGTGGAGGTTCACAACTGATGTGCAAATTGGGTAGTATTAATTGGACTCAGGGCTAGTAATAACAAGATAAAAAGTCCAAAAGGAACACGCATTCAGGAGGTAGAGGCACTAGGGAGAGCTAGAAGGAGTGATAGATAAGGTCAATGAACAATGTATAAATGTATGAGGCTTTCAAAACATAAAATATTATTAAAATATGTACTTATAAACCATAATAAAAGTTATAAAATACTGCTGTACCAGGTGTATACTGAGCAGTGTGAGGTACAACAGATGTATTAAGAAAAAAAATTGGTTTCAGAGAAGACAGGTTTGCATTAACAATAAAACAAAACAAAAACAATTTCACCTACTCCTGTGTGTCTGAAATGAGATGGAATGCAGCTGAATGAAATTATGTCTAGTTTCACATTTTCTACTGAGATACATTTAATTTTGTGAGCTTCATGTGGCTTAGAGCTCTATTTGTATTGCTTGTGCTACTAGCTGTCAACAACATGTGAGAAAGCCATCTACACGCAGCTCACTGCTCCCTTGCACACACCCTAAGACCTTGGCGAGCTTCCTTGGTGCCAATCAGCAGTCTGTGGTAATGTGAAAAGTGGTGGCATCCATGACTTTCCATCTCGGAGTCCCTCATTAAAACCCGTGCTTGGCAGAGCAGCTGGTCCCAGATCACAGATTCTGGCTTGCAGTGGGGCTCAGATAGGATGGAGACAATGAATGTATTCGGCTTGTTAATGACACTCTCAGAAGGTGAGGTTCTCGGCTTGATCTTTCTAGAGAAATGTGGACCATTTATCACACGCAGAGACATCTATTCACATATACATAAGCTCTTAGGTTCTTTCTCTATGGGAATGTTGCTAATTAGTAAAACTTTTCAAAGTTTTTCCCTTTAGTCATTAGCTGTGTTAGTCAGAGTTTTCATTCCTGTGACAGAACATTTGGGGAAAATAATTTTTAAAAGGATGGATTTATTCAGGTTCGTTGTCTTGGAGATCAGACTAGAGTCAGCTAGCTCCATTGTCAGAGAGCAGAGATGAGGCAGGATATGGCAATGATGGGAGCATGACAGAGCAAAGTTGCTCCCCTCATAGCAGCCAGAACACCAAAAGAAATAACAGAAATAGGCTAGGATAAGATGTATCCTTTAAATACATGCCCTCAGGGACTCAAGTCTTCCCACAAGGTCCTATCTTCTATAGTCCCACCACCTTCCACCAGGCTGTACAGATTTGAACCCATCAATGGATTCAACCAGTGGTTAAATAAGAGCCCCCACAGTTCTACGATCTCTGAAAACATCCTCATAGGTATACCCAAGCCTCACCAATTGGTATTAACCATCACAATGGCAGAGAAAGAAGCACTCGCTCAAATCAGCACTATTATTGGATAAGCCCAGTTTGAGCAATAGAACAAAGTTCCGAATCATAAAGATTATTTCCCACGCTTAAACAGAATTCCTAGTATTTAATTATTATCAGATATAACAATAATGATGAGGAAGACTGTAGCCCTAGTCCAGGATCTGGTACTTTACCATTGTTACAGTGTTTCTCCTTTGTTTACTCTTTCATCCCATGATCCTTTCCCTGCAGTGGAAACTCGGCAACTTTGTTCGCTATTGATTGTTCATTAAAGAGAAAAAGCCGGTTCTGCAACTACTGAACCAATCAGAGGTTCCAGGCTGTCAACCATGAACGGCCTACATCCCAAATTGCATTCAAACACCAATCTTTCTGTTTTCAGGGACATGAGCCTGGAATTGGGGGCACCCAAAGCAGCATCTGTGGCTATGAGTTCACTTGAGTGTACACTTTAATGAACTTCCAGCAGAATTCTCTTCCATCCATGATAAAAAATCTCTAAAATCGGGGGTAAAAAGTTTTACTTAACAGATGCTAGGTGATATGTGATCATTTTAAAAACAATGTGGCCTAAACAAATTGTTAGAATACTAATGATAATGGTTTAGAGTATTTTCATTCCTCTGGGATAGTGGCTATGCAACTATAAGGCAAGGTCCATGCCTTCAAACAATTTATACTAAAGATGTGGAGACCTACCTCAGCTAACTAGTTGATGCTTGCTATGGAGAAGAGAGTTGGTATATAAAATCATTTTGGTGGCCTGGTGGAATCAGAGATTACTTAAAGAGTGGTTAGGGTGGTTTAAAGATTTTAAATGGAAGATCATAACAAATGCACACTAAAGAAATGGTTGCCCTAGGAGACTGGGCTTTTGACCTGACAGTGATGCTATTGTTCAAAATTTGGAGGCCTCATCCCCTAGGACTGCCTCTAGCCACAAGGGAGGAGGTCTCCAAACCTAAGCCTTACCTGTTACTTCTCAGTCTGACCACTCACTTGATTTTTCAAACTTGGTTCCAAATAACTTGTTTAAAAACCAAAAAGCTGTTAAAGGGTGAAATCTAGCCACCCTTCTCAGGCTCTTTTACTCTTAAAGGACACTTTGGACAAGAACCCTAGGCAGCCCTGGGTTTGAACCCTAACATAGCAAGTTCCTTGGCTGAGTTATTTAACCTTTTAGGTCTTTGAGCCATAAAATACATGTTACAATTCTTTCACCAAAGTGTTGCAGTTTTAATTAGAATGTTCTCAGCAGCATATAATATAGACGTCAACCAAAATTGGCTTAAACATTCTGGAAAGTTCTTTACTAGCCTAGAGAGAAGTCCAGAAGTAAAGGAAACTCCAGAATATATATATATATATACATATATATATATATATATATATGTATATATATATGTATATATATACACATATATATACATATGTATATATACATATATACATATATGTATGTATATACATACATATGTATATACATATACATATACATATGCACGCCAGTTCACGGCAGACTTACTGGCTCTGCCGCTTCTGTTCTTCAGCTCTGTTTTAAGGTTGGGTCCACTGGTGTTTGTAAGAAGATCATAAGCAGCCATTAGGGAAATATGAATTCTTTCTGATAACTAGAATCTCCTTCTCTAGAGATATATACTTCCCTTCAGGCTGGGCTTTCTTAGAACACATGCCCACCCACTGGCCAGTGTTTAGCAGCAACAAGAATGTCATGTGTGAGTTGACCAAGCATTGGGTACACTGGGTGCTGGGAAGTATTAAATAGTATAACTCATGGGCCTTATTTAGTCTACAGCTACGGTCCAATGAAAGTTGCCCCTCCCCCATTTTAATGTTTATCTTTACTTCCTCTTTGGTCCAAAGTCACATTCTCAGTGTTGATGCATAAGACAGTGCACTGTTTAAAATGGTAGCCCTCGCCTCATTCAGTACATAAAGCAAAACAAAACAAAACAAACCCAGCTGTAGTTTTAAGTAGAGGTGAAGTTAGAACACACGACTGAGAGGAAGTGCTGAGTCCTGGCTGGGAGAGAGGAGGCATCTGGAACCAGGAGAGAAGATTTTGCTCTATTACTTTCAGTTCTGCCATTCCATTGGGTGCAATCTCTGCCTTCACATGGTCTCATGGGGCAAGGGGATGATGTCTCTTACCAGAAGTTGGAGTTTTAAACAGTGAATCTGTCCAGGCAAACTTAGGGCCCCTTTAGGTAAAGTTCATCTTTACGTGTGTTGGCAACTAGCTGGCTGGGACCAGAACTGAAGCTTTTACACCTATTTAGCACCTGGTTAAGCACCACTTGGCACCTGCCAAATGGGTCGCTACTGTTGAGGGGGAATTTGCACTGATTACTGTACTAATTAAGCAGAAGTCATTGCTGCTCACAATCATTAGGCTAAATCGGTTTCTGGGGAAAAGTGTTGATAAGCAGCTGCCCAATTGAAGTGGATTTGAAGGCACCCCACGCACACTGCTCACACACCAGCAGCTGATCTCATGCTGTTAACCAGCACAACCTGGATTCTTATGCCCAGGGATAATTGACAATCTCAAATCTAGGTGACATGGGTCTGGGAGTCTTAAAAGGTGAAGTACTGAAGCTTAATTGAGGTAAGCGACACTAAGTACCAAGCATCAGGGGCACATCCAGCAGTGAGTAGATATTACATAACGCTTTGACCTGTAACTACTTTTCTTTTTGTTTCATTTGCCTGCCCTGGTTCTTTCCCCCACCCAGCGACCCAGCATTCCCATTAGGCAGTTGAGAAGAGTCTGTAAACTCCATTTGTGGACAAGGTGGGGTAGACTGAATGAACGTTGATACCGAGGGCTTATTCGAAGGGGGAGGGTGTTTCTGTATGTGGTGGGGAGAGTGTTAGCTTGTATATGCATAAACCTAGGGATGCTTGTCCTGCTGAAGGCTTTCCCACAGCAACAGATTTTCTTAAGAGACAGATACCATAGGCAAATTTCTCTTAAGAGACCAAGAGAAATAACATCAGAGGGTAAGTCTGAAAGCAAGCACTTTTGAATCTGGCATAAATTCCCTTTGAAGACTTGTTTTTCTATCTCTTTTTTTTCATTTTGTAACTTGTGCACTGGCTTTTATAGAATATTGTCTTGGATGTTAGAGAAATGCTGAACTCGGGAGTATTGTAAAAGAGAGAAAGAGAGAGAGAATATGTAGAACCTGGCCTGTCTGTATCTATCTACGCACAATATTTATTAGTTTGAGATAAGCCTAAGACATTGAGTCAGTTCCTTCTGAGATGCTCATGTGTACCCTGAGGTCAGTACATTTTCCTAATGTATGTACCAGGTGCATTTCTGTTTGTTAAATTTCCCTGGACCCCTGAGGGAGGTGATTTCTCTTGGGGGAGGAGGTAGATAGTTCTGTATTATTAAAAACTCTGATGATGTTTTGGGGCAATTGCATCTCACTTTCTGGAAGGTTGGAGAAAAAGAATTCAATTTGAAGCCAATAGAAAATTTCAAACTTGGGTGCAATCCCATATAGCAAATGCCACTATAATGAAATCTCCACATCCCAGTGATTCCCAGTGGCCTATTTGTATCCAGCAGTATTCAATGAGGGAAAACTTTACCCTAAATAAAAATGTGAATAATTCCCTGAAGTTTATTCTATTAGGAAACTGTTGGCCAAACTCTTGATGATTCAGGACTGAAAGAGATGAAGAGACACTTCCTTACAGAGAAGATTCTGCAAGAGACTAAAAGGGTTGTAGTTATCGAAGAGTTTGACAGGGGAGAGAACACCAGACAGAGATGTGACCACAAGGACACAGACCCTTGCAGAAATGTTCAGAAACCCAGGAGCTTTGCGAAAGGAGAGTAGCTCAAACTCAAGGTGATTTGGAAAAGCTTAAGAATCTGGGGCACAGGGGTAGCAGACTCTGAATGCCATTTAAATACCATTATACTGCACTCCCATCCACTCAGCTTGCCGTATACTGGGCATCCATTAATAACTATGGAGTGTGTAGTGTAAGAGTGCACACAGAGGTGTTCTCCAATAGTAAATGCTACACCAAAGTTAGGTGCTGTGCTAATTATGCCAATTCCTTTAACGCAGTCATCCCCTGAAGAGTGATTGAATACGAGGCAGATGGAGAGGAGGTTGACAGTGTGGAGAAATGTGAAGAAGAAGGGAAGCTTCTCGTCTATAGAGTCGGCTGCCTCCTGATTTGAAAAACCTTTTGATATTTTGAGGAATCTTTTACTTGGAATCTAGCGTTGCCAGAACCCTGGGTCTAACCCAAGAGCAGCACGTCCCTGAACACTTCTCTTCTCTCGTGTAAATCCCATTTTGCACCTTCACTGCATGGTCCCTTTGATTCTTGGGAACTGGGGTTCCTTTTGAAGTGAGGTTGATGTTTTCCAGACTCTCGTATCAGCAGAGAGACAATACCCCTGCCATGAAGGATTAATAATAAAACATTTTCCTTGGACCAAACAAACATGGCCTATAGCAGAGGGGACGGGAAGAAAGGGGAGAAAAGTAGACTTTCTTTATGTTGAATGAAAGCCTCTATCCTACCTGTCTCTTGACAGGGATTCAGGGATACTGTTGACTGGATCTGATACATTCCCTCCTAATGTCTGGAAGCTTCTAGAGCTGTTGGTCTGTTTGATCTTGCTGGTCATCTGCTTATTGTCAGAGAAAATGGAGATAGGGCCACTGAGGGGAGGAAGGTTCTCTTGGACTCCTGAATGAAGCTGCAATGAGAGATGTCCCTGGAGGAGACAGAGCAGGCTGATGGAGTGGTTTGTTGACAAGCACAGAAAAGCATGCCACAGAGCTGTGGGCACAGAGGCTAGAGCACCCACAGTGTGTGTCTGCACTCCAGTTTAATCATCTATTTCTTTTAGAAAGCAACTCAGAGAGGCCGCCTGGGACCCTTGGGCAGATGCCCTCCCAGCTGCCTGCTGGGCAAAGCTCCTTCATCCAGGCAGGTGATGCTGCCTTGTTACTCCAGGGGACGATGTAAAGTAACTACAGAAGGTATTGGTTTATTTGACTGCTGAAATGCAGTCTTCCTGCAGATGGAAGGTGGCAGCTCTTGATCCAATACAATTGATTGCCTGTAGCCGATCTGCTCAAGTTGTAGAAAAACTCAACAATTGAATACCTAAAGAAGCAGAGAGGTAGCTCAGACAGACAAACTCTAGATGGGTCTGATCCAGGTCTGGGCTGAGCATTAGGTGTGTTCTTTGGTGGTTCAAATGAGGGGGGACCTTCTGGATGAGCCTGCGGCCTGTCTGTGCATCACTGTGGTTCATATCTTAGCCTAGAAACCAGACAGCTCTTTAAAGGAGTATCTGGGAACCACCATGCAATTATAAAACATGAAAGGCAGGTCTGACTCCATTTAAATCCTTGATATTGTAAAAGAGCCAAAGAAAGATATAGGTGGGAGAGAAGGAGGCTGCCAGATTTCCTATCTAGTCTTGAAACTGTGAGAGAAACTTGGATTTAAGGTAGGGCGGCCTCTGGTGCTCTGTGCAAAATGCTGTTTTGTCTTCCCTCAAAGGGAGTGTGGAAACAGGAGGACACTCTGCCTAGTAGAGCAGTGAGGGGCAGCTGTCACCTCAGAGAGGTCTTAGAATTAATCACAGAGAGACAGGAAAGGAAAGCAGGTCCAACCGGAACATTAGGGCACCCCTAGTCACTGTGATCACGTGACCTGCCTGGGAGCTGGGATAAGAGTTCCTCTGTGTTTGCCTCAACATTGGCTTACTCTAAGCCAACAGCAATAAAGGACAGCTCTGGGCATTGTAAGATAGTTCTTTATATCTCTCTTCATCCATGCCTGCCTTTCTAGGGCAGCTGTTTGCTGAGGCATTTGCTGGTTGGCACTGGTCTCTTGCTATGTCCCCTCCTGTGCAGTCTCGTTCTGGGATGCCAGGTGCACTCCAAAACTGTAGATATTGTGTCTTATAAAAAATGTCTTGGTCAGTTATGGATCATTGTATGATGAGGGTCTCATTGATTGTGTTGCCTGTTGACATTGTTAGTGTGTGTAAGAACCCTCTACAGCGCTGTCACAATAGCGAACTCAATTAATGATGTGTCTTTCTCTTCCCTCTCCTGAAATGCATGAAAATGCCAAGAAACAAAATGCCATGAAGCCACAGGAGGAAGGAAACATGCAAAACAACAAAAATGGTTAATATGGTTCCAAGTACAGAAAGCTGATGAGCCAGCACGCTGACTCACCAGCAGCAAGGAGCAAGGCTAGAACTTCCCTACCCACAGAGAACAATGGTAAAAATCAAGCTGACATCCCCTGAGGCCCGGGACATGAGACTGATGTGTCTGCTCAGGCCAGGGCTTGGTTGGAACCCACTTTACCGCTGTAGAAGTAATAACTGTCCCCTGCCATCTATTAGAAATTGTCCCTGAAGAGGCATCCCAGGGTCTGTTTCTGTTGCTGTGAGAACACCCCCAACAAAAAGCAATTTAGGGGGAAAAGGTTTATTTCAGTTCATGGTTCCGGGTAACAGCTAACTGTAGCAGGATGTCTTGGTGGCAGGACGTCTAGTCGAATCACACCCACAGTGAAGAGCAGAGAGAAATGAATCCTACATGCTTACTACTCGGCTCAACCTTTCACCTTATGTAGTCCAGGAATCACATTCAGTGAATGACGTTGCCCAAGTAGGCTGGGTCTCCCCACATCAGTCATCAGAATAAAGACAAGTCCATGCAGACATGCTCACAGGCCAAGGAAATCTAGATGCGCCTTTATTGGGATTCTCTTTCAGAGTGGTTCTAGAGCTTGCAAATTGGCAATCGAAACTAAACATCACAAGAAGCTAGGCTCAGAGCTTGGTGGGCGACATCATACACCAGAAATATTGGCAGTAACATATAGACTGACCATGGGAATTCTGAGTGTGGGGCATTGGGTGGGCTTGCCCCTCCAATGCTAATGACCAGGGTCAGTCAGGCGACTGCTTCTACCCGGAGACTGATAAGACATGCATGCATGTGCGTGTACACACACACACACACACACACACACACACGAGAGAGAGAGAGAGAAAGAGAGAGAGAGAGAGAGAGAGAGAGAGAGACTAATATTTGAGGACTCCTTGAATCTTAGGCTAATAGGCCATGCATGCCCAAGCATTCAGAATTTCTCATATTTAAAAATTACCAATGTATTAACTTGTCTGAATTCAATGTAAACTGAAAACCTTAAAAAATGCTATCCTTCCTTGTAGAGAGCAGTAACTGAACTCTTGGCTCCTCTCTTTTCTCTCTTTCTTTCTCTCCCTTCCCTCCTCCCTCCCTCCCTCCTTTTCCTCCTCCTCCTTCTTCTCTCTCTGTGTCTCTGTCTCGATCTGTCTCTGTCTCTGTCTGTCTCTGTCTGCCCCCCACCCCGAGCTGCATAGAGTCTGCCCTGTTCACACCAGTTCCGAGGGGCAGCCAGGGTTGAGATGGAACTTATTTACAGAATACAGAGACCTACTTTTCCGGTGCATTTCTTTGTGGAACAAAAACACTTGATGTTCTTCTCATGTTTGCCCAGTACTGTGAAAAATCTGAGCCTGTAAGGCTGGAGTGTCTATTAGAATTTTGACTTCCTGCTTGGTAAAGAATGGGACTTCTCTTCAAGCTGGAAGGTGAGGGAAGGAGAAATGAGCCAGCAATGTCAAATGTCATCTATTCTCTGGTCTCCAGAGATCTAAGGCCCTTAGTAGTGCCTTCAGGAAGCTATTCATTCACCCACTCACTCATTCAATTCATTCATTCATTTTAATTTTTTCACTCAGGATTATAGCAGCCCTGGGGGAAGGCTGGTCTGACAGGTGTTATCAGAACTGGCTTCTTTGGTTGCCATTAGGTTTTGATAGCTCTGATTCTCCCATTACTTTTCCTCATCTTCTAAATATAAATGAACATCTAGGGTTTAACAGATGACTGCAGAGCCTCCAATACAGAAGAATACAGAGAAATAATGCAAAACTTAAAAATGGGAAAGGTTAGGGTGTGTGTGGTGGGAGGTGTCCGTATGGAACAGAGACACTGCAAGAGGAGGGCCAAGCGCAGCATGTAGTTCTCCGTGAGGATATCCATAAAAAGACAACAAGTGTTTCAGCTGCAAAACAAAAGCAGGCAACAGCCTTTTAAGGACAGGGAGGGGGTATGGGGAGAGAAAAGAGAGGGAAAGAGACTTGGTGGATAGAGGATGTCTAAGAAAGTTTAAAACATGCTTACAAAATTCAATTTTACAGTTCTTTTAAATTACGTTTTTTTTCTTCCACTATTCAGTAATGGAAGAAATCCACTTTAAATAAAACAAAAATAAGAGAGGAAAATGATTTAAGAACCAACATCTGATTTAAAAAATAAAAAGCTAGAAAGACAAAAATAGAGAAGCAGAGAGGATATTACTAAGAAAGTAACCCAAGGCAGCATCCCTGAACTGAGCACCATGGGCATTTAGACCAAAACAACCCAAAGATCAGAAAGCTCGGGTCTCAGAAGGCTCCTCAAAAGACTTATTACAGAGTCTGAATTCACAGAAAGTTATAAAAGAGAAACCGCTGGAAGGAGCATCCCTCTCTCTGTGGCTTTATGTTAGCTTGGGGAGACACTCATCACATGAATGGATACTGAGCCTTTCACTGGTGTGTCTGGGATTTGGAGCTAGAGTTCCTGAAACAAGAATATTTGTAAGTTGCTTATTTTCTGATACCTACTCTACTTCTAGACAGACTAAATATCTCCAGCATGATGTTAATGTAGAAATAAGTTTATTAGTAGAAACAGCAGAGTGTGGGCATCTCCCTTCTTTAGCAGGACATGATTTAAAAAAAAAAAAAATCCAAAGAGGAAGAATAAACAAACAGAACTCATCCCAAAGGTGACGGTTCCTTGGATACAAAGGTCACAAAAGTAGAAACTCACTTAAAACGTTATGAATTTTATTATGTGTGACTTTTTAAACTTGAGTATTACTTTTTACATGGTAATGTTGTTTTGCAATGATAAAATGTCGGGCAGGGCTAATGTAGAGCTAGATTAGGGATTGGTAAACTACCCACAGGCTTTTTTGGAAATAAGGTTTTGTTAGAACACAAACATGCTCATTTGTTTATGTATTGTCAGTGGCTACTTTGCCATATAGCTTTACAGCTAAATTGTCCAGACAGATATTACAGGTTCCACAGTCTAAAATATTGATTATCTGAATCTTTATAGAAAGTGTTGGCTATCTTCTATATTAATGACAAAATCCCTCCATTGGCCAATACCACGAATATAAAAAGTTCCCCACAAAAACATTACTGTGACCTTTCTGAACATCAGGAATAAAGAGAGAATTATGAGATTTCAGGGAGAAAAGAAGGTCACACACACACAAAATAAAGATCAGAAGTCAAAATGGGATTGACATTCTGAAAAGCAATGGTGGAGACTATATCAAAGTAGAGAGCAAAGCCTTCAAGATTCCGCCAAGAACTTGAATTTCCACCTGGAATTTAAGTGGAGCATGAGAGGAGAGCAAAGGCATCCTCAGAGGTGTGCAGGTAGTCTGCAGATGGCGTGTGTTGGCACAGTAAGGGAGTAAACTGAAGACCCGTGTGCAGGAGAGAGGGGAGAGTCTGGGGGTTTGCCTTGCTGCAGGCCCAGAGAACAGTGGGTCCTGGCCGAAGCTGGGCAAGGGAGCAGGAATGGGTGTTAGCAGGGCAACATGGAATTGATGCTTGTCTACACTGGATTGAATGGAGGATACCACCAACTATTGCTTGGAAGACTAGACACAGGTTCTACAGTACACCAAGCAGATCACCAAAATTGCCATTGTTTTTACAAAGAGTATCATGAGAAAAATATAGTTGAAGTACTGATTAAACACTGAGTACTATTTGATATTTTTCCAGTGACTGCAGTGTACCCTTCATGCTGGGCCATCTGGAAGGTACCTCCTGAGTCCCTTCTCCTGAGGCCTGGGGACGCAGGAACTTGAGCCACCAGTCTCTGGCCATTCTGCAATTCTAATATCTTCTGATATCTTATATAAAATCTCCCTCTATGGACTCATTTGGCATGGGTTTATGGACTCTGATACAGAAGTCAATTAATAATGTCTAAATTGGATGGTTTGAGAAATAGCAATATAAGTATCATGCAGAAACGTGAATGTACAGGCCAGGAAAGAAAAGCAATTCAGCAATGATGCAAATTTAAAATGTGCCTCTGAGGAGAAGTAGGGATGGGAAGGAGGTGACAGGAATGTATTAGGAAATACTGTTTTGTTTTTTTAGTATTTTACAATATTATTTGACTTTATATTAAGTGGCATATAGTACTTTGAAATAAACCTGACATATTTTCAACTTCCAGTCTAGCTCCAATTCAACTGGTTCCCCAGTCTAGCTCCAATTCAACTGGCTCCCCTGTTCCCATAGAGAAAGACTATGAACATGACGGAGATTCAGGTGAGTATGGGGTCATTCTCCACTGGGGGGGAGAGGGAAACTAGACTGTTCACACGTCTGCCTGAGAACAAAGGGTTCAGAAGAGTCTTGGCTCTCAGCAGAGGATGGGACAGCCCAGAGAATAGGCCCTTCGCATCATCTGCCTTTATCCTAAAGGAAAAAGTTTCTGTCCTCCTGCTCAAATGGTTGTGAGTACAGTAGACACCCCCAAAGCACACCCCACCTCAAGAAGGGCATAAATGGCTGCCTCCTTCTCGTGTCCCTCCTCAGAATGGACTGTGATGGGGCTACATCCTTGACCACCATGGCTACAGATACAGACAGAATTAAATCATCCCTGCAAAGTCCAGAGACATCCTCTGGAAATAAGCCTCTCCTCAGCTTCTCTCTGCAGCCTAGAGCTTGTTTCATCTCTCAGAATCTGCCTCTCCCTTGTTCAGACCACATTGATCTGCAGTCTTTCAAACAAACGCCCCTGAGTTTCTCTTTCCAGCTCTTTCCTCTCTTTTTTTCTCTAGCTTCAAACCCTCAGCATTTTCCTACTGTCTAATGTTAAAACAGATTCTAGGCAATTCTAAGTTGTGGCTACTGTGATAGGTCTATTTCTAGGCAACCATTAATAAAAATCCCAAGGACGATGGCATTAGGATGAAGTCCAAGTCTTCGTTTAACAGGGTGCAGTGTGTGCTGGGGATGGAGACATGAATGTGCACTAACAGTTGCTCCACAGTTGTCTCCCTTCACTGCCTCCCCCACATCACTTGCCAACACGTCCTCGTTAACAGTGAAGAACTGTGTTAGCATAGTGGGCAAAGTTCTCAAGGCATGAGCAAGACTGGCCTGCCCTGGACCATGAGTAGAAATGTAGCATATCCTTTGTACGGAGGAAGAGGGAGAGAAAGCACAACTTTCAGAAAGGTGTTTTGGACAGTGCACTGACTGGAGTACTCTACTCATGCATATATTGGGGTAGAGTGATAAAAAGGGTTCTTAGGTTTGGGGTTTTCCCTGAGGTCTGTCAAGGGGTCCACTGAAGCTCTGAATGGAATTTTACACGTTCAAGGGTTCTGTCCACTCTCCATGTAGCCAAAGAGTCAGGTAAATGAGAAGAAGGGGACAGGTGTTTGGATTAAGAGACAAGTTAATGGCATTTTTGGTTTGGAATGGTTTGAAAGAGAGAGGTTGGCAAACAAACTGTCTGTTCTGCTTCTGTCATCTCCAGTCTATCAGCATTGAAATGAAGACCAGAAATGACGAGGACTCCAAGAGACAGGAGAGTGAGGAACCAGCCTCAAGCACACAATGAACGGGACAGCTGAGGGTTGGAACACACTTGATGGGGATAGCATCTCCATAGCAGAAGAGCCAGATGCTCAGTACTGGAGGAGACTGTCCCTTGAGCAATGCTCAGGTCGTTTCAGACACTGAAAAGGTTGGATACTTCACACACTAACCTTGAGTTTGTGATGCTCAGCAGTTCATAGTGAAAGGGGCTAGGGGCCATGCTTGGTAATGCGAATGGAGAGAAGAAAAGTGGTCAGATGGTGACCAGTCACTAGATCTGAAAGTGAGCCAGGGGCTCTCGCTGTGTATGGAAAGCAGCCTTCTCCTAAGTGCTCAAAAACAATGGATCCTCCTGCTGTCTTGTCGGGGGCCCTGGAGATGCTGCAGGAAGCCAAAATGAACACTCCCAACTCTGAAGGATTGCTGGGGTAAAGTCGTTAAGATGCAAGGCATATCTTTGCCTTCCATCTATTTTTACCTAACAAGACAGAGCTTTTTCACAGATGAAAGTTCTTCTGTTCTCCCTCTTCCTCTTAAATCGGTAAAATCCCTCGTAACCCTTCTCAGCTCCTGCACCAGAGGAGTCCTTCCTCGGTCCCTGCCTTTGGTTTGGAACCTCTTTTATTCTATTTGATTGCTTCTCTCTAAAATTTGTTGTTATGCTTTATACACCAGATTCTTTTATCTTAATTTAATTTTATTTACTGTTGGTGTGTGAATGAGCCATGTTGTGCTTGTGGAGGTCAGAGAACAACTTTTGGGAGTATGTGCGCTCCTGACACCACAGGGACAGGGTCTTGAACCGAGGTCCTCAGGTTCCTGCAGTAAGACTTCATGCTGAAGCTGTATGATGAATGACTGCCTTGAGTGTGCTTCGGGTGTGTTACTAAACTTACTTGCTCTTCTTTTTCATCTCCCCTGTTGCAAGAGTCTGCCCTAACTAGAAACTTGGGAGGTCGGAAAAAGAAAACAACAAAAAGGTTTTTTCTCTCCTCTTCATAGATGTTAGCATTACTTCTAGGCTCCGCCCAACAGTTACCTGGCAACAGCCAGGCCTGGCTTCCTATAAAAGGCTCTCCTTGCTCTCTCTGTCCCTTCTGTCTCTCTGACTCTCTTCTCTCTCTGATCCCTTCCTCTCTCTCCTTCCCACTCCCCTCTCTCTGTCCACCTGTTCCTGGCCGGCCTCTCCCCTCCTCTCCTCTCCTCTCCTCTCCTCTCCTCTCCTCTCCTCTCCTCTCCTCTCCTCTCCTCTCCTCTCCTCTCCTCTCCTCTCCTCTCCTCTCCTTTCTTCTCCCCCACTCCCATGTCCTAAATAAACTCTGGTGCCTCAGGGGAAGGGATGCCTCAGCATGGGACCGCTGACCCCACCTCCCATTCACCACACTGTGCTCTATAAAACATATCTTGATCTTTTTATAGAACACAATAATGGAAGAGTGAATCAAAATCGTAGTACTTGTTTTCTTTTTCTCAAGTTGGTGTGTCCATCACTTGTCATGCTAAGGTCTTCCTAAAAGACTTCCTTTGGGGGATAAAGAGGTGGCTTGGCAGTTAGGTGTATATGCATGCACTGCTCCCCCATAGTGCCTCCCGATTCTCAGCCCTCACAGCAAGTGGCTTAAAAACAGCTTGTAACTCCAGCTCCAGGGGATTCAACGTCCTCTTCTGGCTTCTGCAGGCTCTGCGCACACACAAGCACAATGCTCCATGCATGTAGCATAATTTTAAAAAACTAAAAATAAAATCCTTTCTTCCCCTAAAAGAATTCCCTTTCTTCCCATCAATTCCTTGGTCTTCAGGTCACCAGTCCTCAAAGGTGAGGTCATCAAGATGTCCTTTTATTGGGTGGCATCTTTTCAAGCGCCTCATGTAACCTAAATTAATATGGTAAGGTAGCCGAAGAGAAATAGTTCTCATTAACCTCCAAGAGTTCTTAGTTGGAATAGATTCTGTAACAAAAGACAGACTAACAAGAGCAAGGAAAAGGAAGTTTTACCATGTATGTTTTTATGTGCACATGGGAAGCACCCGGGGAATGAGCGGTCCCCAGAACAGCAGTGGCTTTCAGTTTTAGCTAGCATGGTGTCTTCACACAGAACGACAATTTCTAAGGAAGCAGTAAGACTAAAGGACTGTGACTGTAGCTTGTGGGGAAGCAAATGAAAGTCAGACGAAGAGCAGGTAGTAAAGAATATTCCCTCATGCCAGCTCTGGGCCTGTCAGAGCCTGCAGTTGCCTTTGTTCTCCTTGGTAAAAAGCAGGTGGGGATAGCTCCTGTCTTTGTATGTCTGTGTTCTGCTTCTAGGCGAATAGAGGGCAGGGAGCATTCTGTATCTACATCATCTGTTCTTCAGATCTTCTGTTCCTTTACAGCAACATTCCTCTTCAAACTCTAAGGCTCTGTCCTGGACCATTTTGCAACCATGTAGCTAAAAGAATCTTAAAACTTTAACTTATTTGTTTTCTAATTTCAGTACTTTTGACTCAGCTGACAGTTATTTGAGAACCCACCATGTTGAGCTTAAGGGCTCTGTTAGGGTTCTCTGAGGAGCCTAACCCATATAGTGAATATTTATTAAGAGGGGATATATTAGACTGGCTTATGGGATACAGGCTGGGTAGTCCACCAATAGCTATAGTTCTCATAGAGAGGCTAAGAACCTGATAGGTGCTCAGTTCACAGGGCTGGAGACCTTGGTCATTCTCACCTAGTGCTGGAGGTCTAGAGGATTCCTGGACAGTCAGTAGTCTTTAGTTCATATTGGGAGGTCAAAGAAATTGTGTTTAGATGTTAGTGAAGATGACAGCAGCATCTGCAGTGGTAGCAACAGAGTAGGTGCAATCACCAGCAAGGGGCTGAGACAAGCAGGCAAAGTTTTGCCTTAGGCTTTCTTATATTTGAGCTGCAGACAGAAGGCATTAAACATCTTGGGGGACTCATTTGACCTCAGTCTGCCTTTCTTGGAAATACCTTCACAGAACCACACAGAGACATGTGTTAGAGTTGAAGCCAGACCTGATCAAGCTGACAACCAAGATAAATAATCATAATTGCAATACTATTATTTTTAAAGTCCTTTCCCCCAGGGTAGGTTTCAGTTTTGTTGTTGTTGTTGTTGTTGTTATTGTTGTTGTTGTTTTATTTTGTTTGTTTTGTTTTTGGCTTTTAAATAAAATATCTATGCCTAGGTTTAGATGGCTTCTTGCTAAAATATTCTATCTCAAGTGTGATGATATGCCTTTTCAAGCATGGACCTCTAGTTTATTCAACTCTCTAGAAAGCTCTTTCTGGACTGATACTAACCTTTAACCACATGCCAATAAACAAGAGAGTACATCTTCGGATACTGACAGTGGAATTCCATTTCCCACAGAGCCTCCTGAAGATTAGATGGGGCTGATGTGGGATATGACATGCTTTAAAAACCTCACAAAAAAATGTCCAGTGCTTATTAGGGTATAACTTGGGCCATCTCCAGGGACAATTACAAAGAAATCCCTAGGAGAAAGAAAAATGCTAATTTCTTATTCCAATTACCAGTATGCTCTTTAATTCAAATGAAATGCCCCCAGTGTGCTGGATGCTTTATGAGACTCATCAAAAGGCATGCCCCAGCCCTTAAGGGACTTCCACCAAGAAAAGAAATATGACACATGCTGTGGTCATGGAGGGCCAGGCAGATAATACAAAGAGAAGGGAGACACTTGAACTCTTTTTTCCTATAGCAGAGACTCAAAAGACTGAACCCTGATTAACCTTCCTTCTCTTTATGAGTAACTTGCTGTGAACAGAATGGTCAAAGTAAGAGTGTTTCTGTCCTTTTAGGGTACACAAGCTTACCCAGAAATCAAATCAATTTTTAGTGTTTACAAGGTGAGTAAAAGTCATGTAGGGTCAAGATTTTGTTGTAGCCAATTTCTTCTTCCACTCAAGTATCTCACAAAGTTATAAAGAAAGCCAAGCTCCTTCTTGGAACTGCCCTGCTCACTCTCAGCTGTGAGGAGGGGAACGATGAACAGGAAAATAACTGCTCAGTTCCTGCTCAGTCAGAGGCTTCTACAATGAGTCATTTCACCTGCTGGGGCTTTGTTGCGGTGGTGGCTTCAATTCTTGCAGAGGTACCAGTAACGGGGTGTAGGACACACCCAGCAAATGTGATGCTTCGGTATAATGAGTGATTAAAGTGAGGAATTCGACAGGTAGTGAAGTAATGAATGGAGGAAGGGCTCCATAATCCCCCAGCAGGAATCATGAGCACTACCTGGAGGTGATCTCTCCATACCGAGTGAAGATAACCCATCTAAAGGCAGACAGATGCCAAGAAGAGTCTGGAAAGACAGGCCTTTCTCTGCTTCCTGAAGCTGCTACCCTTTGCTCACATTCCCTTGTCCAATCTCATTTTTCTATGACTTCTACCATCTGTCAAACCCAGGATGAGCACACTCCAGATCTGCACACATTTCTCTTGTAATCTATCTTGTGTTTCCAGCTAAGTGTCTAGAAAAGTAGGAGGAAAAGATGTGTATTTTTTTCCTTCTCCGAGGTTTCTGGTGACCATGAAGAGACTGTAAAAGTCTGGAGGCTGCGCTGACTCCAAAAACTGCAGGCAAGTCTGAGACAGTTGACAAACAGCAAGTTCTTATCTTGTCACTTCCCAAGCTCTCTGTAGTATCTAGGAGTAAGAGGACAAAATGGATCTTCATTCTTCCCTCCTTTTCACATTGAAATTATTAGAAGAAAAACATTTCTTCTTTGCATCATGACTCTTAAAAAGATGGTTTTGTTGCTCACTAGTTGTTGAAGAAAAAGGTTGGTCACCCTGCCCCCCAGCTCTCCACCCCTTCCTTTGTGTCAGTTTACTTGAATATAGCCATGGTATATCAAATATAGCCATATTTTGCGTGTGTGAATCAGTTAATATTTTGTGTTTTTAATCAGGCTGCAGGTAGAGAAAACCCCATTAAAAAGAAACATTTTAAAGGGGTAAAATATGACTTTCAAACAAATGTAGAATGAGCATGTGCCAAAAGTTTTATTTAACTTATTAATTGAAAAGGGAACCAGTGAGATATTATAATCAATTCAAAGGACAATCCAGAGAGCAGAGGCACATATAGGTAATTAGGAGTATGAAAATGAATTTGCTTAGTAGAGCAGAGCTGTGGGGGCTTGATCGCACCTCTGCCAGACAGAATTCATTTGCATGTTTATGAACAAGAGTAGATTTGCATTACTAGTAGTTACATATCATTTACAGGACCATAAAATAGCTCAACCACACTGAATAGCATAGGAGCAGCATAAGGTCAAAGAACATGAAAGAATATTCTTGACAATATCTACTTTTCCATGGAGGATAACTGGTCATTTCAGTTTTGAAAACTATTTCACTTTAATGTACAGTAATTTAAGCCAATCATTTATTTCTCTCATTTCTAAAGAATTCTAAAGACAGGTAGGATGACACTGACTTATAGTAAGTTCTATCTCTCTATTGACCTATTCATCTATAGTCTATCTATCTTATATATCATATATCTAATCTTATCTATTTAATCTTAAATATCCTCTATCTAATATCTATCTATCTATCTATCTATCTATCTATCTATCTATCTATCTATCTTTCTATCTGCCTACCTACCTATTATCTTTCTTCTAGCTTCCTTGCACACAGTTTCTGAACCCTTATAATTTCCAACAGGTATCTTTTTTTTTTTATATCAACCAATGACTGGAGGGTAGAGCTCCTGGGCAGCCTCAGGATGGGGTTTACTGGTAGAGGAACCAAATATGGGCTTAGATAGAAAGAAAGAACATTCAGCAGGACCTCCCACCCCTGACCTCTGACTTCTGGGGAAAAGAGCTAAAGTGTGACTTGATCACTAATGGCCAATTATTTAATCAGTAATGCCTACATAATAAAACTTCCCTATGGCTCCTCAAAGACAAGGTTTAGAGATGTTTCTGGACCACTGAATATATGCAGGTGCCTTGAGGGAAGGATGCCTGGTGAGGGTATGAAAGTTATGCTCCACTTCCTGTGTATGTCTTACACTGTATGCCTCTCCATTAAGCCACTCTTCCATTTCCTTTGTGATATCTTTTATAATAAATAGGAAAATGTAAGTAGAGTTTTCTGAGTACTTTGAGCTGCTCTAGCATTTGACTCATAGAGCTAAAGAAAGGGAACCTGTTGTTGGAACAAGCCTGACGCCATGAAAAGAAGCCCCACATGTCTGTCCCAGGCGCTGCGGCTCTGGGTGGGACAGGAGACATGCAGGAAGTGGCTGCAAGTCTTCCCACACAGCCCCGATGGGCAGGTGGGGGCTGTGGAAAGCCTTTGCGGGCCCTGCCCGTGGGTGGGGGAGGGGGCCATTCCTGGGGAATGCTGGCAGCAGTCTCTGTGGGTTCGCTAGCTTGGGACACCGCAGTTGCCGCAGGGTGCTGCTGAAGGGATAGCCGGAGTGCAGCTGGGGTTCCTGCCAGGATTGGGTTTCCGCAGCTTGGGGCACCAGGCTAGCTGCTTAGGTTTGGGTGAATGGGTACTATCTGGGAGCTCTGGGAAGCCCTCAGTGAGAGATTAGACTAGGCTCCTTAATCAAGGGCTGGATCCCTCGCTTCCCATGGCGGGTCCAGATGAAGAGACAGTCCATAATTCTAAGACGTGTGGAGAGTGGCGTGGATGGAATTGTAACCCCCAAGTTCTGGGATGGGCGAGGCAGATATAGTAACTGGGAAGGGGCGTGGCTAAGTCTCCAGGTGTCTCATTAACTTGGGGATGGCTTGGGGCTGCGCAGCCACGCCTCTACCTGAGGAGGGGCTGGGGCTGTGACCCTTTTTTTACATGACCAAATGTCACAGACCTATGGCAAGATGTAGCCATGTGTTAGAAGCTGTATTCTAGGAGCTTAGGCAAACAGTTGCCATCCCTTGTAGGCTAAGGACAGCCCATTGGGCCTGCAATGTTCAAACCTTAGCTCGACCAGAAACACAGACTTCTAATCACGGCCCAACAACTTGTCATGTGACCAGTATGAATCACAACTGGAGCTTGTGATTGGCATCTGAAATGGGAGATATTTTCTGGGATTGAGTCCTTACCCTGGGGAATCTGATGCTACTCACATGTAGACAATGTCAGATCTGGATGGAAATTGTAGTGTTACTCTACCCAGCTCCATCTGTTTACCACATGAAAGCCAATACTCAAAAGTCAAGAATTGGGGGGGTGGATTTATTCAAGAGCTGGCACCTTGAAGGCCTAGAGTATACAAGTTTTTTATGAGGAAAGAAAAAAGGGGTTGGAATAGTGGAACAGTAGACGAGAAGGCTACACGCTGAGTAGGGTCCTCTTTGTCCAAGGTGTGTGTCTTTTTCTCTTTGGTCAGAACATTGCTATTGATTGACATGAACCTTCTGGGACTAACCCAAGGAATTCTTTAGACAAATATGTTATTTATTTATCTGAAATTTAGCATCACCTTACATATCACATACTTGAAGATTACCACATAGTCTAGGCTCTATAATCCTAAAAAAGATGATTCATGGTGTTCCACATCCTTTTATTTGGGTGCAGATTTTCTTCAGAACGCCTGGCAAAGGGACTGGCACTAACTGCAAAGGCAGTTCACAAAGGAGGAGCCAGTGTTATCAGGGGATGTGCAGCTGCTGTCCACAGGGAACCTGGAATTAGAAGTGCACAAATCCATATAAGAGTGGAAGGAGAGAACTGATTCCAAAGAAGGTTGCACGTGCCACCCTCCTCTACAATAATAAATGCAACAAAGGTTTGCATGTCCTTGTGTTACATGCACTTCCAGTAAGAGTAAATATAATAAGGTTTTTTTCGGTGGTGTGTGTGTGTGTGTGTGTGTGTGTGTGTGTGTGTGTGTTCATGTATTTTCCTTCCCTCAGCTACAATAAAAGCAAATAAAATACAATAAAATGAAGGTTTGTTATTGTTGTTGTTGTTGCTGTTTTGGGGAAGCGTTCCCAGGAATCATGAATCACGTGCTACCTCTAAGCTGCAAGAAAGAGTGGGATGTTATGGATGCTTGTCTTCTGCAGTAGCTGAAAACCAGGTGAAGTGGGGGACAGATGAGTCCAGGCAAGTTAGGCAGCCCATCTATAGCTACCAGAGTATAGCTAATCCTTTAAGACTGGGGACCTTAAAAGAGTTTCTTTGTGATCTAGATAGACTTTTACTACTTGAGAGACACTTAGATTAGGTATACGTATGTAGCTAATTACATGCATAATGTTCAAACTACAAAAGGCTAAATTTAAAAATAAATTCAATTGCTACTGGGGAGATTAGGAGCCAAAGCTCAGGGTTCTGAGATTTGCTTAGGCGTGCAGTGCAGAGTTGTTTGGCAAGAAAGGCTCAGGAAGTTGAGTTGACAAGTGGAATACCTTTCTTCTTTCTCTCTTTCCCTTTTTTTTTTCTTTGTGGGAGCAGGGGAGTGAAAATTGAACATGAAAACATGACAGCTAGCGGCATTAGTGAATATAGGTGGGATTTTACCCCGATGGAGTATTTCAAGTGTTTGATCCAGGAGAGTTATTCTCTTGCGCTTTTTCTCTTAGATTTTCCATTCCTTTTGATAGAGAATCAGGCTCAGACATGTGAGCTGTGTTCCTAGGTGGCACATAGAGAAGCCTTCCCTGCCATCTGGAGTAGTTCCCTCCTCCCCTACATCTGGAAACAGAAGGACTCAATCTCACCTATACACACTGCTGCTGCAACCTTCTGTTTTTAAATCTCTGTCCTACAGTTCCCCATCTCTGCTCTCTATAAACATGTTAGAGTTCAAACAACTACTCTCTCAGAACAGCTTTCAGTAAGGGTTAGTGGACTGCTCAGGACAGTGTCTCAAATGAACCCTTGTGAAGTCATTATGATTATGATTTATTGAGTGTTTTTATAAGGCTGTCTAGAAGCACATACACACACAAACCAACCAAACAACCAACAAACAAAAACCAATGAAATCCATTATATGTTGGTCAACTACTCAGGAACATGAGGTCTGCTTTGGTTGATACACCCAGTATCACTCTATTGAAGAAAACTACGCCAGCAATTCTAACCTCCCATGGTTGAAAAAAAAAAAAACTTCTTAACACTTCCCTGAGCACAGGCAGATGAACTGGTACAAGGCAAAAACCACAGCATTCTCTCAAAGAAGATAAGAGACAGCTTATTCTGGGGCCAAAGATAAGGTACAGTGTCCTGGGGACACAGTTTCAGAATTTCCCCAAATACCATTTTCCAAGGTGGTAACCGTTTCATTCCATTTTAGAGTAACAGAACAAAGAGAATCATGCATTAAAGTTCTTTAAAATTGCATCAGTGGGACCTGGGGAGACCGTTCAGTTGGTACAGTGCTCATATTCTTCCAGTGAGGACTTGAACTTGGTCCCCAGAACCCAGGTGAAAAGGCTGGGCATACCAGTGACTACTCTAATCCCAGACCTGGGAAGGTGAAGACAGGCAAGTCTCTGGGACTGCTGGTCAGCCCTGGTGCATTGTAGGACAATGAGAGACTCCATCTTGGTTAAAAGATGGATAGTGCTAGAAGAAGAATGCCCAAGAATAACTTTTGGCCCCCACGTGTACACTAACACATATGCTGTGTGCAGACCTGTGTGCAGACACGTGCATGCAAATGTACGCACACACACATACACGCACAAAACAAACTTAAAAATCCTTTCATGAAAGCATGAAGGGAGTAGGTTATAGTGAGGGAATCTATTGCAGGCTGCAAATGCTAGCTGATGACATTCTTAGCTTTCAGGTAGCTGCAAACTAGGGATCTATTTGTTTATTGCAAAAAGGATTTCACTCTGATGGTCACAAGGATATGAGGTCAAGCAAATGGCTATTATGGGGACTAAAGATAACCCAAGATAATTTGGTTCCCAATCTGTGGCATTTCTGCTCTTTAAAAATCACAAAAAAATTTATTCAGCCAATCAGCATCGTAGAGTATTTAGCACAAATGTAGATTTTTTAAAATGGGATTTCAACTCCCAGTGACTATCCTTGCAGTCTGGACAGCATCCTTGTCTGTGTGACCCATGGTGTTGTTACAGGAGAAATCTGAGTCTGGATCGCAGTCACTAGACTTTCCCAGGTTCTCCTGCTTCTTCATTTTTCAATTGTATTTATATTTGAATTATAACATTTATCCCTTCTCTTTTGTCCCTCTAGATCCTCCCATAAACCTCTTCCTTCAAACTCCTGGCCTCTTTTTGTCACTAATTTTATTGCATGGATATATGTGTTAGTATATACATATATATGCATTACTAAATGGAACTGGCTCAGTCATATAATGTTACTTGTGTGTATGTTTTCAGGTCTGACCATTTGGTATGGGACAGACAGTGTGTATTCTTTCCTGGGAAAGAGCATCTCTTCTCCCAGCTCTCCAGTGTCCAGGCAGACATGGTGCTGGAGAAGGAGCTGGGAGTTCTATATCTTGATCCACAGGAGGCAGAAGACTGTGTACCACACTAGGCATAGCTTGTGCACAGGAGACCTCAAAGCCTGCTCCCATAGGGAAACACTTCTTCCATCAAGGCTACACCTTCTCCAACAAGGCCACACCTCCTAATAGTGCCACTCCCTACAGGCCAAGCTTTCAAACACAGGGGGCTATACCTATTCAAACCACTACAGGTGTGTTGTTTTCCACACTGGGGCCTTTTGCTTCTGAAGGCGGAGCACAATAGTGAGGCTGGGGCCAAGCAATTTGTTTTGGCTGAGGGCTGTTTCCCAGTACAGCTTGACTCAATTCTTCTTGACCTAAGGCTATTTACACTACATTGAGCAGGTCTTAAATCCAATTTAAGAGCTGTTGGTTACCACCAAGATAAGTATGCCATTACTCTACCAATAGGGTTATAAAGCCATGCGAATCTGTTGATGTGGTTCACAGACATCATAAGGAATTGTACGGAGACACGTGGGCCATTATGGGAAAGAAGATAATTAAAGGAGAATGACAGAGGAACTTAGAGGTGAACCAAACTTCGCCTGTAACCCAGCTGTAAGCTTTAATAGGGCAAAAGGGAAGGGCAGAGGCTATGTAATCTCCTATGGGTCATTTATATAGCGAGCCTCTCTCGAGTTCCTAAGCATGCTCCATGCAGGCTAAGGGCTGGTATATGCCGAAAGGGAGGCCGCCCAAGCTTCCACTGCCAACATCCTAGTAACTTTGCTGCTCCCTGCGCTCCCAACCTTCCCAGAATATACTGCTGAAGACAAACAAAATCAGTTGAAACGCCAAGGTGTTTACAGAAGAGATGGATGGTTGCTGAGCTCTGAAGGCTGCACCGTCCTACCTAAGGGGTTTGCTAAGCCACTCATCCATCAGATTCATCAGCTTCACACCTGGTCACTGAAAGCTGAAGGAATGGCTGTGAGGGGCAAGGTACAAAATATTTGACTTAGGACCCTTGGTTGTGCAGATAATCTCACACTTGCCGGGCTGTGAACTCCTCAGCCCTCAATCAAGGGACCACTCCAGGAACCAGAATCAGGGTTCAGTGGCCTGGGGTTAATTGGTAAATAGATTATACAGAAATAAAACCAGGAACATATGGATGTAAGTATTTGCTAGCTTTTATAGATACCTTTTCAGGATGGGTAGAAGCCTACCCTACAAAGAAGGAGACTGCCAATGTAGTGGCAGAGAAGCTTCCGGAAGGCATCATACCCAATGATGCCTACCCTGCTTGGGTCTGCCAACGGAGCAGCATTCATCTCTGAGGGTTCTGGGGGGCAATTGGAAATTATATTGTGTATACAGCCCCCAGAGTTCAGGACAAGCAGAGAAGATGGAGCAGACCCTGAAAGAGGCCTTGCCAAATTAACCCTTGAAACCGGCGGTGACCGGATGTCCCTCCTACCTTATGCCTTATGTAGAGCTAGGACCACCCCTACACTTAAGATCCTGGCACCTTTGAGATCCTATATGGGAGGCCTCCTCCCTTGCTGCCTCATCTCCAGGCTGATATCTTTGCTGAATATGACCAACATATGTTTTTGAAATCCTTGGAAGTCCTACATAGGGTCCAGAAGCAACTCAGCCAGGCTTATGAGTCTGCCCCTACCTCTAACCCCCATTGCTTTGAATCAGGTGACAAAGTTTGGATTAAGAAACATAACTATCTGACTCTGGAATCTCGCTAGAAAGGACCCCACACTGTGATCCTGACCATGCGGACAGCTGCTAAGGAGGACAGGATCCAGACGCGGATACACCACTCCCAGGCTAGGCCTGCCAGGAGAGAGATGATCCAGCAGTTGAGGTCCCAGCGGAAGAGACTTACAGATGAACCGTCACAAGGATGATGGAAGGTCGCACCACACCCTGTCGATCCACTGAAACTGCGACTCCACAGCGCTCCTGGTCCTGGTTGCTTGCTGCTTATGCTTTGCTGCACCAGCCACCAGCCCCCACTAGCCCCTGAATCTAACCTGGCAGGATCTAATAGCAGATAATGCTGCGATTGCCAACTCTACCTCCTACTCGGCTCCCCCAGGCACCTGGTTCCCTGATCTTCTTGTAGACCTTTGTGACTTAGTAGATGAGGAATTGGACCCCTTGGATCACCAGCCCTTTCCTGGTTGCAGTTGCAACTCACCTGGGACCTGAAGGAATACAGGTCTCAGGGCTTTTATGTCTACCTGGGGCACTCTTGGGATCGGAGCCAGCGAACCAAATGTGGAGGTCCAGAGTCCTTTTACTGTGTGGGTTGGGGATGTGAATCTACTGGGCAGATAATCTAGAAACCCTCCCATCAAAGATGACCTCATCATTGTGACCCCGTTTGGAGATACACAAACATCTGGAGCTGGGTCTTGCATAAGAAAGGACACCCAGCCTCCTAGAAGAGAGACTTGTGAACCTTGTTTTGAGCCCCCTTACTATCTGGGTATCCCCCGGGGAAGATGCAACAGCCTAGTCATCACGTTTGAGTCCTTTTTGAACTGGTCTCCTTGGCCGAACACTTTTGTCTCTACCCTGACTGGTCCTCTTATCTTAAGGATGTTAGCCTTGACTTGCTGTCCCTGTGTAATCAATGCTTTAGTTAGGTATGTTAAAGAATGGATTTCCACTGTTCAATTGATGATTCTGAAATAACAATACCGGCCCACAGAAACATCTCAAGGATTTAAGATACTCCATTACTGAAAGGGGGAATGAGAGAGGCTGACTCCATGACAGGCTTCAAATTGGCAGTCCAGGAGTCTAGGCCTAAGAATTAGGCAAGTCCAGGCAAGCCAGTTACTAGGAAAAAACAAAACAAAACAAAGCACCCAGGCTTCAGGCAGCTAGTCAGAAACTGCCCTGCCATCAGAAGCTGCCCAGCCACCTGGCCTGAAGCAAGGACAATGAGTCAGCAACAGTTTCCAGACCTCCCCAGCAACAGTTTCTAGCCCCCATTCCCCAGTAATGATCCCAGAATGTCCCCAGAGATAGAGCAAGACAAAGGTCACCTACCCTGGAATCCCCTAATGTGCTTTAAATCAGGCCTGCGAGCTCACTTGATGGTTTCTCCATCTTGGAATCAGATACCCTCACATGCTGAACTTCTGCAGAAAAAAATGCTCCTTGCTTTTGCATACTATTTGAGTCTGGGGTATCACTCTTCAGCAAACAAGGGGTGGTCAAAACTTGGGTTTGAGTTTCAACAAAGGAAAATGAGCTTCGAGGTTTCTGGAGGAGGGAAGCCACGTTGGGGAAGGTAACCAGGAAGGGTACAGATAGAATATTTTGTTTTGCACACTTAAAATACTTTTTCACATTAATAAGACTCTCCGGGGACTGAGAGGATTACCCTTAGGAGGAAAGATTTCTTTTATAAATGTGAGTTTCCCTGAGGAGTTTTTCTGTCAGTTCTCAAAATCACCAGCTTTAGAGGAAGCTTGTGCCCACTCTCCATTCCACTCAGAGGCTATCAAGTCTGGTCTTCCGGGCTCCTGGTGTCTTTTCTCAGGTCAGCCTTGGCTCTGGATACTTTTTCTCTCCACCTCCGCTCATGTTTAGGCTCTCCTTTTCTTGTTTGCAGTGAGAGCAGCTCTAGAGCCTCTCTTAAGGAAAGCAGGAGTCAGTCTGCTCACAAAAACTCACTGTTTCTGGGAATTCCTGCTGTTTTAGAAGTAAAATTGGGTAACATTCTTTCCTTCAAAACGTCCAAAGTCACAGCTGGTGGCAGAGCCTGCAGGGAAACTGCTTCAACTCAAAGGCTGTGTGCTGATCAGCACCCTGGAGAGACCAGAAAAATACACCTCAGGGCTTGTAACCCTCCACATGGGGGTGCTATTTCTGATTGTCCATTTATACTTTGATGAATAACAGAGAACAGCTGAATCTTGGCTCTCTGAAGCATGTCAGTGCCAGTGTAAAACTGAAAGAGAAGGTGCTGGTTTTGTTAAACGAGTTTTAGGACAAAAGCCCTCACTCTGGGAGTCCCAACAAGCTAAGCCTGGCTCTCATCCCCACAGGCCAATTAAATAAGTTGTGAAGACCAGAGAAAGGAGATTTAATCAGTGTTGTTACAGATCGATATCAGGGTCCAGTGAGAACCTGTGGAGTGTTCCAGGTCCTTGGGTCTTACATGAGATTAGTGAAAAAAAAAAAAAATATCAGCCGGGCACCTGGTCACAGGTCCTTAGGCTTGTGTGACCATTTCCAAAGCCATAAAAGATTTTTAAAGGCCGGGCAGTGGTGGCGCATGCCTTTAATCCCAGCACTTGGGAGGCAGAGGCAGGTGGATTTCTGAGTTAGAGGCCAGCCTGGTCTACAGAGTGAGTTCCAGGACAGCCAGGGCTACACAGAGAAACCCTGTCTCGAAAAAACAAACAAACAAACAAAAAAATCAGGACTTTTATATCCTGATGTTTTGGACATTTCCATCCCAAGTGCAGGTTTGTTTCAGCTCAGTGCCCTGAGCTTCCTGTTACTAGCTGGCCTCCCAGTGGGAGGGTTTCTAATCTTTCTGAAAACTAACTTTTTTCATATGCTAATTTCAGCCTAATTGTTCTCCTTACTTTCCTTCCCTAAAAGATTAGAAAGAGGAACCCCTCAAGGGCTTCTCAAGTCCCTCTGCAGGGTGGCTTTAAGTAAAGGAGGAACTGGGGAAGAGTCAGTGCATATTAGGCAGCCTTGATCAAAGGGTGCTCTAGCTGATCTTTATTTCAGTCCCGGGTCTGCAAGGTGAAGAAATTGTTATCTTGGTCATAGTGTGAGAGGGGGAATCTGCTCCGCTGGGCGATTGCTTCTTCTCTGGCATGCAGCCTTACCATTATAGTTTATTGCCCTCATTTGGGAAAGTGGTCTGCTCTATGATGCTGCTCTTCCTGGAATCCAAAGTGACTGGAGGTTTAGAACAGCGAGTCTTATTTTTATATCTTCAGCCTTAAAGGGGGGATGAGATGGTTTAAGCATTACCGGTTTTGAGATGGAGACCCCTTGAAAAATTAGCATACCCATATCTATAACATAGTCTGGTAAAGGCTATGCAAAATGGAGGCAAAGATGCCAGGCTTTGCCCTCCATTTAATTACATTGTAGGTCCAAGTGAGGGGCCAGTGCATTTGCACAAAAGCCATTTATAAATTGTCTGTTGGGCCTAAAATAAAATCTTCTACCACCACAGCCATTGTGAACGGTCTCGGCCAGAACAAATGAAGAGTAAATGACTCCTTAGTAAAGTATAGGGAATCCTAAACCTTCTCTTCTGAATGTAGACAAAGATCTGACCCCAAATGAAGAGATTTGCTTCTTCTAGTCGCAGCGTCGGCTCTGATTACATTATGGGTTTGATTTTCTACCACCTCTCTTGAGCTCTACTTTTCATTTTCAATATTCAAGATTATTCCCAGCTCCAGACAGATAATTATGTAGCATTTTAAAGGTTTTTTCTTCTCAGTGACTCAGTGACAACTGTTAACTGAAGTGCCCAGAAAGAAGCTGGGCTTACACTGAACATGACACAAATAACTGTTGAGAAAGTCACTGGTTGAGGAGAGTTGGAGTGTTGTAGGTCTGAAGTCAAATTATCTTTGGCTGTCTTGGCTTCCTAAATGACCGTTTGTTGCTCACCTTTATGTATGACCTAGCATCCTGGTGACTACTGGATAAATCCTTTGGAATACACAAAAAGATTTTATTGTTAAGAAGGTGATTGGATGCACACGCCTTTAATCCCAGCACTTGGGAGGCAAAGGCAAGCGGATTTCTGAGTTCGAGGCCAGCCTGGCCTACAGAGTGAGTTCCAGGACAGCCAGAGCTACACAGAGAAACCCTGTCTCGAAAAACAAAACAAAACAAAACAAAACAAAACAAAACAAAACAAAAAAAGAAGGTGATTGGATAGCCTATAACAAAGATTTGTCTGCTTTTCTGTGACCTACCCTGATGTATTTGGGTTCTGATTTTTTTTTTTTTTTTGTCCTGTTATGATAAAAAACATCATGTAACTGTTAGCACATTGGAATGTGGAATATAGGCCAACCTAAATCCCTCTTTGGGGGCTGTATGTTTTACATTGACACCAAAAGAACCCTACTGAAGCACAAGGATGGTCTTTGAAAACTTGTGCTCACAAGATCCATGTAGCTGATCAGTCATTGAGCAGCAGTACTTGAGAGTTAGCCTCATCAAAGGTTCTTATTATTAAGTCAGCCCAGAACATCCTTTCTCACACGTCCTTGTAGTAATGGATTCAAAGAGCTTAAATAACTTCAGAGAACAAAAAACTTCAAAGGATAAAAGACAGCACACAGGCTTTATCATCAGTCTTTTATCTACCACCCTCAAATTAAAAACCTGAAGCTTGACTCGACTGACAGACACGTGGCTGAAACAAAAGATCACATCGTAGGCCAATTGATGGAAAGGTCAAGATTATGGACTTGTTAGAGAAGAGAATAGATGAAAATATGGTCTTTAAACTACAATGTAAGTGAAAGAGTTGGTCTTCTTTGACCCAAATAGTGTTACAATTTCTGTTAAAACTAGCAGAAGCAATGTAACTGCTGCATACGCTTTATTGAGGGCGGCTGGGTAAGTATAGTAGCTTTCAGTATTCGACTTCCATGACAGCTCTAGGGTGTGTCTCATGTTGTTTACCCATGTTCTAAAGGTGAGTGCATCAGTGTCAGGACTGTATGCATAGAATCTGTAGGCATGATGTTACTCACGTGTTGTGCTATTTCAGGGGTTTATTCTGTGTCTTACCCATCTCTAGAGATGGCACTTACCATGTTGAATTTTGCTTTGGTGTCTGTAATATCTGTCAGGTAGCTACAGCCTCAGGTAGAACTGCCTTTGTCATTGCTACGGTAGAAAACCAAACTCGGTCATTCTAAATATGCCATATTAACCTAAGGATTATTTTGAGTAAAGGCAATTGAGAAGCAACAGATACAAAAGTAGCCTTCAACCCTCTCCCATTTCTACCAGAAAACCCTGACCTTTGGACACAACTCTTGACCTTAATCAGCCTCAAGGGGCAGCTGAGGACTCTGGCTGCTCTTCATTATCCCATCCTCACAGTGTGCTGCCTGCTGATAATCAGAATCAAAGTCCCTCTCACTTCTCTCACTTCTCTCACTTCTCAAGGAAACAATTCTAAATCACCTTCTTTGAGAAGTACCCATTCTTTGGGAATCTTTCAAGAATACATGGAATATGAATATTAATAAATTCTATTTGTTTTTCTTGTTACTCCATCTTTTGTTACCACAGTCCATCAGAGCTAAGAATTATGAAGGACAGAGATAAGTGACTTTTCCTCCACTGTGCTTTATAACCTCTAATGAGCACTTTTCAACTGTGGTTTCTAGAATCCTGCCTGATGTGGTTTGGGTGTGAAATGTCTATCCCACTCCCCACCCCAACTCTAATGTGTTGAAGGTTGAAGGTGGTCTCCAGTGTTCTTGGAAGCAGGTTGATGTAGTCAATGGATTTATCCATTGATGGGTTGAAGTTGAATGGATTCTTGGGAAGCAGTGGGAACTCTTGAGGTGGGTGGTACCTATTTGAAGAAGTATGTCACCAGGAGATATATATATATATATATTCTCCCGTCCTTGGTTCTTTACTCTGTGTCTTTGCCTCCTGGCTGGCATGAAGTGGACATTCTCCATACCACACATGCCTGATACTGTGATTTCTGCTTTGCCCCAGGTCCAAATCAATGAGACCACATGCCAAAACAGGCCTTCCTTTCTTTAATTCATCTTTCTTAGGCATTTTGTCACAGCAATAGATCGGAAGCTAAGGCACTGGAAATGTACTGAGATTTGGTCAGGCACATTTTTCAAGCAGAGAAAGTATGTCAGTGCTTTGGCAGGGATCCTGTCTTAAACCTCCATTTTAAGTTTGTGAATAACTTTTTTTCTTATTGAATTCAAGTCTTCCCCTCCCCTTCCTTCTCCAAATTATATCCTCATCTTTATTTTTAATGTAATTAGAATCTGTTCCAGAAAGCTAAATCTGCAAATGTTTCCGGTTACAGCAGAAAAATCATTATATTTTTTTAAAAAATTGTAACCTAAATGGGAAACAACATAAAGATGGGATTTCATTACAATTCCCATCCAACCTACATCTCTCATCCCTCTGACCTATTTGTTCACTAACACTCTGTGATTATAGATAACACTGTGCCAGAAGAGATTAGAGAGGGTGGGACCAAAAGTCTAGTATGATTGTCTGGGTGTGACTTGGGTGTCTTGGGTTGCTTGGTTAGTGGTCCATCAAAACATAGTTCTTGTTTTGTAGGATTGGCAGTTTCCTCCATCTTGAATTGAGACAATTCAGCAGTGATGGAAGACAAAGCACGGTCCTCTCACACTTGTTCTTGGGTTGTTTGGACTCTGAGTGTGCAAGTCAATGTTGTGTGTTCTACCCAGTCACAGAACCAAGAGTTTCAAACTCTTGAAAATCCAGAAGTAACAGCTGGGTGATGTAAGCCAGTTGAAATGCTCTGGAGATTCCTGGAAGGAATGAGGAGTGTGGAGGGCCAGGTCCTCTGCAGCTTACTGGTTCTTTATACCAGAGGCTCAACAAGAATCCATTCCAATTTTTCAAAAGGATCCAGAGACTTGCATGAAACTTCTCAAAGTTTGAATATTAGTTACCAATTTTAAAAAACATTAGACTCCCCTGCCAGATTTTCCCACAATGATGTCACTCTGCTTTTCCAGTCCAAAGCAGTGGAGTCACCCATGCACAGACTGAAAATTTTAAGAATTTTTAATTCTCTTTAAGAATTCTCTTTAAGAATTTTTTTAGTCATTGGGTTCTTACGCTGTAATCTAGGTGCGTTAGAACCTAGGAAGGGAAAGAGTTGGGGGGAACTGGCAGATTTTCAGTCATAATCCCCAATGATAAACAAAACATAGACTGGCACTTTAGGCTTCCTTTTGGCAACTCCTGTTCTGAATTTTATTGTGTGAAGGTCAGACCAGGACTTGAATAAACAAGAGGAAAACATTGGGCGCTTATTTTTTTTTTTTTTTTTTTTTTTGAGACAGGGTTTCTCTATGCAGTCCTGGCTGTCTTGGAATTCTCTCTGTAAACCAAGTTGGCCTTGAACTCAGAGATAAAGGCATGAGCCATCTCTGCCTAGCTTGCATTAGGCCTTTTGAAACATCAGAGCGCCTCAGGCAATGTCCTGGAGAGTCTGACTACCATCATGATCAGCTGTGAGGATGGAGCTGGATTCCTGTGGTAAATCTGGAGCAGAGGCTGTGAAGGACAAGTGCTGGGGAAGGTGAGGCAGAGCTCCCACTCCATACAGCAGACCTCTGGTCTTCTTCTAGTTCCATTGGCTCTATGCTTCTATGCAACCAAGAAGGTACTCTGAGAGTTAAATGAAGGAACTCGTTCTATCTGTTCCTTGAGTCGGGCTCATCCTCACTGGCACAGAGCTCCTCCTCAAGATGTCTTTAAAAGAAAGGAATGGGAGGCCGCTGATGAGCTGAGCAAGAGAAAGAGCTCAGTGATCATAATGTTATAGTGTATAGACGGAGGCACAAAGAATAGGGAGAGTTTGCACAGAATAAAAACTTGGGAAGGAAAAGGCCAGGAAACCCAGAGTAACGAGTAGTGGAGTAAATCGTAGAGATGGATATCATGGCAAGTTCAGGTGACCCCTAATGGTTAGATTTGATATTCGTTGTTTTCAATGTGCTTAATGAACACTATTGTGGTTTTCTTAGGGCTTTACAAATACTTGTCCAATTAATTCTCATATCGTCACCACAGGCGGTTACAACCAGTGATAGTAATTATATTCGTCATTTTTAAATTTTATTTTCAACACCATCTTCCTCATCATTCTATGTGATGCGTGTGTAGAGGTCAGAGGACAAACGTTGTGAGTAGATTCTTTCCTTCCACCACAGGATCCAGGACAGAACTCAAGCTACCAGGCTTTCTCTGCAGTATCTTTAATCACTGAGCCATCTAGCAAGCCCCAATTATGCTCATTATAGTCATTTTATAGATGATAAAATTGACAGTTTTATTGCCTAAACATTTGTGACGATTTCACAGTGATGGGACAGAAAATAATGATCCCTGGATAGATGACAGCCGGAATGTTGTTACAACTCCAGTTGAGAGAAGGCTGCGACAGACGGTGCCACCCAAAGGGAAGGGTAACAGTGAGCTGGAACTGGAGTGGCAGCTTACAGATGGCAAGCAGGGTGAGCCTGGTGGGGTTTTTCAGGCTTCTTCCAGGTTGGATATTTTGGTGATCCTGGAAGCACAAAAGAGAAGGGACCATATTCTTAAATGTTTGAGTCTCTCAGTCAGGCACGCAATATGAACCAGTTGTATTAGAACCTAGTAAGAGAAAGAGCAAACTGTCTCCAAAGAAGAGTTGAAATACTTTTAATCATAGATCCCAAACCAGACAAAGCAGCTCTTAAGAAATATTGCCTTGAAAGATCCAGGAATGCCCAGATCACTTACTCGTAAGTAGCAGAGACAGAATTCGGTGTTAGACAGTCTAGTTCCAGAGGCCACAGCAGCAGAGAGAGAACAAGGTCAGATTAGAGAGGCATCTGAGAGCCACACAGAGAGGCACTGGGCTTTCTTTGGTCAGATGAAACATTGTGAGAGAGGAACACAGATGGGTGGCAAGGACAAGGTTGCACAAGAAGGCTATGTGGCTTCCCTGTTACCAAGCTGCCCGCCATCTTTTATAGCCACACAACTGTTCTGTAATGTAGTTTTGTGACCCCCTCTTCCACCAAAACATATATGATTTTCCTGCTCCATTGAGAAAAGGTCAGAACAATATAGATGCAATTTTTACAGACAATGGAAAGGGTTTTTTACAAATAAGTCAGTAGCTAGCTGATGTTTAAACTTCCTCTTTAAGAAACCTGAGCACATATATCTGGACAAAGTCCAATTATTTGTAAGGTTTGATATCTCTTTCCATCCCTCCTCTTGGTTCTTTCCCTCACTGTTTCTGAACTCAGACTGAGAGTCATCAAAAGGATGATTACGGATGGCTCTTTCACTATTTCAGTTTGTGCTAAACTCACATATTCATGGTGACTGAGTACGGGATGCTAAAGAGTCACCTATTGGCTTTGCTCTGAAATAATTAGCTAAGAGCTGGGGGTCACTGCAGAGATGGGGAGAGGAACATACTGTTCTCTACTCCCGAAGCAGATTTTAGGCCTCCTGTTCTCTCCCCATCCTGCATGCTGGTTAGACATTTACAGCCAGGTCTCTTGATTCTGGAGAGGTGATTGCTATAATAAGTGTCTGGGGCCGATTGCTGGAGACTCGCTTGCTTGGTGCTCAGCTTCTGAGAGAAGCTTACTTTCACAGAGGAAACCTACTCAAGACCCCGAGAGTACTTGTGGAGTGTGCCCTCGTCACTCCCCAGGATTCAAATTACACAAGAAGCTTATTTCTGGTCTTTGGCAACTGGGAGGGTATCCAGTGTAGACAAGTACAAAGTTTGAGGCCTCTCAAAGGCACACTGGGTCCTTGTTTTTGTTCCATCCAGTGCTGATGGGGCTTGTCTCATGCTAACCCTGAGCAGCATGACAGACTTAGTTCATAAACTCTAAGTTAACTCCAAAGATCCAAGCCTTTTTCTTATTTTGTATTATTTGAACCTTATCAGCTTCCTAGGCAGCCCCCGTCCACACTGTTCTCCTCCTGTCTGCCTTTCGACTTCAGCTGGCGTAATTCTACCCTCCTCCCGATGTCTAGTGAAATGCGATTGTAAGAATTCCTTGGGCATGAGTTGATTCCAGGCTCACAGGTCTATACCAGTTGTCTGAATCATAGTTTAACTCATTAGATGGCTTAACTTGTTAGAGGTAAGGTGATGAAATTAGTTAGATTTAAAAATGAGCACTTAATAGGGTTACTTGCTTCTTTTATTTTATTTTTACTAAAGGCATTAAATGAATTGGATTTTTGTTAATCTATCTTCATGTTTTTTAGTACCGTATTTATATCATTTCTACCTATCTCTTTCCCTCCTCCAACTCCTCCTGTGGTCCACATGTTTAGGGCTGACCACTTGGGATAAATCAAACTATCAGTTTCTTTATCTTCCTTTTAAAATTACTTTACATGTATGAAAATGCCATAATTAAATCCATGTGCAACTTATGCAAGCACAAGGACCTGAGTTCAAATCCCAGCAGCATCCATGTGAGAGGCCAGGTACAGTTGTGCAGGTCTGCAATCCAGTCAACTCCTCAGCAACCTAAACATTGCAGGGCAAGGACATTTACTACTTGCCTCTGTTTAAACTGAGGAGTGAAATGTGAATCACAGAAGACAAAATCCGGGGACTCAGTGTGATCACTGCCTGGCCAAACTTCACTACTCAGGTGCAGATGATTTCCAGAGCCGGAACATCCACAGTGTAAAAGACTAATGTCCTCCTGGTGGGGAATATGGAAATAAAACATGAGGGTATCTGTCCTCTTAGGATGTTTTAATATGTGTCAATTTCGGTGCACCAGGAAGAAACCTTCCTGATTTCAGAAAGAGCTGAACATGGTGGTGAGATGTGCTGAGGCCACGGCCCGGGAACAAAGTAGCTTTCCCAGATACTATTCTAAGAAAGTAGTCTTTACAACTCAAAGATGGTTCAACAACCAAAAGAGGGTTGTCTAGAGGAGATATGGATGGTCTCTTGATATAATATTATTTTCTGACTTTCTACTACTACTACCACACCACCACCACCACCACCACCACCACCACCACCACCACCACCACCACCACTACTTTGTGGTTTTGGCAGCCAGATCCAGAGCCTTGTGCATGCTAGGAGAGGACTCAACCACTGAATTGTATCCCCATCCCTATTCTTTTCCATAAAAGCTATTTTATGCTCTAAAATGAATATTTAATTTTTTAAAAGATGGAGAATATAAAAAAACTAGAAAGAAAAATTGTTTTTATTCTGTACCTATATACATTTGGACATAATTTGTTCTAATCTTTTGGATACACTTGATTTAGTGTTACTCTGATCATGTGTCATTCAAAATGATCCCTATACCTATTTTGGGGATAAGTATCTGGTTTAAAGGTATAAAAATAAAGCAAGTTCTTTGGATAAAATATGGAAATACAGAAAATGTAAGAAGATTCAGATCCTAGAAATATGGCAGACTCAAGACTCACAAACCCATCAGAACAGAGTAGTGCATTTGAAATATTAGATAAAAGAGAGATTTAGTTTTGGTTTTTTGATGTACAGGTAAATCAGAGGAAACTAAGGTGTATGTCTGAGGGAAAAATTACAGACTTAAGGCTGGAGAGACACATGTTCTGACCTGGTGTTTGAACTGGCGATACCTGCTAATCCCTATATGAACTATAGTCTGAGTTTAAAAGACCAATAAGAACAAGAGATAAAATAGGGGTTTCGTTGCCTGTGCCCTGGACTTCTCACTGCCTGACCTCACCTGCCCTTGAGGGTTGGAGGTGAGGTAGCACAGAGTCAAAGACACAGACTCCAGGAGCAGGTGAGAAGCCACAGCAAGCTCATCTGAATGTTGCTGCAAGCTCCTTTCATACCCTCCACCTGCGTCCCATTGGTCCCAAGACAGCGTCTCTTCTAAACAGCAGTTCCTGATTGGCTGGCATTGTCTGCACCAGCAATCCTTGGTCTCTCAGACAGTCCTCAATTAGGTCCTCCTGCAGGACATGGTTTTCTGGCTGCGTGGCCCCCAGTGTTTACATAGAGGTAGCCCCGCCATTCCTGCTACAGGGTTTAAATGGATAGAAAGTCAAAGAACAATTCTCCCCAGTAAATGTGAAGTTTCTAGCAAGGCAGCATACTGATGATGAGCTAAAACTAAATAAAAGACCTGCTGTATTGCTGAACCATGTTAGAAGACAAAGAAAAATATTACCTAAGCACTGCTAAGCTGTAAATGTATGTAGATGTTTCTAATACATGATGGCTCCACTTCTGAGTTTTACCTTTAACATGGAGCAATATGCATCTGAACTTTCAGTTTCCTTGGGCTAACAATATGCTGTAGGTTTCTCTCTGGTGACTCTGTGCAGCTTCAGTGGTCAGCCGCCTGATTGGAAGGCCAAACAATTGCTTTTCCTAAGCTCACGTGTGCATGTTTCTGTACATGTGTCTGTGCGTGTTACAGTGGGTTGAGGGAGGCAAATGAGTTAAAGAACATCAGTATTTGAAAAAGTTTGGGCTTGATTAATGCTCTTATTTGGCCTATGAAATGCAAGTAGAAATTTTAATGTCATCCTAGATGGTTGTATCTCCAGGTAGGTGGTGGGAGCAAAGCTTTTGTTTTGTTTGAAATAGGGTCTTTGACTGGCCTAGGACTTACTTTGTAGGCTAGACTTGTCTTGAACTCAAAGATCTGCTTGCCTCTGACACCCAGTGTTGGAATTAAAGGTATGGACTGCCACGCCCAGCTTTTTGGTTAGAATTTTGAAGAAAGTTTCATGTACCCAAAGTGGCCATAAACTTGCTAAACATGCCTCCAAACCTTCAAATATTTTTAAAGGATGAAACTTCAAGAGAAACAGAGAAATCTGAATCAAATATTTTAAAACACATATCTCTTTCAAGAATTGACAGATCAAGGAGACCAAAATGTAGTATTTTTTTAACAATAAAATTACAAGTCTACTAGGGCAATAAAAAAACCTCACCCAAAAAAAGGATAAAGAAGTGAATTTGTCATGGAGAATATATAAAACCCAAATCTAAGCACCAAGCCAGTCTATGCATGTTAAAGGCTTAGTATTATTATGAATGCTCTATGAATTTAATGCTAACACATTAAAAGTAAGGACTGAAATGATAAACTAAGAAAACTCACGTGTTTGTAAAATTTTTGTTTTGTGTTTTGAGACAGAGTATTTCTGTGTAACCTTGGCTGTCTGGAACTCACTCTGTAGACCAGGCTGGCCTTGAACTCAGAGATTGGCCTGCCTCTGCCTCCAGAGTTTTTGGATTAAAAGCATGAACTACTATGCCCTACACATTTGTAAATTTAATTATTCCTAAATAATTCAAGTGTCAGAAATAATAGCTATTACACATATGCATTATATCAGAAACATAGCAACTGAATAGATACATTTTTATTAAAGATTGATCTATATCATTATATGTACATTTGTATACATGGAATAGACTCAGAAAACTGATTTCCCAAGCATAAGATAAGGTTATCTACCAAATTCATGGAGCCGTTGCCTTAACAGTGAAATCTGCTTGGCCATCGTCTTTGTGTTCAGACCACACTCAGGCTACTCACAGTATTGTTGGAACTAATTAGTATTGCATGGCTTCTTGTTCTGAAATTGTTGGAAAACTGAGGTAAGCTATAGACTGTAACATCTTGTGTTTATTATAACTGTTACAATGTACAGATTACAAGTATTCCTTACAGGAATCTTTCGTGTTTTGAATTGAACAAAGAATCATCATGAACCTTTTGGTATTTATCGATATTCAGGGGGGAAATTAATTGTCTTCAATGTATGTGACACTTGAAGAAAATGTATAGTCTATTATGCTCCTATTAAAGAAGTCCGGAACACAAGGTGAGCATATAAATCATAAAGTTTACAAAGAGAACAGGCTCCCCAAAACATAAAAGAAAGAAAACAATCAGCAAAAGAGAAAAAAATATATAGAGACAGAAAAAAGAAAGTTATGGTACAGGGATCAATGAAGCTAAAAGTTTTTCTTCAAAAAGCCTTGAGGAGATGTTAAGACAAAAATGGAAGCTACAAATGATATTAAGAATGAAACAGAGCAAAACTGCCTCAGACAAGTTTAAAATTGTATCAGAAGAGCAGGATCATAACAGCATTGAAAACAAAGCACTAAAAAAGGGTCAAACATATAGAAAGCATCAACTGCGTCATGCAAAATAAGATAGAAAACGTCTGGCTTGCTTGTTCTTTCCCTAGTACCTGTCTTGTACTAGGGTTAACATGGAAGTTAGGATGTGGTCCCCATGTGTGTTAGAAACTTAATCTCCATAGCAACATCATTGAGAAGTGGGTCTTTCAGAGATGATTGGGCTGCAGGAGTAAAAGGAACTAATACTGTTACCATGAGAGGGGCTAATTATCATGAGAGTCGCTTCCCTTAAACGAATGAAATTCCCCTTTCCCTCCCTCCCTCCTTGTTCTGCCCTGGTTGCCATAGCAAGAAGGCACTCAATGGATGTGGGCCTCTGGTGTTGGACTTTCTAGCTTCCAAGACTATAAGGAATTAATCTCCTTTCTTTCTTTTTTTTTTTTTGTTTCGTTTTTTTTGTTTTGCTTGTTTGTTTTCAGACAGGGTTTCTCTGTGTAGCCCTGGCTGTCCTGGAACTCACTCTGTAGACCAGGTTGGCCTCGAACTCAGAAATCCACCTGCCTCTGCCTCCCAAGTGCTGGGATTAATGGCGTGTGCCACCACTGCCCAGCCAATCTCCTTTCTTAATAGATTATTCAGTCTCAGGTAGTCTATCATGACAACACTTAATGGACTAATACAATCACATAAATCAAGGCACAGCAACTGTGAGTATTTTAGTGTATTTATTTTAAAACATAGTTTATTTATTTAAAAATTTTAAACTTTAATAATGAGATACCTTTCCAGATACTCATAAAAATGATAAAAAATAAAGTCCCATGATAAGCAGCATTTACTTCGCCATTCTTTAATGCTTAAAAAGTAAAACTGTGTGGATTTTAAAGCAGCTAATCTTATCTAAATTCCCTGACAATGAAATGGACAATGTGCTCTTCCTACAGCTGTGGTTTTTTGGAGAACAAAGGCAGAGATTTTTCTAGCAATTCTTCCAGGCTAGGATCCTTGTTATATGAATTTGATGTTATCAGTAAAGACTAAAATAACGTTATTATCTGATGATGTTACTAATCAAAATTAATAATTGCTGGCAAGGGTTTAAGACACCAATTTCCTGGCATATTGAAAGGTGTAGAAATGGGAAAGGGACGATAGTGTGAAATGCTGAGAGGCGAGATTTCTGACCACAGACTTCATGAGAAAACATAAACTACAACTCCAGACTCTAAATGAAGCAGGATGACACAGAGGTTCTTTGCCATATTAGAAAAAAAGTCTTCCTTTGATAAAATAATTTTTCAAAAACACTTCTCATGGATACATGAAATATACAGATAAAATGATAAAAAAATAAAGCCCCATAATAAGTAGCATCTACTTTGTTATTCTTTAATGCTTAGAAAGTAGAACTATGTAGATTTTAAAGCAGTACATATGCATATACATACATATACACTCATATACACATATACATACACACTTACACACATATATAGATATATACATAATACATTCTATGTATACATATATACACACATGCATACACATACATACATACATGCCTACATATATACACATACATATATACATATCCACACATATACTCACAAACACATATGAATACATATATATGCATTTATATATATAATCACATACACATACATACACACCAGACACATATATGTGTATACATATGCACATACATGTGTATATACCTACATATGTACATAGATTCATGAACACACATACATATACATGCACACATATACACATACATACACACATATAAATACACTCATACATACATATAAATACACAATACATACATGCATACGGGTACACACACACATATATGTAATTATGTATGCACACATACATATACATGCTTGCATATGTAGAAAAGATTTTTGTTGCTGTCTCGAGTAGAAATTCTCCAGGACTCCTTGTCCTCATTTTTCCAGACTAGTATTAAGTATTTTTTCTAGATATGTGTGCAAGTATGTAAAGGTACACAGGAAGTTCTGAAAAAATACATAACAATTTTTCAGTATCCATATTTCTATTAGTGAAGATGGTTTGAGCGTGTGTGGTGTTGGGTAGGCCATTTTCAATTACTCTGCAAAACACTAACATATGGTTAAATACTAACATACAGTCTTATAATTTTAAAATAAAAAGGTGTGAAGTGCGGTCAATTAAATGGAAGCTCCAAACAATCCCTTGGGAAGTTTTTTGCAGCTGCTGTAGGCAATGTTTTATTGAGTCACCTAATTTGGTAAATTTCTTCAACCATTTTTGAATAGCAGTTATGCACTATTGTACAAAAGATTGAATGATAGACAAATATATCCTGTGGTGCTCAGGGTGGACTGGAGGAGAGAGATGCGAATCAAACAGTCATACAAATAAAAACGAGACAACAAAAAATTGCAAATAAAGCAAGTGTAGTAAGTGATTGGCACACTCGCTCACCACAGGCTGCCCTCTGCTGTGTGCCCATGTGGCTAGATCCTCCCAGGCCTATGGACCGCCGCACCTCCAGAACTGTGAGCCAAACACACATCACTGCCTACAGTTTATTTGAACTGTGGTGGTGTGTTACAGCAACACAGAGCAGACTAAGACACCTGCGAAGGAATTTTCCGGTCTGAAAAGTTAAAATTAAGGAAGAAAACCCATTTTTAGTGAGACTCTTTTTTTTTTTTTTCTGGAACAAAAGTGAAGGAAAAGGATGCAAAAAAAACCCTTTAGCTGAGACATTATTATCTCTTCTTAATGAATGTGAATAACAAACACACTTAGGAACGATCAAAATCCTTGATTCCAAAGGCATTTTCAGCAAGTTAAAAATGTTAATTTAAGGCATCTATAACAGGTACTTAGAAAATGCTTTTGATTTCAAAACAACGCAGGAAACCACAGCCTCCTCATTTGTGCTCACAAGATTCCTAAACGCAGGCTAAAGCCTGGCACCTCCGCCTTCCTTGTGTCCGTCTTCTTTACTCAGGGTCTGTTATTTGCCTAACTCTGCTCATAGGTGCATTGGTCACTCAAGGAGTGTTGATGTAGGAACTACTGATGTCCAATCTCTCAACTCCCTTCAAAGCTGAAGGCAGCAAGAGAAGAGTAGCCTGGACACCTCACTGTCAGCTTTCACAATATCCTACTCTGGATCTTCAAAGGCAATACAGTCTCAGCCACTGTCATAAACTTTCAGTCCCCTTCGACCCCCAGCAGCAGCAAGACTTTGCAAACCATCCTCTCCCAAACAGGAACAATCTTCTCCTGAGAACCAGCTTACAGCCTGCAAGCCATCACAGCAATAACAGGTTCTGGGGAATCGCCCCGTAGAACCAGAGCTGAGATACTTACTGGTCAGCCAGACGAGGCTGGAGCAAGATTGCTTAATCATGCATTCCTCTTGCTCTGCCCCAGGGTTTCTTTATTACTCAGCTCTGAGATTGGTCTACTGGGATAGGTTACAGTAGTCTGATGGAACTTCCAGAGCCAGGGCATTTGCCCTAAAATGCCAGTATTGTATCTAATAGGCTCCTTACTTTGAATATTAAGAATGAGACATATAATTTAAAATAATATCAATTTTTTTCATTCTTCACCACCTAAACAACTGTGGAACAAATACTTAAGACATATTTGTTTCCTCAGAACCCATGTAAGTTGAGGAAAGAGGGCAGTCTGGCTGTAATTTTAGGCCTCAGAAGACAGAAACAGGGGAATCGCTGGAAGAAGCAGACTAGTCAGAGCAAACAGATTAGTGGAATCAGTGGGCTCTGGGTTTGATTGAGAGACCCTGCCTTAGTGATAGCGATCAAAGAAGACTCCCAGTGTCAACAGTGGACTTCCATGTGCATGTGCCCCTGCCTGCACATATGTGAACATACATATCACATACGCATATGTGGGGCCTCCACATTCATGTGCACTTGAGTGTACTTCAGCAGACATGCATACACACATGCATGCATGCCACACACTGATTTAAATTAATCATTAGAAATGAAATACTTGTTTGAAGTTTTGCCAGAATATTAAGATTCTGGATGAGAAAGATAGGGAAAGGAAATGTGCAAGGTTGGCTGTTCGTGTTTCCAGTTGGCATAGACCTTGTGTCCTGGAATGCAGGGCAATAATGGTAGTAAGCTGCGGCTGCTGCGGCTGCTGCTGCTAGCTTAGTTGTTAGAAAGAGATAAACGAAGTGGGAAATACAGCCATTTTCTCAGGTCAGCTCTCTGTAGTTAGTAAAAATGCCTCCTGTGTTTTGATTATATTTTTTCTTGTCAGAGTTTGGAAGCTGTGGGTGTAAGTATCTGAGGTAAGCTTTAGGAGGGATTGCATCGGATGCCAGCCAGATGTTGTACAGACTGGAAAGTCCATCTCTTTTACATAGGAAAGGGTGTATTACCTAGTATAGCATTTTGGCTCCTGGCTATGAAAGACCCTGACACCATGGAGCTCAACATACTAACAGTCCAATGTGCAGGAGAAGGTGGAGCAGGTAGGTGGTCTTAGGTTTCTGGAAACCCTTAGCAGCACTAGAGGATGAGGGAAAGGTGAACAGCACCAGATCTCATATGTGATGTAAACTGGGCAGGGCAAGAGGACTGACAAAGGCTGATATTCAGCCTAAGCTCCGGGCCCAAGCATTGACTCACATCAGGGACACTTTTGGTATTTGGCTCCCCAGAGGAAGTGACTTTTATAAATCTGCACTGAGGAAACTGTGGGCTCCTACAGACGGTGAGAGGGAACAGTGTGGGTATCTGTACTTACGTGCTTATATCCGGTTATGCATATTTATATGTGTGTGTTGAGATATAGGTGATGAATACAGATGAGGGTGCATCCCGCAGGTTGTGGTTTCCTTCTGATGTGTTGGGAAGGCTGGACTCACTCAGGCTGCCTTAGCTGGGTAGAGTTACATACGACTGGAAGTTACTCCAAACCACATGGTTTCTGCTCATTTCTAGGTCTATGCTTGCCTTTGTGTTCCCTCTGTCTCTTCTCCCTCCTGCCCTTCTGCCACCAGGCTGGCACATAGCATGTGATATATAAATTTGTAGTTATAACTGTCTAAGTAACAAGGTCAAGTGTATAGAGGGAATTTCTTTTGTTTAAAAAAGTGTTTGTCTTGGAAGATGACAGATAAAGGAGAGGGGAGAATGTTTATCTTCTGTTACTGCTGTTTTGATTCAACAAATGTAACCCTGGGTTGTTGGTGTTCCCTAAATGCACAAAATGTGTCTTACAATTTGCTGTACTTGGACAAGAATGGTTTATCTAAAAGGAAATGAGCTTCTTCTGATAATGATGTAACTTTAAGGCAAGAGAACTGAGAGAGAACCTGGGAAAGGTCTTGGGGCTATTACAGTGATCTACTACAGGTAGATTTCTGGAACCAGAAGGAGCCAAAGCAAAGCGACTAATCCTGGAACAGGGCAGGGCCTTCTCGGAACCAGTGAATGGCAGAGAGCTCACTTTGACTGTTCTATCTTGCTTATCATGCTACAGTGAACACTTGTGTATATACCAGTGCAAGACACTTACAGTTGATTGAATGATGTTAATTTGCTGTTTGGTAAATACCATGACCAAAAGCATCTAGGCATTTGAATTACTGAGTCTGGGAATCCAGGGAAGATAACTGGGCAAGGTTTATCAGAGCAGATCAGAATTGCAGCTAAGCTGCTCTTCCTGGTCCTTGGATACAGGAGTCCTGGATTCATTTGGGGAAGAAGCACTCAAAGTTCTTAACTTTTCTTTCGGATAAGAACTACTATGATCAGGAGACAGCTAACAGGGAGCATGAGATGGGCAGGCTCTTCTGTGTTCTGTGGGCCAGAGCCACTTCTCTGAGGGCTGTGGCAAGAGATCTGGAGATAGTGGAGGGGGTTGCCACTCTACCCAGTGACATTCCGATTATCACCGTGAACGTTTTCTCTTAGGAGGCTGAAGACGAATCATGAAAAAACTTTTAAAACACAAGATGTAGGCTCTGGACATTAACACATGGTGACAAGAGTCAACACTTTGTGTCTCAGTTAGAGCCTCACTCTTCTTTGGACTCCAGCTGCTCCAGCTGCTGGCAGTGCTGTCATTAGCTAGGGGCTGACAGGGCCCCAGAACTGAGCTTATTAAGAATAAATGAACCTTGGATTCAGACCCCTTAGGGGTTTGGTTTTCCAAAGGCAGGGACAAATGAAATCTCAGCTGCCAGGCTTTGTATTGTTATACTGTCTGGGTTATATTGGTCTCCAGAGAATCTATTTATGCATGTCTAAGTTGTTTTGTTCTCTCTCTCTCTCTCTCTCTCTCTCTCTCTCTCTCTCTCAGGAAGGGTTCCAATTCTAAATAATCACACTTACTACCCCTTTAAAAGAGAAAAGTGGAAGTATACTGGCTCTCTGAGCCCTTGGTCTTGGCTGCTGTCATGACTGTGGCCACAGCTTTTTGTTCTAGTTAGCATTAGTTGTATCCAAAGCACTGACAGTTTGGGAAGTTGTTTCTAGTTTTCCCACAGCCTCATCAGCAAAGTCAAAGGATAAATTCCAATTGCTGAGGATTTATTACCTTTGAAGATGGAGTCAGAAAAGAGCACAGCTGGGTGTTTATGCTGGGTGAAGTCTGCAGAGATGGTAGGTAGAGGAATGGACTTTGGGTGGCTAACTAGAGATAATTTTATCTGGAGGTAATGGAGGAGAAATGAAATTTGAACCCCTTTGAGGCTGATTTCTGTAAATAACTACACTTTAAAGACTATATATCAGTGCTCACCACTTCCCAGTCAGGTGTTGTCTAAGATGCCAACAGGAAAAAAAATTCTTAAAAAGAGTGACTGGAGGCTGGAGAGATGGCTCAGTTGGCAAAGTGCTTGCTACATTGAGTTTCTAGCCCCAGCAACACATAAAAAACTGAGTGTGGCTATGAGTGTCTGTAATTCCAGCGCTGGGAAATGGAGGTGGGAGGATCCTGAAGGCTTGCTGGCCAGACAGTCTAGCTGAATTGCGAGCATCATGTTCAGTGAGAGACCCCATTTCAATAAATAAAGTGGAAAGCAACTAAGGAAAACAATTGATGCTCACATCTGGCTTCTATGCACATGCATGCACCCACATGCCCATATATACACATGCACATACATGAAAACATATACACATGTATAACACACACACACACAAAGAGCCACTGCTAGATGTGGGTGGAAAGGGTTGGTGACTGTGTGGCTGGATAGTTCACTATCCTGTGTCTTTGGACATCTACTTTTTTGAAAATGCCATAGCCGGGAAGCCTCAGCTTGGGCCACAGGGCCCCACAGCTGATCAGCGCCGGGACAAAGATCCCTCGCCGGAGATTGCAAGACCCAGCGGAGGGCCAAAGACACGCCCCACAGCTCACCAGACCACAGAGACTGACCGCCAGCAGCT
>CM052705.1:82140571-82192278 GCA_028551405.1 Uromys caudimaculatus | reverse complement strand
GGTGGGCGGGTAGGTGGGAGGAGGAATTCCCTCACAGAGGCGGGGAGGGGGAGGGGACACGGGGTTTCTAAAGAAAAGGGGAATCATCGGAAATGTAAATAAAATATCAAAAAATAAATAAATAAAAAAAAAAAAAAAAGAAAATGCCACAGCCAAGCAGCATCACAGCCCAGCCTGAAGGGCTGGGAAGAGGAGAGGGTATCTCAGATGCAGGGGAACCGTAGCGAGCTTTATCCTCTGTGTGGTGCTGTGGGCACAGGAGGCCAGCAAACACTTCTCTACGTTGGGGTCTTTGTTGAACCCTCTGATAATTTTCTGTGATCACATATTCATACACATTCCCACTGCTAGAATGGATGTTTACATCCGAAAAGATACCCATTACAGCAGGACACCACTTCCCTGGGGAGTGCATGCCCACATGCTCACAGTTCTTTCTGTGTGTGCCCTTGCACAAGATGGTAATTTACCAAAAGAGTGTAATTATGCCATTGAAAAGTGTTTAAATTGGATCATCAGGGAAATGCTGTTGAGCCTCTCAAAATAGGCCAGGTGTGAGCATAAAGTAATGAGAATGATATTTACATTTTTATACAGAGGTACAAAATGAAAACAAGAATTCTGAACTCTGACTTCCCTCCCTCCCCAGCTTAACAGTGTAATTGAAGACAGAGCCCCAGATGCTTATTTACTTATTGTTACAGGGCTACAGGGTTGTTTTCTCTCTTTTGATTTATAAAACCTCTTCAAGGACTTATAAATACACACACACACACACACACACACACACACACACACACACACACACATATATATGTATGGCTGATGCATAGCGATTATTTACATTTCTGAGTTCAATATGAGGTTTGGTACATGAATCCATGGTTTAATGACCAAATGAGGTCAATGAGCAAATCCTATCATAAATACTGCATCACCTTATTTGTGATACAAATATTCAGAGATTTCTCTTCTTTGTACAATGAGGTGTACAGCATCTCACTGATGGTTCTAGTAGCCCTACCATGTGAAAAGATGTCTCAAGTTAATGTCCCGATTGTACATGGTGAACCCATTGGTCAGCGGCTCCTCATTTCCTTCCTCTCTCTTTCCCAGAATCTGGTAGTCATTCATTTGCTCTGCATTTCTATGGCACAACTATTCTGGGGCCATGTGTGACTGGGATTGTCTGCTGCTTGTTTTTATGCACTTCGCTTATTTTTCTTACCATAATGATTTCCAATTCTAACAATGTTGCTGCAAATATGGCATTTCATTACTTTCATGGCTGGAGAGCATTCCACTGTGTATATGTATGTTTTATTTATCCACCCTTTGGTGGATTCTTAGGTGGATTTTATATCTTGACTACTGTCAACAGTGTCAAAATAAATATAGAAGTATAGCTATCACTTCAGCATATCGATTATGCATATCCCATTAGTGGGATAGCTGGATAATAATTAGTTTTATTTTTAATTTTTTTGAGAGACTCTCATACTGTTTTCCATAATGGCTTTAACTTACATTTCTATGAATAGCGTACACATGATTTATTTTTAAATATATCCTCACCAATGTTTTATCTTTCAATTTTTATTTTGTGATAGTAGTCATCTTAACTAGGGGAAATATTATCTAGTCATGGTTTTGTATTTTTTTCATGCTTAGTTGTATTGCATGCTTTTTGAATATCTGTTGTCCATTTGTCTAGTTTCTTTTGAGAGATGTCTGTTCAGGTCGTCTGCATGCTTTTAAATGTTTAAATGATGGAGCATGAGTGCTTATGTATTTGGAATATTAAATTCTCAGATGTTGTATTACAGTTGAATGTGAAGTATTTACCAACAAGGTCCATGTATTGAGGCTTGTCCCCCAGCTGGCCATTATTATTGAAAATGGATTGGATTTGAGTGTAGTGATGCCACCACTGGTGAGCTCCCAGCTGAGTGGGTATTAGGAAGAAATGGGCCAATGGGGTGCACTTTGAAGGGTGGGTCTTGTCCTAGACATCTCAAGTTACTTTCTAGCAGCTATGAGGTGGACAGTCTCCTCATCCACACACCCACGCTGCCATGATCTTCTTCCCTACCCCAGGTCCAAAGTAACAAGCCTTTGAATCATTGACTGAAGTCTCTGAATTGAACAAAAAGAGACTCTCTCCTTTCAGTTGCTTTTCTTAGCTCATGGATCCTCCATCCAGTCCTGACCTTTCCTTTGTTGTGTAGAGAAATTTTGCTTATGTAATCCCATTTTTCTATATTTGGTTTGTCTACCCATACTTTTGAGGTTTTATCAAAAAACAAAATACAAACAACAACAACAAAACAAACCCACAAAGCAACAACACCATCAACAAACAAACAAAACCCTTGCGTACACCAAGGTTACACGGATGCTTTTTTATATTTTTATATTTTCTTCTAGTAGTTTCATAGTTTGAGCCTTACATTTAAATCCTTCATGTGCTTTGACTTATTTTTTTGTATTTGATGAAAGACACGGGTCTAATTTTGTTCTTTTGCACGTGGGTGTCTAATTTTCCCAACACTACTGGCTGCAGAAGCTGCTGTTTTTGTTTTTGTCACTAGAGAAGAAAGGTCTCTTCTGACCTGGGGTTTGGTGGTGAACAGAGCAGCAGTTTCCTTCTTGAGTCCTCTCAAGGTGCACCGACACCGTCAGAATCACCCCAGTTCCTGAGCTGCAATGTGGGTGCACAAGCACAGTCCATTGTACCCGTTCATAGTCTTTACTTTCATACTTTCTAAATATGTTCCCAGAAAAGAGCAAATCAGATCAATAACTTGTATTATTTTTCAAGAACTTTTATCTGGAGAGATAGCCCAGTGGATAAGTCTTACAAAAGACTAAGGTTCAGTTGTCAGCACCCACATTAAATGGCTCACAGACACCTCAGCACTAGATGTTCCAAAGCCTTTGTGGGCACCTGCATCCAAGTGCACACACCCTCACACAAACACCCACATATGCATAAATATAAAAAAAGCAAAAGTCTTTTCTTCCTTTTAAAATAATGCATCCTTCCTTCCATGCTGCCTCTGGCTTCCAGACAGGGAGCTATTACAGAGCTATGCATGCTTCTGAGTTTCTTAGTAGAACTTTGAGGACTGAGACGTTGACTTGGACTTTTGCAACATCGGCATTTTTGTCATGTAAGCTACACACACATTTCAAAAACTGCTATTTCTCTTCAAGCTTGTCACCTTAGGACTTCATGAACTTAGTCCAACAATGATGACATTGTTCAAAGATGACATTGTACAAAATGCCCACACATCTCTTCTGAAATTGTCCCCCAAAGCTGGTTGATAAATCATGTAGGAAACAGTCTTTCTGAGTGTATGCCATAAAACAGCACACAGTCTCACCTGAGTTTTTTTTTTCAGCCCCAACCCCCATCGGTATTGCATAACTGGGTCATCTACATTCAATTTTTGTCTTTAAAATATTTCTCAAAATCCAACCCCTCTTCAAAAGATGAATATATTTACCAGCCCACCACTCATGCAATGCTAGAGAAAAATGCCCCAGGCTCTGAAAGCAATCCCTCAAATAAAGTTCCATGCATTTTTAACGGCAGCAGCATTTGACATGTATAGAAAGTTCCAAGAAGACCTCACTGGAACGAATAACACTTGTTCAGATGTGCAACTTCTGATAAGCTGGTGAAAAAGAGTCTCACTGGGCTGGGAAATTGGGATGAGTTAGTTTTCAAAGACCGTCTCCCCGAATCTGGGATATGAGACAAATGGTTCCTATCCCTGCTCAGTGGCCCTGGCTTTCTGATTCTTCATGTTTAAAATGAAAGGTTTCGATGGTCCCTAAGGGCAGCTTTTGAGCTTTGATATGCTATGATTCGCTCATCAAACATTTATTGGGCAACTACTGTGTTGCACACTCTTTTAGAAAAAGTGATACTGGAATTCCTGTTCTGAAAGGCTGTCTGGGCATGTCAGTGACACGTAATGACATGTATAGCATTAGTATAACCATATGGTGTATCTCATATTATACAGCATAGCCTTGTCACTGCTGTGTAAACTGCTATCTGTTCTCCAAATGTTTTTTCTTGCTGAGGCTCGAAAGTTAGCTTCCTTTATCCTGGACTCCTTTGCACTAACTAGGTATTGCCAAATGGCTTGAATCTGCTTGGTTACATATGAATAGAAGCATTACCTGTCACTTCTAGTCCTGATTTTGAAGCCCTGTCCTCTGTAAACTTTGTCCCATTCTTTCCAACTGGCTGCAAAGGGAAAACAGGACTAAAGTAATATAGAGCCTCAAGGCTGGAAGAACTGTGAATGGCTGTGAGGAATGTGGGTCCCCACCATGCATGATGTCAAGCTGCATTATGACATAAGGGAGAAATGGAGCATTGAATATTCAGCCACTCTAGTTCGGATATTCCTTATCGCAATGATTAGATGGCTGTATCTAGTTTACTTGTCTTATTAAAGAAGATACTTCAGGTCTCTGGGTAGCAGTAGGAGATAATCTTCTTGGCATAGGAATCCAATGTAAGTATGGTCCAAATGGGCAAAAGGCCAAGCAAGCCCTAGAAGGAGAAGTCAGTGTCTTCGTACAAAGGAGGAGTGCTTTGTGGGAGGACAGGGGCAGTCCACTGTGTGCTCTACAGGATATCCGCTCTTTAATTTTTAATTTCATGGCATTGTGTGTGGAAGTGTGTGTTCCAACACTTTTAGAAAAAAAATGGCTAGCAATGACAAAATGATCCTTTTTTCTAGCACCAGAGGACAATATAGATTCTTTTGACTGTCAGTTAAAAGAGAAGTCTGAGTAACTGGTCTGAAGGTTATTTGAAATGATTGCCTCTTGTCCTGAAGGCTCAGAACCTCACGTGGTTCTGACTAGTGTTTAAAGTGCCATTTGTTAAGAGCTAAGGCTTAGTCAATAGTTTCTTGAGTTCTTTGTGTATGTTGGATAGTTTCAAAGATAAAATCTAAACTGATGCCCAAGTTAGAAACCAATTTTTTGGGTACTTTTAGGTCGTTTGTAAGGAGAGAGGTACTAATTCAAATTAGTTCTGTGGCAGGTGGAGTAATACTACTTTTCAAAGTCCTTGTATTAATCTCTGAAATTTGCAAATCTATTAAATGATAGCAGGGATTTTAGAGAAGTGATCAAGTTAACAATCTCGGTATGAGAAGACTATCTTATATTATGTGGAGGAGCCAATGTCATCACAAGGAACCCAATGAAGAGGGGGTGGACCGTGAGAGTAGGTGAGGGAGAGGCAGAGGAGAGCGAGGAAGATGAGTACACCAAAATGTAGTCAGGTCTGTAAATAACCAGACAACTGCTTTCCTGATTTATATAAGAAAGCTGCAGAAAACTGAAGGCTTCAGTAAACAATACTGGTACAATTATATTATCCACATGGAAAAGATGAATATTTCCCTGAATGTACTTATATGTAAAAGAGTCCAGACAGATTATAGTTTTCAATAAGAAGGGTAAACCAACAAGGTCTTTAGAATACACACAGGAAAACATTTTCATGACCTTGAAGCAGACAAGTGTTTATCAAAAGCTAAACTATGAAGAAGGGTGATAAACCAGAGAAGAGAAAATGGAGAACTCTGTTCATTGTAAAGCTTCAATAAGAGTGAGATGGCATCTATAGGATGGGAATTTGTTTATGGCACTCATACCTAAAATATGGAGAGAGAGCTGGGCTGTGGCTCAGGGGCAGCACGTTTGTTGAATATGCAGAAGGCCCTATTCCATCTTTAGCATCCCAAAAAGTGAACAAAATAAAATATAGGACAAATTCTTGCAAAACAGTAAACAGAGACAGAAAATCAAATAAAAATGGGGAAAAACTGAATGGATACTTTGTAAAAAAATTTCAAATTTCTAATAAGTATACAAAAAGATACTTAAATTAACAATAGTGGTTTTTTATATAGTCAATGTGTTTGACAATGTGGGCCTCTTGTTCCTAGATTAAAAAGAAATTCAAGGTGCCCTTAAAACAGGGTTTCCCTTCATTAGAAATGCACAAACAACAAGAAGCCACTCACACAATGAGATCCCAAGAGAGTGGGGCGGCAAAGGGCTGAGAACACCAAGTCTGTAAGAGTGTGCCACAGTGCCAGTGTCTGTGTGCTGCCTGTCGGGCTGGTGAGTGTGCAAACTGACAGGCTTGCCTTAGGAGATGGTTTGGCAGCATTTGTAGAAGTTGAACATTTGCACACCCTGCCATTTACTATTTCCACTCTAGAAGTGTAGAGATTGTGCATCAAAATATGCAAGTGAGGATATTGAATGTTGTAGCAACATTGTAATATTCCAAATCAGAAACATCCATTATGTTCATAGATAGTAGACTGAATAGGTATACGACCGTATCTAAGTAGGATAGAAGCCACTGGGCCACGAAAACAAAAGATCTGCAATTTCACCTCACATGCATACTGTTGAGCAAAAGAAACCAGAAACAAAAGAGTTATATGACTAGATGAAGCTCAAAAGCACAAAAAAAACTAGTTCATGGTGATATTATTTGGGGTAATAGCTTAACATTAGGGAAGAGAGTCATAAAGAAAGAGGACTACTTCTACTCCTGTGTCCTGGGTCATTAACCAAGTGTGTCCCCTTTGTGAAAATCCAGAACTATACACTGTGAGATTTGTATAACTGTTGTGTGAACATTACGCTTCCAACAAAAATGCTGGAAAAGTCCATGAGAATTCTTGCATACAGAATAATCACCACAGGGATATACGTTGTATTACAAATGCTTAAAATAATTTATGAAGAAAGCTGTTCTGGCAGGGGAGCACATTACTGGAACACCCGCACTGTGAGCTTAGAGGCTCAATTTTATTTTATGAGCCTGCTTTTATCAAATGCTGATTACTGATCATGAAGCTTCTTTGATTGTTACTGGAATTGGAGAAAATTGTGTTTGGGAGGCTCCCCTTGGTGGTTCATTTAGAGCTGTTTTCCTCTGTGTCCTTGGCCAGGTGCCACTTACTGTGTAACTTAGTCTTGTTGAGTCTATTTACCTAGCATGCAGGACAGGGGTAATAATAATGATTGCTTCCATGAGTTGTGAGAATCAATGAAACAATTTGTGTTTCCGCACAGTCCCTGGCACGCAGTAAGTGCTCAGCAAATATTTATCATTGCTGTTCTCTGACTTGTTCTCATGGTGTATAATTCAGTTGTGTCTCTGGTAGGATGTTAGAAGAGAGAGTTTGGACACAGGCTAACTCCCAACTACACTCAGGTTAATTCCTTAAGCAGAGAGGTTGTGGGTTGTATTAGTCAGGGTTCTCTAGAGTAGCAGAACTTAGAAAATGAATCTCTCTGTCTTTCTCATATATATATATATATATATGATTTATTAGATATAATTATCTAAATTTAAATTATATATTGTTATGTAATATAGTTTATATTATAATTATGTCATATATATATATGATTTATTAGAATGACTTACAGGCTAATGGTCCAACTAATGAAACAATAGCTGGTTATGAATAAAAAGTCCAAGGAACCATAAGTTGCTTAGTCCAGGAGACTGGATGTCTCAGCTAGTCTTCAGTAGACACTGGAATCCCAAATAAATAGGCTCTCATGCCAGTGAAGGAACAGACTTGCTAACAAGGCGAGAGCAAGCAGGCAAAGAGCAAAACTTCCTTTTCCCCTGTGCCCTTATATTACACTTCCAGCAGAAGGCATGGCCCAGATTAGAGGTGTGTCTTCCTACCTCAAGGGCCAGATGAAAGAAGTGAGCCTTCCTGTCTCCAAGGTCTGACCTAGAAGCAGATCTACTCACTTTAAACCAAGCAAAGAGTATTTCACAGATGGATTGTAGTTCATTCCAGATGTAGTCAAGTTGACAACCAAGAATAGCCATCACAGATGAAATTAATAGTTACTATTTATACTACCAGCTTTTATTTTTCAGATCTAACTGAGGAATCTTAAACACCAAAGCCAGAGAGCCCAAGACCACTGCTGAATAAGAGGTCAAATTAACATGGCTGGGGACCAGAAGTATAGTGCTGTGTCTATCTGCTGGTCTGATAAACAAACAGTTCCTCAAAGATAACTGTGAAGGTACAGAAAGTTTCTTAGACCTGAGATCAGAGCTATACTAAAGCATACATGTGAGAATACACACTGTTTGTAATGTACAATAGAAGATCAAATGCATGTATTTGTAAAGTACAAAAATCTGCCCTTAAAGCCAGATAGACTTCTGGGTTACCCAGGAACTGCATATCACCATCCCCCCAAGATCATTTAGCTTGTTAGTCTAAATGCCTCTATTAACTGGGCTCTGCAACTGACCTCCTGCACCTCATCATGCCACCCCAGAGATTCACCAGCAGCTGCCTCATAAGCCAGAAGTCATTACAGGATGCTTTACAGGATGCCCAGAGGCCAGCTGTGAGTTTGTTTCCTGTAACTCACGAAAGACTAATAGAAATCACCCCACAGGTGAAATCTCCAACACAGGAAATTCTTCACTCCTGCAGCCATGGCAGGGGAGGGGGTGGGGAGAGGGTGGGGAGGAGGAGGATGTAGACTGAGGAGGGAGGCAGGATTACTGAAGTTTTAGGTTGAGGTCCTCTAAGCTGTCCACCACTGTCTTTAATTCTCTTTTCTATCTTACATGTTTACAGGAAATAAATATTAAAGCTCAAGGAAAAAACCAAAAGAACAAGTCAACAGAACCTGGTGCACAATGACTTCCCCAATGAAGGATGGATTTTTTTCTAACTCTCCCAAGCAGTCCCATGAGGTTTGTTTATGTGAGAAAGGAGTGGCTTTCTCATCCTCATTGGCATGAGATGAAAGACTTTGAAACCCGTGTTTAAAAAGCATGGTTTTATGGTCTAACTTCTTGAGTTCTTTGTATATATTGGATATTAGCCCTCTATGGGACATAGGGTTGGTAAAGACCTTTTCCCAATCTGTAGGTTGCTATTTTGTGCTATTGACAGTGTCCTTTGCTTTACAGAAGCTTTTCAATTTTATGAGGTCCCATTTGTCCATTGTTAATCTTACAGTATAAGCCATGGGTGTTCTGTTCAGGAAATTTTCCCCTGTGCCCATGTGTTTGAGGCTCTTCCCCACATTCTCTTCTATTAGATTTAGCATATCTGGTTTTATGTTGAGGTCCTTGATCCACTCGGACTTAAGCTTTGTACAAGAAGATAAGAATGGGTCAATTGCATTCTTCTACATGCCGGCCACCAGTTGAACCAGCACCATTCCACTGGATGGTTTTAGCTCCTTTGTCAAAGATGAAGTGACCATAGTTGTGTGGGTTTATTTCTGGGTCTTCAGTTCTATTCCATTGATCTATCTGTCTGTGTCTGTACCAATACCATGTGGGTTTTATCACTATTGCTCTGCAGTACAGCTTGAGGTTAGGGATGATGATGCCCCCAGAAGTTCATCCATCCATCATCCATCCACCTATCAATCCATCCATCCATCTATCCATTATCCACCCATCCAACCATCCATCCATCCATCCACCCATCCATCCATCCATCTTCCATCATCCATCCATTATCCACCCACCCATCCATCCATCCATCCATCCATCCATCCATCCATCCATCCATCATCCTTCCATCCCAAGCTTATGTGAACTCCCACACAGCTCTCAAAGCCACCCTGTCCTACCTGGTTGTGATGGGCCAACCAGATTAAAAGTCATCTTGTTATAAGGTCAAAATCACTTTATTCCAGTTTTCTGTAAAACTTCAGTTTGACCAAGTCTTGACCTATTTTATGGAATTTGACATGTTCCACACCCTATATTCCCCGACCTCCACCCTGATAGTCAGAACATTTGTTCTGAAATTTTTGAAATGTTCTGCCAAGTTCCTATGTAACCAAAAACCCTTGGGAACCCCCTAGCCGTGTGTGTGTGTGTGTGTGTGTGTGTGTGTGTGTGTGTGTGTGTGTGTGCGTGCACGTGCTATATAAGCTCCACTACTTCCCATGTTCAATGCTATTTTCTCAAACCCTGATTTAGGGGAGATAGCTCTGTCTGACAAAAAATAAAGCTTGCTTAATATGACCAAAGATAAATCTTTGGAAAGTATTATTATAATGGTTTCTAAATGATGATTCTTTCATAAACTTAAAAATTTCATCCCTTGTTCTGCATCAGGACCTTTGCACATTATATCTTCTGAAATATTTGGACTAAATCCTGCCTTCTTCACAGCTACTTAATGGTCTCTCTTTAGGTATCAGACCAGACTTTCGTTTCTGAGGTGTGTCTTCTTTTGCCTTTACCCCACTCCTGTTCAGATGTTTTTGTGACATCATATAGTACTCAGCAACACACGACATTCTGTGTTTGTTTGTGTTATTATTTAGTGTCTGTCTCCTTCAATGAGCAGTAAGTGCAGCGAGTGTTTTTGATGCATAATGCGTCTCAAATGTCTGCCTAACATGAACCCTGATATACCCCAGTTGTTAGTTATACGGAATTGATGGAAGGGATGGATGGATGGTCCCAATGGAATTTTTGTGAGGATTAAACAAAATAAAATGCATAAAATTCCTAAGATGGAGTACAGTCTTAACAAATATTAGTGACGTCTGTGTTTTCCTGCCTCTACCTGGGACTAGACTTTCTACAGTAGGTAAAATACTTGTAGTGAGCACAGATCTCTCCCTAGAAATGACCTATACCCTAAAGACTGATTTCTGTTTGAACTTTACTGGCACTTCTATGCAGACAAATTTCCAAAGAACTCTAACAACAACATAAACTATACTCCTTTATTTATCTGTTGTGTGTGTTGAGATGAGCTTCTGTTATCTGGTTTTAGAAATTAAACTCCTGACTCCCAGGGACTTGTCTCAGGTCTCCTAACTCAACCATTTATATGCTGCCATACAACTGCTGGTGTAGCTATCTTTTGCAGGCAACTTCCACTGATGTCCCCAAGGAGCAGAACAACATTGATCATGTTCATATATCTCAAGATAAATGAAGGCTTCTGACTCAAGCTGTGTTCATTCATAGGCTCCCCAATCATGAGACCCAAAGGAAGTGCTGGGACAAAGATGAAAAGGAATAAGCTGATTTCAGCAAATACTCTGAGGAGAGAGTTTGGTAGGGGAGATGAACACAAAATTTCAAGAAATTCCCAGAAGAAGAAGGCAAATTAAAATCTACTGAATGAGCAAAGCAGGGGAACCAGAGTGGGGTCTGCAGGGAGGTGAGCTTTGCTGGGAAAGTTAGGAGGTTCTGGCCTCTGGGCCTCTGGGTCTAGCAGGTGACAGATTCGGGTCTAGCAGCAGGGAGCTGGGGAAGGAGGAGCTGCTTGCATGGAGCTGCAGAGGTCTGTGGGTGCTCCCCTGTACTTGCAGAACCACTCCTGGCCTGGGTTTGCTACTAGACCGGAACCTAAGCCCAACCGGCAACAGCAACAATCCAACATAGGGATAGATGCTTAGAGAGCAGCACATTCTCAGCAAGTATCGCTGCCCCAGAGAATGTCATGTTTTCTTGCAGCATTAGATTGTTCCTCACTGACCTCCCCAAATAAAAATTGTCATCAGATGCATGCTATCCAGACACACAGACTTACAATTCTGTAGGAAGAAGAGCAGTGTGTCTCTCTGGAGGAAGCAGAGATATTTAAGAACACAGAAGATGAGCTTAGAAACTCTTCAGCCATAGAGATAGTGAGGGGATAGATGGATATAATAAAGGATCATCACATCATTATCTGTTACAATAAAAAATGTTTTGCTAAAAATTTAAAAATCAATATCAAGTACAAAATCAAGACACTCTAACAAAATAGAGAAAATGATCAATGTAAAGATATCAAAAGACCAATGTAGTGCTCAACATACAATCAATAGGAGATTTATGCTATATGATATAGATTGTGTGTGCGTAAAATTTCCAAGAATCAATAAAAGCCACAGATCTTCAGTTTGACGGAGTTGGTCAAATACTGCACCATACAAAATGGAAAAGATCTATGCCTAGGAATAATTTCATCAGATTCTGAGGTGCCAAAATAAACAGAAGAAACTAAAAATTTCACTAGTAAAACAAACCAGCAAACCAAGTAGCCTGCCATTCAATCTAACAAATAGTCAGCTGATGTCAGCATTGCTGGATGCTAGAAGCCATGGAGCACTGCTGTAAAGTTCTAAGGAAAGTTGTGTTGACCTGGATTTCAGTTGACCTAGAATTCTGTATCCTGCCAAACTGTCAATCAAGTGGGAGGATAAAATATATTTTTAGCCCTGAAGGGATTCAGAATATTTGCCTGGGAGAACAAGAAAATAATTTTAGCAAAGTGGGGAGGGAAAAAAGCCGTCAGCAAAGGAACATTGTGTCTCAGGCAATGAGCAGTGAAGGAAAGCTTCAGTGTGGTGGGTATGTCCTGCCAGGAGAAGAGCTAGTCCACAGGGAACGAGAGATTTGAGGTCACCTCTGAGTCAAAATGGAGATTCCATCAAGTTTTTTCAGTAGGAAGTAGAAAGATATTAGAGATAATTTTGCAGTATATTAATTTTTCTTTCACCCCTCCCCCAAGCCAAAAGTTAGAGAGATAGCTCAGCAATTAAGATCACTCCCTGTTCTAGCAGAGGACCTGGGTTGCATTCCCTGCATCCAATGTTGGTTCCCCACTGTCTGTAACTCCAGATTCAGGGGAATCCAGTGCCCTCTTCTGGCCTCTGTGAGGGTATTAGGCATATACGTGTTTCACATACATACATGCAGGCAAACACTCATAGACATAAAAGTAAATAAACCCTTAAAAAATTTAAAAGCAGAGATATCTTGGAAGGCCAAACAGCACGAAGTCGGGAGTGAAATGACTGGAGCAGCGCTGGGGTACAACGATGCGGAAGCTTTCTGAGCTAGATCTTGGTAATGTTCTTCTCCAATGTCCCACCCAAGGGTTACAGCATTTTACCTTCAGAGAAGGGAAAACCATTGTGTGATATCATTTAGGTATTTGATGAACAGTGTCCACATTAATTCAAAAGGCATTTAGGTTTAACGTAGAATGTGTCAGAGGCTTAAGGTTGTAGATGGTAAATATCAATATTCCCAGCTAAAGTAAAATATTCCCAGTAAAGCACGAAGTATGGAGACACAAAGAAGCTAAGGACAGTAAGATCCCAGACTTCTGATGGGAGAGGGTTGTTAGAGACACACGCTAAATGTTGATGAAATGAAAATAGCACTTTATGTCTATTATTTAAAACTGCTCTGACAGCTACAGTACTGTGAATAGCTGGGTGTTATTATTTATTCCTGATGGGAAACAGAAGGTGCTGGGAGAAGATGGCTGTCATTTATTCAGCTCATCACTAAGCAATAAATAATCATGCTCATTTCTAAGAATATTGACTAGGGAATATTTTTAAATTAATGAGCACAGACATAGCATGCCTTTCAATTATTAAACATTTACTCTAAAGGGGACAGCCTTCCCGGGCACCGACTCTAATGCTTTCAGTGCTTGAGGCCCAAATAGAGTGAAGGGTACAAACATTTCAGGTTTCCAACTGCCCTGATTATCTTTGGTAATCATCAAACGGCTGGAGAAACGTCCTGTTAAAAGCCGAAGAGGGCCAATTTCCAGACACACCACTGAGTACAAGTGTGCTCACTCTGCCAGCTGGTTTGATTACAATAGCCTCCTCTGCCTAACTCAAGTAGTATTGGGCTAGAGGCAGCAGTCCCCCCCCTGAAGGCAAGGAAGCCACAGAGGCATTGGCTAGGCCTCTGCTGAGAAAGACTGCTCTTGCAGCCCGACTGCCTCCCAGTGCTGCTTGCTGGGGAACATGTCTTATACGTGTCTTAGACAACACATAACTGACCCACGTGTGTGCTCTGCATTCTCACCTCCAAGACAGTGAGACTTAACAAGTGCCAAATGCTGTTCTTCTTGGGCAAGTTTTCTTCTGAACCATCCTAGAAATGCAAGCCCCTTGTTATAAAGGAAGATGTTTCTATTCAAGGAGAATGTACTGCTGTGCTCTTTGGTGGACCTTGAGAAGTTGTCAGACCTGCCTGATATCCTAAGTGGGAGGTCCAGTCTTCGTTTCTTTTCCTGTTGCTTGGATAAAACAGTCTGAAAAAAGCATTTTAGGGGAGAGTTTATTCTGGCCCACAGTCCATCATGGCTGGAAGCAGAAGTCACAAAGAGCTTCAGGGAGCTGGCGACGCAGCACCCTCAGTAAAGAAACAGAGCAATGGGTGCTTCCTAGGGTTAGTTCGCTATCTCCATCTTAGGCTGCCCAGGACACTGCTACTTCGTCAAGGTGGGCCTTCGAACATCAGTCCATGTAATCAAGATAATACCTCACAGGCATGCTCAGAGGCCCGTCTTCCAGGACATTATAGACTCTGTCAGGGTGACAATTTGCACTAGTCATCCTGACTTCTACCCCACATTCAAGTCCTCTTTTCTGCTCCAAGATGCCTCCCATGTTGAAGTGGAGGAAGGTGAAAGAACTTAGTTCCCTTCCATCTTAAAACAGAAGAAAGCTTTTATTAAACAATATCAGTCTTTCACATACGAAGGGCTTTCTGTTCAATAATTTTACCAAGGAAGGCTCTCCTTGCTAAAACTCAAAGAGCTCCAAATTTGCCTAGAAAAAGAAAAGAAAAATCTTGGACCACTGTTCTTTTTCCAAGACGATGTCCCCACTAAGGGCTAGACATCAGAAGAGAAGCTCAGAGAAGAGAGCTCACTACCCTGCTTGTAGGCCTGAGGTAGACTTTTCCACATCATGGTAACTGTGCTATTCTACTTTTGTTCTTCAAACTGATCTGCTCTCTCTAATTGCAATTCAGATTTCTAAGACAGTTTCACAATGCACAATTGTTTGGCAGAGTATTAATGCCATGTGACATCACAAGCCACGTGTCACTGCTCAGTCTAGAGATCGGTAAGGTATATATCAAACCTCCTCCACTAGTCCAGTTGCTTTAAAATATGGAATTTCCCATCATACAGATTTTAGGCAAGACTTCTGTCATTGAAACCAATGCCAGGGGATAATACCTCGGTAAGGCTCTGAGATCAGAGCAATCTTTTGACACCATAGCCATTCAAATAGATACATTTGAAGTGATTATCTATGCATAAAAGAGTTGTCAAATAACTTAGTGATACACACACACACACACACACACATATCTGTATGTATGTGTGTATGACATATGTCAGTATATCTACATGTGAGTGTGCTCTGTGCACACATGTTAGCTCCTGTGGACTCAGTCTAGCTCTAAGACCATGATCCCTTTCTTGGAATTGGGCAATGATATTGATGGAGTGCACAGGAGCATAAAGCAGCATGTTAAGTATAAATAATCTGGTGGAATTTCTGGCATTTTCCTTGCTTAAATCCCAAAGCAAAGAGGAGCAATTTAGATTAGACACACATAAAATAAATTCTGTAAATCGGGTCAACTAACTGTGAATTCAGACCCATTAACTTTAGAGAGACCCTGGATAAGGCCTTTACTCCTCAATTATCTGGTTTCAGGGGAAGTGAAAACATGCAAATGTCTCCTTAATGTCTCTCGATGGTACTCAATTGCTGCCTACTTGGTGTCTAACTGGAACTCTGCACAAAGCACAGAGTAACCCTGGGCTCTGGGGTACAATTTCTTGTTGGATTCTTTCTTTTTCAGGCCCTCCTATCTGTCACCTGGAGTTGAGAATGGTCCTCCTTTCCTTCCTCTGGGTTTCTCTGTTACTGGTGCCAAGAGTCTTGAAATTCTAGACCTCATCAGAAAATGTTGGTTCATGAGTTTCTAGAGTTTCTAGAATATATGTGTAGGGTTGACTCATTTTTAAGACCCCCTACTCGCCACATGGGGCTGTTGCTGTACTCGATACACTTCGTTTGCTATCTTTGTATAAATATATATGAATGTATATGTATGTGTATGTATATATGTATACGTATATTATACATTTAGTGGCCTTTAAGGAAGATGGGGAGAAGACATGGCAGAAGTCTCTTCCTTCACTCAGCACTTCAATCTCAGGATACCCAGGACTGCCCTACATTATATATCACCTGAGCACCACACAGAATGGTTGAGTTCTCATCTTACAAACGTGGAAAACAGGCTTGGAGAGGTGAAAGACTTAATCAAGGCTGTAGAGCAGAACCAAAACTGGAAACCGGTTTCCTTTTCATTTCCAGTTTCTTCTCCATGGAACAGCTAGTCTGCAGACGTGATAAATATGAATCCATCTATCCCTATGGAAACAAAGAGAAAAGTACCGATCGCATCCCTTGCCTTCAGACCCCACACAGCTCAGCTGGGCGTCCATGCCTGTTTCTGTATGGTGTCATGATAAGCAGAATCTCAATCCTTGACCTCAGAGGTCTGCACTATGAAGAAGTCAGAGCCAGCCCTTCCCTCCCTTGTAAGAATCAGAGCCACTAGCCGTGGCTCTTCTCTATGTTTTCCCTCTATTCCCTGACTCTAAGTAGGCTTGGGCAGCTTATTCTCCCTTGGTAAACACAGTTGCTATTGGAAGTAGTCTGAGCCTCACAATGTTGCATAGAGACATTCCCATTTCTTCCTCAGTTTCCAGCAGGTTTGATTTAAATGGATAAAGGAAGGATTGAGTCTGGGAACAGGTAGTGAGAGGCAGGAGAGGGAGGCCATGGGCCGACGGTAGCATCTTCCCTTGTCTTGTTCTGTAAACTGGCCTTAAACTCCCATAATGGATAAAATTGCCCATGGGGATGTGTGATGTGAAGACAGAGGCTCACAGAAGGTTCATGAATACTGAGGCTCTGAGTATTACAGAGAGTGCTTAGTTCCCAGTAATAGAGGGTCCTCAACTGGGCATGAAGACTCTCTTCCTGACTGTACTGGATGCTGCTCCTAGCACTCTGCAGGACAGGCCGGACGATCAGATCTTGGCCCAGAAAGGGCACCTTGTGATGAACACAGGCTGTGTCGGCTATGGGGAGGAATGTGGCATGGTTGCAGTTATGGGTAGGTAGGGACTAGAGTCAAATGCTCCACAGCTCACATATCCCACCATAAAGCATCACTGATTATTATGTGTCAACCAAGGTGTCAGCCTAGGAATCATTGTCACATGGTCCAGGTGATATTTGGAGTATGATGCTGTAGACTTTATCTCTCTCTCTCTCTCTCTCTCTTCCCCCCTCTCGTCATATACCTACCTATGTACGTACGTACCTACCTACCTACCTATTGCTGCACTGGGGATCAAAGCCTGGCCCTTGAGTACATTCATTTATACCTGGACCTCTAGATAAGAAACAGAACAACTCTGGGCTTTGGGGTATGTGTTCTTTCTAGCTCCTGGTTTTCTCTTTTTCTGCTTGTTATCTAGATTAAAACAATCACTCTGTTTTTCTTTATTGTCTGCTCCAGTGGTCTTGAAATTGTAGGCCTGACCCTCTCATCAGGAGACATCAGCCCATGAGTCCCAAAAGGAGCACCCTGCCACTAAGTTGCACTCCACCACTAGTGTCTCTCAGTTCGTGGACTCTTTGGGCACCAGTACTATAGAAGTAGTTTTAAAAGATTGGGTAGAAAGTCTTGTCTATATCAGAATTTTCTTTCTAGCTTTACATTTTCTTTTCTGAGAACCCCAAGCCCACCTTATATCCATGTCTCTTGTCTCTGCTGTATACAAAGCAATATATTCTAGTTCTGATTTTTCTTAGCAGGCTTGGCTTACTCTGGTCATCTCTAGATGTTCTAAGCAGACATTACATCACCCTCCACATTGTTTCTCAGAGACTTGACCTCCAACTCTGACCGTCCTGACGGATGATCCAAGGTAAGATCATCACTCTGAGGTATCATCTTTTTTTCTTTCTTTCGACAAAGTAATCCCTGCCACTCTGAGACATCAGTGAGGTGATGAAGATATTTTCCTTTGTAAATGTCTATGTGTTACTGGTGATCACTACTGTCTCTACAGGACACGTACTGGCTCTCGTGATTCATCCTCCTGCCTACAGGCTTTATGAGCACATACTCTGACCCCATTTCCGTGCCCCAGGTTCCCACGCCCCAGGTTCCCACGCCCCTGAACCTATTCCCATGTTTTGCTGTAGAAGGAATTCTCATTTTCTGCTAGGTGGTGCCCTCAACATCAGGCACATATCACAACAGTGCCCAGCTTAAACAAATTACCCTCTCTTAACCCCAATTTCCCTTTTCATTATAACCTCTATTCCCTACCTTTCTTTGGGATACAACTGCTGAAATATCTATACTCACTGTCCTGGCTTCTGTTTCATTTCCTCTGGAGGTCACCCCATCAGGCTTTTATCTTCCCTCTCCAGCCTTCTGTAGATCACCAGAGACCCAGTGTTAAGTCTTAGCTCTGCTCCTCTCATTTGACCTCCTAACAGGAGTTGACACTTCACTCACTCCTGGCCTGTTACAGCCCTTTCTTCCTTGGCCTCCGGGACACTGCTCTTCTAGGTTCTTTTTTCTTTTTCTTTCTTTTTTTTCAGATGTTTTCCTCTAGGCCCCGCCTCCTCCAGATCTCTAACTATCACTAGTTTCAGAGCAAAGTCCCGCTTCCGTTCACTCCATAGGAAGTCTACCATCGTATATGTTAGCAATGCTTTCTGTTCCTATGAGCTCCAGACTTGTACTTCCAGCTGCCTACACATCATCTCCATCTCGCTTTCTCCTGCATCCCATGTCTAATCTATAAGCAAATCCCTTTGGTTATAATCTTCAAAATATGGTATTCAAAGACCAGGCATGGTGGCGCACGCCTTTAATCCCAGCACTCAGGAAGCAGGTAGATCTTTGTAAGTTTGTGATCTATCACAGAAAAAGAAAAGAAAAGGATATATTCCTATAATGACAGCTTTCATTTTTGAGTATTTTTATTTTAATTTAGGAAAAGGTTCCACTCCGTAGGCAGATGGACACAGAACTCATCACACAGTCTAGTCAGGCCTTGAATTCCCAAGTGCTAAGATTACTGGTGTATGCTACCACACTCAACACTGAGTACTTTAAAAATCATCTTTACTACATAAAATATGTATTATCTTTAATTTTCAATACTTTTGAGAAGTAAAATAGGTCATAAGAATATTCCATGCCAGTGGCCAATCCTTATAATTTTTATTGACTTGGTAATATTCATTTGAAAGGATTTACCTTAATTTATTTAACTATTCTTTTATTATTACTTTAAACTCACTTGACATTTCATTATTACAGGTAATACCTCGTACACATCATTTCCCCACTGAATGATCACCCCAGAATACAGCCTCAGAAATATTATTTTAAGGTCAAAGATTATGAGTATTTTAATGAATATTGATACTGCTGAATTACTTTCCAGATGAACTTTCAAAAATAGTTCATATTGCCAGCTCGTACAGGAGGGTAGGTCCATCCATTCAGTTACTCAGCAAATATTTAATATGTACCTATCATGCCCCAGCATTGTCTCCGCTGCCGGAGACTGTAATACCAAGGGAGGAGGACAGAAGAGCAAAGTCACTTACAATTGGTGGGCCTTGAGGGTTGCCCTGGAGACCAGGTCTGTGCGGCAGGTTAGCCATAAGATGCGCCATGGCTGTGTTTAGTAGGCAGAAAGATCTGCCAGTGGCTTCCACACAGTGGTTATACAGACAATGATATTTTAGAAAGATCAATTTGCCCATCAGTTATCAGAGAGGGGTCAAAACCGAAGGCTCTATGACTTACATGAGACTGAGCTCCTCAATATTTCATCATGGATGGGATGGGCTTATCTAAGGGGCCCACCTTAAGGTAAAGAGCTAGTGCTGGGTAATGGCTCCTGGTGAGGGGAGTGTCATGTTCTTCAGTGGTATTGTTACTGGTAACTCACTGGATTGAATAAGTAAACTCCCACCGAGGTCCAACTCTGATCCAACCCAGTAGATTACTTTAAAAAAATAAAAATAAAAAAATAAATCGTTGGGACAAACGAGGGTTCTAGAGGGAGTTGGAGTGGGATAAGAGTAGGTAGCAGAGGGGTTGATATGATCAAAATATATCACATACAGGTATAAATTTGTTAAAGAGTAATTAAAATTGTTTTAAAGTGAGGATTCCTGAAGTAAAGTATAGGCAAGAGCAGGAGAGAGAAGGGGGGGAAGGGCGCATAACTGACTGTAAAACCATTTAACAAGTTAGGAGAAAATGTTTAATCTGAAAAAAAATCATAGTACAAACAGGAAGTATAGTCAGACCATTAGGGTTGACAGTGCTACACTGCAGATGGCTGATAGACTTTGGAGTCTAGTTGTGACACCCGCCAGTCCTGGTCTATGTCATATACAACCTGATGGTTAGATAATCATGTGGCCCAATTAGTATAGCTGTGGGACTCTTAATGTCTACATGCCTAATTTTCTGTCTATTTAGAAATATGTCCTAAGCGCTACTTGAAGGCAACCTTCTGCATCCTGTGTGTGTAGCGATTTTCCCAGGCTGCTGATGGCTTTGCGTCATAATAGGTTCTGACCAACTGATGCATTTGCTCTTACAATGCCATCACAATTTACTGCTGCAAATGAGTGTAAGTGGCATCGAAAGGCTCCCCCACAGCTCTTACCCACTCTCTTAATAAAGCAAGGAGGCCATAAATCAGGCAGATGTTAAACATCCACCTGAAGCTGCATCTCTGGTTTGAGCCTAAAGTCTCTGAGCTGGCATGGCTTTAAGTAGGACTGGTTTAATCTTGTCTTCCTGCTATGGCATATGGGATAGCACTAACTGAGAATTATAGACTTGGGGTCCTGAAACCCCACCACACTAATGAACTGTAATGTTTTAACAGAGTTGAGGGAACAGAAGAAGCATAATTTAGGGAAACGGTTTGGTTTTAGTAACGCTTTACACCATGTGGTCTGCTTCATTGTATGTGCGTGGGGTTTGAGGTCTACATGCAGTTGCCACTGCCCCAGCTCTGCAGGGGTGGTGTGTGCCATTGCTAAGAGCCTTTCAAACTGCTGAAATGAGATTGTTGAATATTCAGGAGACTTTGATTTTACTTAAATAATTTAATGTCTTGTAAAACCAGAGGCAAGTCCAGAGAGATCAAAATCCACTTAAGAGAAACATCGTTGTCCAGACGTCTCTCTTAGCTGTCCATTAGTTTCCAACTATTTTCATGATTTCTCCATTTTTAAAGGGTTTTTCCCCTTTGTGATCTATACAGCCCACACTTACTTTCTCCCATGGGCGGCTCTTAGAGCACTGAGAACTTACTGTTTCCCAAGTCTGTCTTGGTAATGTCTGTATAGTGTTTCTACAACCTTGTACTGATCTTTTACCAGCAACAAAAGAAAGCAGCTGGTTATTAATCATTGTCCATAGTCACAAACTGTCAGTGGCTTTGCTTGGTATCAGAATGTAAATCTAACACTCTGGCATCTAAATGTTACAAAACAGTGTAGGTCCAGCTTATTTCCCTCAGCAAATTTGCAACATTGATGTTTTCTTATGTTTAATTGCACACAGCACATTGTTACAGGATCTTGCCGAAGAGTGGTGAATGCCTTGCTGGGCCTCAACCTACGGCTCTTCTGGACCTAGAAGTCTGGCTGCCAGTTTGCAGAGAGCAGACAAATCCCCTCTGTGGCAGGTTTAGACTTTGAACAGCTTTGCTGCTGAATCTGAGTCCTGTCCTGGAGCTGAATAACATTACTAACCACGTCCCCATCTGGCAGATGAATCTTCGTGTCATCTTACCTGTCACAGGCTGCATCTCACATGCCCTCCGCTGTCCTCTGAAGAAGGATTGCCTCTCTAGATGACTGGTAGGCCTGAATCACAACTGCATACATCACCCAGGCAAATCAGACTGAGTCAGGAGTGAATGCATACCCTGAGGAGAGATCTCTACAGATGAAGTGTGTAATGTCTTGTGGTTGTCCTAGTGCTTACCATGGCGGCCTTACTAACAGTGGCCTGATGGCTCAGTGGGAAAAGAAAGAGCTTGTGAAAGGGGTTGAGAGTCTGCCTGTCATAGGAAAAATGGGTCTTATCTTTTCGTAGGACCTTTTGAAAGCCCCCAAACTTAGGGGAAATAGTAAAATGAAAGATCACATACCATCTAAATCAGATTCAACAATTATTAATTTGTTTCATTTATTCCTAAAATCCCACCTCAGGAGTCATGTGTGAGATACAGCTTATAGATGTCCCAGAGAAGAGGAATAAACAAAATTGGTCTCAAACCCCTCTGTTTTCTCAGCAAATGGATAACCATTTTTGTTCAGTATGTACTACATATTGAATACTGCTAGGCAAAGACATTAAAATTAAAATGTACCAAAACCCCAATATGAAACGATATGTAAGAAAGCATATTGGCTCTTTGGTGCTCAAGCAATGGTTTTGAACTCTATTAAAAGTAATGAAACTATAATTGTTTTAATGCTATCAAGATTAGGCCTTATTCCTCCTTTAAGGATCTCTCCACTTCCCTGTGTGAAATGACATTAAAAATAACAGGTGCACTAAATGGTTCATATTCAACAGGGCCCTGCTACCAAGGCCCGAATGCAGGCCTAGAATCACTTTGTCCTGCTGGAATTTACCATGTGAAGCCATGAGCTTCCTGTTTTGTTACTATCAGTGAGGCCAGCAGGATGAACTGGGACTTCGTATCTCACTGATGACATCTCAGCTTGGCGGCTCTGTGAGCTGCCTGTTTGCTGGAGTTGTTCTGATTTCTAACTCAATGCATATTCGTAGGGTCCCACCTGCCTCATTCCAGAAAAAAAAAATGCATTTTGACATCATTGTTTCTAGAACTTTGAAGAAAAAAAAAATGATGATGATATCCAAAGTTCTCTTATGACAAGAGAATGCTTTAATATAGACTCAAGATCAAAGTATTTTACCCTCTAAGTTTAGATTGATGGTTGACTCCAGGGGTTTTGATCAATACCAATGAAAGCTTTTCCTTTTGACATACTCAGAATGCTGGTGTATGCATGCTCATCTGTGCGTGAGCGAGAACACATGCTTGCTGTGTGAGGGTATGTGTCCTGAGTCAGGAAAACTACATTCCTGCTTCTGCATGAAGAGAAGGATGCTTAAAGTAACAGAAAACAGCCTTCATTTTTGTTTTAAATAAGAACAATGCTAATTGTTCTCAGAACTGTATTTGTTTCCCCTCAAAATTAAAACTATGTTTTCTTTTGGATTTAATGAAATATTGCTAGCTGAGGCCAATTTGATACAGTGAGAGAGATGTCATTCTCAGTAGTGTGCAGCCTGATGTAAAACCAAGCCCTGAGCCCTTTTAAAGAACAATAAAACATATTTTACAAAACAAAAATAGCAATAGGTATACCAAAGTTACAAATACTAGAGTTGGGATTCTATGTGAGGAATGGGGAGGGGGAGATAGAGCATAATTATTTATATCTAGGGTGCGTGATAATAGAACCAGCCATAGATGGACACAGCAGGCACTGCTGAGGCAAAGGCTGGGTGCCTGTGGTGAGAATGGAGAAAAAGAACAAGCAAAGGTACAGAGGTGTGGATACGGTGGGAAACTCCTAGCACTGAAGATAGACGCCATGGCTGGGCCTGTCTTACACAGTGGACTGGCTAGGAAGCACTGCTTGTGCCTTTTAGCCTTATCTTATAAGTAGTGGGAAGCAGGTGACAAATTTTAAGTTAAGCAGAAAGGTAGTAGATGGTGAGTCGGGGAGACTATTGAGTGTGTCTGCCTAGGAAAGAGATGTTAAGGTCCAGTTCTGAGATAATGGCATGTGAAGACAAAGAAAGAGAAAGCATTAGGCAGTAAGATGAGTGGTACCCAGTGGTTTACTAGATCTTTGATTAGGACAGGACCAGAGGTCCTTGAGGAAGAAGGAGGAATGGAAGAAGATTCTACGGGGTCTGGACTAGAAGAGGTCATGGACGATATCACAAAGAATTCAGGAGGCGCAAGTGCTAACTGCTCACAGGGCACTTGGCCTCACATAGCTCTGTGCATTGTCTAATCTTCTCATTGCCACTAGATTTCAGCTTTGCAGGGACTGTCTCAGGAGCTTCATGGCATGTGCTGTTTATTTGACCACGCCACCCAATAATTTTTATCCTCTACTGTTCTAGACACTGTGGATTTGATGCTCACTAAAGCAGGGACTCCAGTGATCTAATATTAAAACAGGATAAAAAAAAAGTCCATCAACTAAAAAGAAATTTCCAGATAACCATATTTTTTAAACTTGCAATTCTTGGTCAGTCTTAAAATGAATCGTAGTCTCGAAAAACATTTCTTTTTATAATCCTTTCCTCTTCCATTAATCTTTCTCACATATTATAAATACTCGTCCACCACTCTTAGCTACTCAAACACCATGCTCATCTGTCTTTCAGATCATGTCCTGATCCCTCTTGTCCTTCTGACTTTTGTTCTTCTCTAGATTCTAGCTATGGAAGGCCAGAGGGCAAGAGCAGGCAGAAGCCGATCAGACAGACAAAGCCAGATCCCTCTTTAGCAAGCAGGGAGAGTGAACAGGCTGGAAATATACAATTATGATCTTGATTTCATTACACAGAGATGAATAAGCCATCTGTGATGATGGACACTTTGGTCCTCAGAGATGTGTATATCATAACCGTTTTATGTTTATTTTTGTTGTAGGCAACTTTCATCTTGTGGATGGCAATGCCAACATTATAATGAACCAGGAAAAGCTTGCTTACTGAGGAGGGGTTGAGGGCAGCTTGTGTTAGGGGAACTGTCTCTGCCAAGAAGCTAGAACTGTCTGTGCTTAGCATTCACACGCCAGCATGATCTTGGCTGGCGGCGTAGGGTGGTGTTTTGGGGTTGGCTCTCTCAAGGGCAGGAGAATATGCAAGCAGCTGGAACGTGGCCCATAGGTAGCTCTGGCTCCTAGGCTGTCCTTGCTGCCAGTTTTGCCTAGTCTCTGGCTGAGCTACTTGCTCCAGTTACTCCAGGGCCTTTAAGGGATCCTTTTTCCACCCTCCATTATTTAGAGGATACATTATTAATTTCTTTAATCTGAATCAGACTCACATAGATAAGATTTCACACATTTAATACAGTTCATTACCCCTTTACAAATAGAAGAATTTAAATTTAAAATTTCTAGACCAATATGGCTGTTAATTTCTGTACAATGCCAACCCAGCATGTTAGACTGGGATATTTTTTACAGTTGATAGCACAGCTGATGTTTCTAAAAATTGTGTGTGTGTGTGTGTGTGTGTGTGTGTGTGTGTGTGTGTGTGTGTGTGTGTGTGAATCCAAGGATCTTAACAGCATGTGCTGTTTACTCCTTAGCTCCCAATCCCACTGCTGCTCTGATCCTGCATTCAGAATGACCCTGACTCGCTGGAACCTCCTGCCTGCTGCTTCTGGCATCACTGTGTAGAACCAGAGAACATTTAGCCATAGGTGACAAGACAATCGAGTGCACACTAAAGACAAGGATCAAGTTGACCAAGCTGGTCTGAAGAGAATGTATCAGTATAGAGTATGGGATTTTAGCCTTGGTGGCCACTGAGCTATCAAAGGAGATTTAAAAATGGGGAATCAGATAAAGCCAAACGCTCGGCCCTACGTTGGCTAGATGGAAATCACTGGCATCGAAGCCTGGGAAGACCAACTTTCAAGGTGGTCTGCAGTGATCCTTTCCATAAGTGTAGATGACCTTAGTGACTTGCTTCTGATGGATAGAAGAAGATGGTAGTGACAATATATGATTGAAAGCAAGGTCATGGGAGACAGACCGAACTGCTTCAGCGAGATCCACACGCATTGCTGTAACCCAGCAGAGAGGCCCACATAGTGAAGACTCTGAGCATCCCAGTGTGAGTTGACCTGGAAATATAGCCTCCTAGTCCAGTGAGGCCTCAGGTGACTTCAGTACAGGAGACATTGGACAACTGCAGGAGAGAATCCAATGGATACCTCTGTGCCTGTTCCAGACAGTTACAACAACACTTGCCAATATCATGGTAACTTCCGAGGGTCCTGTAGTTAACAGACCTGTTTTACAAATAAAGAAACTAAGGCTTAACAAAGCAAAATCACAAAAATTAGGTAGACACCAGACTTCATCTCATTTGGAAGCCTATTTCCTTTGCTGCCTTTTTCACGGCTTTTGGATCCCATGAGCAAGAACTTGGACTGCAGAGAACACTGCGCCTTCTGCAAAGCCAAGGGCTGTAATTCGCCTGCATGTCAATTTGTATCTGGATTTGCCTTCTGCTCCAGTGGCTGCTAAGTACTTGCCAGAAGGAGTGCTGATTACATGCTCACCAGGGAGGTTATGCGCAACAGCATCTAGCACTCCATAAACTTTGTGGGAGAGGCCTGAGGCGAGAGTGGTTTGGGAGAGAAGCAGCCAAGTCAGGCTGTGCAATCCTGTCGGAATGACACAGAAGGGCCTCTCTCCTCAACGCCCGGAGAAGATTTAGTATCTGGTGTTCTAAGCCTCCACACCTCCCTCTGGCTACTGTATATCACCACTATGATGATTAAACTTAAAGTATTTTCTGATTTCTCCCAGAATGGTCTAGGGTGCCCTAGGCTCCAGGCCACTACATCCATGGTGTCTAGATACCTGTCTCTGAGCCCAGGGATTAAAGACAGCTGCACGTGTAATGGCAAAGAACACAATGAGAAAGTGTATCTGTACAGTGACTCCTTCTTTTGGAGCCTGACAGATTGGTTGGTTGTTTAGGGTCTCTCCGTGCAGTCCAGGCTGGCCTTAAACTTGAGATAACCCTCCGTCTTTATTACAAAGGGTTAAGATTTCAAGTGTGTACCACAGTGCTAAGCACCCCCACGATTGTTAGAATTGGGGGTGTTTATATCTCAATGGTAAAGTACTTGCCTAGCATATGCAAGGCCTTGGGTTTGATCCCCAGCACACACAAAAAAAGCAAACAATTAAAAAATGAAATATCACCCAGGCTGCATAGCGTTCATCAGTCCTCAGCTACAAAACCATGCCTAAAAGAAACGCATTATCATAATTGAATAATCTTTAATTACTGATTCCAAAATGAAAAACAGCAAAACAAAACCCAAACCCAGCTCTTAATTTATGTTTCATGAGGATTACTTAAAGTTAATATCTTGTGGAAATAGTTCAGTAAATTTAATTACTCCGAAGTGGTGTTCCATAAATCTGGAAGCAAGTAGCTAAGTCAATTAGCTGTTCCAGTCCAGCTTGTAGTAGCAGCCTTACCTTCTCGGGCGGATCTTTAGTGACCCCAAGCTGTTTTGTCTTAGTGCTCGGGCACAGGGAGCTATTTTGAAAGGCAGTGGTAGCCAGAGGCAATTCCTTCGATGACCATCCATCACTGTGGGATGGAAGGTAATGAAGCACAGCACACCCAAGCAACCCAAGGCACAGACGTGAAAGAAGTGAAAATCGATGAGGTGAGAGTAATATGCCCATGAGGTCAAGACTGTGTTCATTCTCGGCTCCCACTTCACCTCTGCCTCTCAAGTCTGTACACCGTTTAAAGTGTTTGTAACATTGCTAATGATATGTCACGTACAAAGGATAAAAATTAACGTAGAGAAGCATCAAGAACAAAGTTTTAAATTGCCTGTAATTCTACAACACGTAGATAACTACTTTTCAACACCTTTGTGCTTTCTAGTCTTTCATGGTAAACACATCTTAACAATCTGCCTTATTGTTGGTCTTGTTTTGTTTGAAATGAGGCCTTTCTGTGTAGCCTAGGCTGGCCTTCTGCCAGCCTGGTCCTTCTGCCTCAGCCTCAGCACTGGAATTACAGGTATGTATACCACCATCTGGGCTCATTTTTTAATTTTGAGGATTGAACCCAGGCCTGAGCTTGCTAGGAAATCATCTACATGGAGCCTGGATCTCTACCCAGCTTCCTTCTGCATTTTGTTTTGAGGCAGGGTCTCTGAGCTCCTCGGGGTAGCCTTGAAATCACTTAGTCTGGACGGCCCTTGAACTTTAATTCCTTCTCTTTTTTTTTCAGTCTCCAACTAGCTAGGGCCACAGAGAGTATTTTGTTGCAAGGTGTAGCCACAAGTCCATTAATTAGTTTTCTATTATTAGACATACAGATGGTTTTGTTGTTGTTTTGTTTCGTTTTTACTATAAATACAATGGACAGGTTTTGATCTACATATATTGTTCTCTTTCCCTCTGCTGGTTTTCATAAGACAGATTCTAAGAAGTGGGGTTTCTGAGTCAAATAACTGTATGTTTAAGGTTATGTTAGGGAGGCTATAAAATAGCCAAGCGTCTAGGTGCAGGGCTTGCCTTTTGGATAGAGAAGATTATACACTGCATAGAGAGGCCTAGCTGGGAGGATGGACTGGGGTTCCCATCCAACCTTCATTTCCCTGGCTTCGGTTTCTCCCTGCAAGGATAACATCGAGAGACAGGTGGCAATTCTTTCTCCTTTTCTGTAGAGCTTGGCCAGGCTGTCACACCCTAGTATATGAGTGCAGGCACCCAGGTTTGAAAAGTTGGATTAACACAGCCAAAAGGGATTCATCTTTCCATTTTACCTGCCTATATAAGTGTCTTTTTATAGTTTTTACATGGGTACTATAGACACTAGCTGGCTTAATTTTAAAAGCCAATAAACTAATAAGCAAATATTGGTCTCTCATTCAGATTAACCCTGGCTGTCTTTCTCGGAGACTTGGATTGCTCAAGGCTTCCCTGACAACAGCCCCCACCATTATTCTGTATCTTTTTATCAAAATGCCTTCCAGTAGTTTCTCTATTCTGCAAAGGTCTCCAGGTTGGTCTCTCAGCCAGGGCTGTCACTACAGCCAGACGTTAGCCACATGTATTATCGGCACCACTCTGACTCCATCACCCACTTGGGCAGAGCCAATTATGCTGAAAAGCTAATTCACCTTGTTCTTCTGGCCCAAGATCTAATTTTGATGTAATAATTTTTAAAGGAAGGTCACTCAAATTATATAACCTTTAGACTTCATAAAACATTGAATTGTTCTTTTGGAGAAGCTGCCCCTCTTAATGCCTCCCAGTCCTGAATTCTGCTGAGTTTCTGGTAGAACAAACAGAGCCTTTTGGAAGTTGCCAATACGAGAAATGGAGTTTAAAAATATTTTCTTCATGCTAGTCAGAGGTTTTAGTACCTACTTTTTATATTCTTCATTTTTTAACCTCAGAATTAATCTGTGTCTACCAAAGTTATAGAAGAATGTATATAATTCTAAAGCATGTATTTATACCCTTGGGCTCCTTTGTTCCCTGACTGCCTGTTTTGTTCTAGCAATCCAGAGTCTCACACTCCTGTTCATCCACATCGTCCTCTTGCCAGGACCCTCAGTCCCTCTCCGGTTAACAAAGTCGTCAATGCCTGCTGATTACATTCCTGCTGACTTTCAGTCTCTTGGCAACCACAGATCCCCCCGGGGTTACTTAAATACATGCACGTTGCTAGACTGATTTTTCCCTGAGACATCTGTTCACATTCCAGTGGTGCTAAAGGCTCTAGCTCTGCTTTGTAACTATAACCAGGGACGTTGAAGCTAAAGGTATTTTAATCAAACGGTCTAGTGCTACATCCTGTCTTTACCTCTCTCCAGTTTGGATAAATTCCTTGAATTTTCCGATGGTCCCATTTGCAAAATGAGGCTAATATCAATGCTTAGCCTACTGAGTTTCCTTAAAATGTAATGACAAGATATATAACACATTTAGAGTTGGACTTTTAACTTATATTGTTATTCTCAGTAAATATGCAGTAGCTTTGAAGGAGAAAATAGACCTCCAACTTAAGATGAGGTCTGTTTTATTGTTTCTATATTTCTGATACTAAGAACAGTGTCTGGCACTTAGATGCTCAAAGGCTATTGGTGCTTAACTGAGTGAAAGAATGAAGTGCATATCTCTAGAACTTCCTGCCTTTGAGTTCAAGGGCCCCAAAGAAATTGAGAGTTGGCTCAAGAGATGGAAGCAGCAGATGGTGGATGCAGTGGTTTATAATTTAATCAGGGATTATGAAAACTCTCAAGTAGAGAAAATCAATAACTAAGGATTTGCTTCAGGGACTTTAGCTGTTTCCAGCAGACCCAGAAGACAACAACTGATCTGTCCATGGTGTCAAGTCAGCTGTCACAGTCATGTACTGAAGCCAGCTAGTCAGGGAAGGGAGGAAGGAGTGGGGGAAGAGGGAATAATTAATTGTCCAGGGTGATGCTATTGAGAGGTATTAGCACTGGAGGACCTGTCAGGCGCAAGGTTTCTAAGCCTTGAACCCACAGACCCTGATCTACAGACTTAGTGGATGGAGGTAGGAGCCGCCTTAAAAATATATTAAAGATAGGAAAGGTTATCTAACTGTGTATTTGTATTATTCTGAGGATCTTGGTATTCAGACAATTCTCAAAATGTTCCAAGATCCCCAAAGGATTGAGAATGAGGTAGAGGAAGATGGTGGAGGAGTCAGAGTGACAGCTATGATGGATATGGAAAGGGACACAGTGACATTCCACGTGAGCATCCTGCATCCTGCCTCTGAGACCGGAGGAACACACACACTCTGCCGTCTCTCCCCTGTTACACTTTGGATGCTCAGCAAACATTAGGAAATATTTTCTTCTTGGATCATCAACTTGCTGTTCACCTTTTGAATGGGCTCTTTCCAGGAGGTGTGCTCTAAGCACGCACACACACACACACACACACACACACACACACACACACACACACACACACACACACACGACAAGCATCTGGACAGGAGCAAAGGGGTGGAGCATCCCTGCATATCTGGTCAGCAGTGTGGAAACCACACACCTTTTTCCTTCTTTAGTGGTGTCACCACAGGAGAGCTGGAAGGAAGATTCCCGAGTAAAGACACGGGATTTGAGGAAGAGGTTATCAAGATGAATAGCTCCTGACTTTGTTGTAAGAATCGTAAACTTTCTCCTCAACCATCAAGAGAAACTCGAGTGATCCTGACTTTTCCACCTGGCTTTGATGGAGGTGAAACTGTCACTAAGGCCAGCAGATAGCATTCAGCAGATCTAAAAAGCTATAAACTGGGTGTCAGTATAGAATAGTCTAACCTGTATTTAGGATTGGTTCTTTACATCTGACAGGTTTGTGCTGTTTATTGGTATTGTCTTAAATCTCTGAGGATCCAGCAGCTGGCCAAGCGTGTCTGGACTGCATGACCTGTCACCTTCCACCATGTGGAGGCTTCCTTTGAAACTGAAAAATGAACAAATATTCTCTTTATTTAATTTTGATCAAAGGTTTTGCTATTGTGGAAGTCAATTGCAAAATTGAGCTTCCTTAAATTCCGTGTCTTTACTCAGTGTACATCATGCTGAGCATACATCAGCATGTATGAGATTCTCCAGGAAAAAATGAGCAAAAGCTGATACTGTCAAAGTTAGGCTTCTGCCACATAATGAATTGTGCACTGCTCTGTAAAATACCCCTTCCACGTATTCCTTCTCACAGTATTAAAAAAATTACTACCATCAAATGCTTGTCATGTTGCTTTTTATTTATATAAATAATGTGTCTACCTGGAGGATGAGGGTGGGGTGATGGTAAAATCAAGACGTTGGAAGTCACTGAAGTCCTGGTGGAATAAGAGCACTTACCCATGCCTCATAGTTTCCTCCTTGAAAGACAGCTTTTGTGTTGGAGTGTGTATGCAGTGCTAGAACACTTGCCTTGCATTTGAGCTGCCTGTATTCCGTCCCCAGCCCAACAATAATAAATAATAGTAATTAACTTCAAAAAAGTTGTAATAAAAAAGTCACTTATTTAAAAAAAAGAAAAAGTATTTCAAAGCTCTCAAAACCAAGTAAGAACCAGGTATAATGGCACATGTCTGCAATCCCAGCACCCTGGAGACTGACTTCCACAATAGCAAAGCCTTTTATCAAATATACATGAAGAGAATATTTGTTCATTTTTCAGTTTCAAAGGAAACCTCCACATGGTGGAAGGTGACATGGCATGCTCATGCAGTCCAGACACCATTGGCCAACTGCTGGGCTCCGGTCTGACCAACACATGAACAGCCCTGGATATTTTAAGACAATGGCAATCAATGACACAAACAAGTCCACCTCTCATCTCCTCCTCACCAACCCCTTCCTCTCACCACTATTCCCTCCCACTTCTACATGTTCTTCTTTTTTTAAACCCACTGTCCAGTCAGAGCAGCCAGTATGTATATGAGCGTAGGACCATCTTATTGGCTCATAGGTGGCCTCTCAGGGGTCACGCCATTGGGGAAAACTGTCTCTTCCTTTCCCAGCAGCCTTCAGATGTCAAAGCTTCTCAGCTAGTGGTGGGACATTTTGACCACCTCCCCACTCTATGCTCAGATTTTGCCTGCTTGATTCTGCCTACGTCTTGCCACAGTAGTTGTCAACTACTGTGAGTTCACTCATGCAACTGCCCTGTTGTGTCTGGAAAACGCTGTTTTACAGTAGTTACACACTGCCTCTGACTTTTCAATCTTTCTGCCTCTTATTCTCCAATCACCTTTTGCACTACCATTGTATTCTTCATTTTCCCAGCAGCCCCCAAAAGCTTGCCAGGTAGAAAAAGGTCATTTAATGTCCCAACAACCTAATTTCAACCCTGTGATTGGTCTCCCTCTATCCATGAGACTAATCAGTACCTTAATCTCCACTCAGAAAGGTGATATCTCCTCATTGATGCTGTAAGACCAGGAATTGGCAGCTGCCTCCCTTTGAGATCTTGCTCTTTTGTGAAATCATCCCGTGGGCAGATCCCAAACTGCCATTTCCTATGCTACAAAGGCTAAAGGAGCAGAGAGCAGAAACAGGGATCGGGAAAAGGGAACACTCTTGCTTGGGGTAGTTGTGATGAGTAGACACACTCATCTGTAGACCTCACACATGCAATGGTGCTGTCTTCTACTCCTTATGTAGCCCTAGCTCGTGTGTTATGGTGAATCTGGCTTATGCCTGCACATCTGCACATAAGAACCTACATCAATTCCTAGCTCTAAGTTCAGGGATTTCAGACTGGCAGCTGGAAATTACTCATGGTAGGAATATTTATACTTAGGAAGTTAGTTCATGCATATACACATAAATGGTAAGTTATATTTATGACACACACACACGTGTGTGTGTGTATGTATGTATGTATGTCTCTGTGTGTGTATTCAAGTTTTCTTTTTTTCTAGAGAGTTGTGCTCTTACAGCTCAGCATTCACCTGCCCAACCCTGGGTCCACTCTGCCCCAGGTTTATGCTGCCATTGACTTCTTGCTCTTGCATGCACTTTTAGCTAGAATTTAACCAATTCTGGTCTGTTTCTTCTCCTGTGCTTTCAGAAACCTTCTGTCCTAAACAAACTTGGAGATAGATACAGGTGGCGACAAGCAGTTTTTCCAAAGAGTCACTTCACGACAATCCCTTATCTTACTGGTTAAGTAGCAAAAATCGCATCAATCGATTGTCTTCTTTTTAAACTCTTCATCGAGGCTGTCTCTCACATGTGTTAGTATTTTATGCATGTGAGCCTAATTTAACGCTTCTTCTTCATCATCTATTTGTCACTGTGGACTGAATTATTTCCCTAGGGCTTTCTAAGTGCCAGGGAAGCAAGTGCCATTCCATGTCATGAGCGCTTAGCGTTTGTGATACCCAATCTGGCAGCAGCTGACCTTCTGTGGATAAATTTAAATTGTTTTTTGTCTTTGCTTTTGATATTTTTTTAAATTTTGCATTTTTGAGATTATTTTAAAATTAACGTATGAAGTGTTTTTTTACAGTAGACTGAGTGAGGGGTTATTTAAAGAAACACGAGCCATTTATCAGTGGCTACACCACTGAAAAAAATCCTCCCCCAGTAACCATTAATTACCTATAGACCTACAGGGAGGGCTGAGGCCCCCAGTCCCTCCACCCTCCGAGACAGAACATTGGTGGGCCCACTTTTGTACAACACTTGCCTATGTAATCACAGCTGCTGATAGTTCAAGAACGTAATAATCATGCCACGCAATGCCCAAAGGCAGCTTCCACGTGCCCTTTCCCTTCCGCCAGTTCCTGTATCATTTCCCTTCCCTCTTCCTTCATGTTCCCCGAGGCATGGAGGAAGTGGTATTGATACTTCGTTTATGACAGAGCATTCAGCAGTTTCTTATTCTCAGCTTTTGGCCCGCTACGAGTCTCTGCAGCAACTGCTTCTTACCTCAGAAAGCAGCTTCTCTGACCAAAGCAGCCAGCAGCACCAATCTGAAGAATTTACACTTAAAGCCAACTCAATTTAGTACTTTAGTTGTTCTGTCATGTGCCACGTGGTCAACAGCTGTATGTAGCTAATGGCTTCTCTTTTTTTCCCCCAACATAATATTTTTATTAATTATTTGGGAATTTCTTACAATGCCCCCTGATCACACCAATCTTCCCAGGTCCACCCTCCCACCACTACACCTCTCCCCAACAAAAAAACTCACTAAGTCCAATTTGTGTTGCCCATATACGCACTGGAGCATGGCCAAACTCCCAGTGGCCAGCCCTTAAAGATAATTGATTCCTTTGCCTACCCTGTCTACCTGCACCTCTCCCTACCACCAGAAACCACCAACCGAAGAGCTATGCTTCAGAATCCTTACCACAAGTTTTAAGAGTTCTCTTCAATGGCTTCCTGTCTAGACTGTTTCTTTTTTGGAGGGTGTCTCAGAAGCCTTCTATGTCTCTCATTCTCAACTGTGTCTGCAGTCATCAATACCACTACAAAAGAAATTTTCTTGACCTTTATAGTCAGTGGCAGCACGGATCATGGACTTCTACATGGTTTCTGCATGCAGCATAGACCACAGCATCGCCGTCTGTAGTTCTGCCATTCTCTCCCACTCACCTGGTTCTGTTCTGCCATCTTTCCTTCCAATTTCATGAGTCCACTTTTTAAAAGTATCTTCTTCTCTAGTTTTTCTGAGATCACTGTAGACTCTGCTGCCATCTCCCCTTGGAGCCTCTGCGGGTCTCTCTGGCTCCTTGGAGGTGCTCTGTGGTGGCAGGTGCCGGCTTCAATCACAGCCATGCTTCAGATTTTCATTCCCAACGGCGATGATTTGTTCCTGGATCTGGTTCTGCAGCAGCGGATCCTCTACCCGCTCGTGGAGGAGCTCATAGATGGAGTAGGTGTTGGTGGTGGACCAACTCCAGTTGCTGGATCTGAACCTGGATGGCAGCACAGTTGGTCTCAGCTAGTGGTTTCTTACTGGGAAGAATATTTGCAGTGTTGCAACGGTTGTTTTGGCCTGAGGCAATTTATATGGGCATGGCATAAGACATTTAAACTGGCAGAGATGTGATATAATAATGAAGGAGAGTGCTGATTCAAAATACAGGCCACTGCATATCAAATAGAGCACCCCTAAGTTCAGTCTGTGCAGGCTTTATGGAATTTCACAATTAATATTCCACCATAAGGCACCAGAGAGGAATGCCAGACTGGGATTGCCTTGTTCTATAGCCACTGATTTTATCACCACAGAAAATGGTGCTGGCTAATATCACACAAGCCTGGGAGGTTTTGTATATTTACTCTTGATGGTCTCACTTGCTTTTAAAATGTTGATGCCTGTTTAATAGTGTCACCCTTATCCTTCCACTTCTTCTAGTCTGCCTTGAGGAGGAATTTGGGGTGTGAGTCTCAGAAGATTCTCAGAGGTACTGGCCAAAGATAATCAAAAGTTGATAACTTCAATAGATTCCAAGTCTATTGAAGACTGGCTTTCTGGGAAAAAAAAATGTTCTTTCTATATGAGAATTTTCAGGGTAATTATATGTGACCTGAGAGTCTTGATTTAAACCATCTTTACAAGTTCATCATAAACTAGTGAGTGGATTCTTGCAGTGTAGGCTGTGGATTTTCTCTAATCCGGAGTAAGGAGGGGGCGTTTGTGTTTCAGTGTATGGAGATGAGGGAGTATGTGTCTGGAGGTTGTTAAACTGGATCTGATCACTAGTTTTGAGATCTAAGTGACGGGCCATGCTTGGCTAATGTCAGAGTCATCACACCGTCAAAGCTGCTGTGCAGCAGTTTGAGGCCCCTGTAGATAGAGATCTTGAGTAAAAAATGGCTTTGGTTTTGGAAGTGGCCTTCTGAGGGTGTCAAGTCCAGAGCTTGAGGGGCCTGTGTGAGCTGTGAGAAATCTTTATAGCCCAGAGCAGAGACAGCAGTGAGGCAGTTTTGCTGAAGTATGTAGGCCTAATGGTCTCTGTATTGTCATCCTGAGTTATGAGGCTCTCCCAAGGCTGGTGCCAATGCAGGGCCTGATGGAGAAACACAAGACCCCAAGGTAAATCAGAGAGCCCGCCCTAGAAACGAGAGGGCTGGCTTGGCCTGCGAAGGCTGGTTTCTCCTGAAACACACAGAGGTTTCCAAGAGAAAGCATTAGGCCACTAAGAACAAGAGGGAAAAAGCCTAAGGACTTAAGGTCGGTGGGTGAATGGGTTTCTTTTTAAGATGTAAATGTGGAATGATTGACACTATACAAAAGTAGCCTCATCTCTCCACATTTGTGATCTGGAAATGCAACACTCTCTTGTCCTTTTTTTTTTTTTTTTTCAGGGGAGGAGCAGTGCAGAAAGATAATATGGCTATTCTTAGAGAAGTCCAAAAATCAAAAAGATTGTATGCCTCAGAGAGGTTTTTGGCTTTGTGGTGTTTTGACCAAAACTTTAAATGTTTTATCGATTTTATTTTATGCGTATGAGTCATAATGCATGCCTGGTAACTGAGGAGGTCTTATGAGGGCTTTGAATTATGGGTGGTTGTGAGCCGCCATGTGAGTGCTAGGGACTGGGGCGTCTGCAAGAGCAACTAGTGTTCTTAAATGCTGGGCCGTCATCTCTCCAGCCCCAGTTGCTTACTTAGTTTTTAGAGGAGAACATGTGTCTTCATTTACCTGGAGGAAGTTTAGGATACATACCTTAGCTTTTGGATGCGTTTGGATTCCTGCTTAACCTGGGGTAGTCAGACTGCAGTTGATGCCTGACTCCATAGATTCCAAGTAAACGCCTGAATATGGACTCAGGAGACCTGATTTTGCTAAAAGGACATTCTTGTCACTGGTCTCTGATCCCTGAGCCTATTGCCCTGATTCCTTTAGGGGTCTTTCATAGACTCTTCTCTTTTCTATTTGGGAAACAAAAATAAAAACAAAAACAAACAAACAAAAACAAACAAACCTAGTCTGTGTTTCAACTTTTTTTCTGCTGTATTTTTAATATGTAATACAGAGTCCATATGTCAATTCTCAATATCTGGATGTCTAGGTTCCAGATCTTCTGGTCCACTGGTCTTCTAGTATTAAATGGAGGACATTTACTATGAACATAAACAGAATATTACTTTCATTTTGCTAATAATTTGGAAATACTAAGCAAAATGACCCTACTTCAAATGTTTCCTTGATCCTTAGTTACAATTATTTCATAGATACTTATACAACTAATTTGTGAAAAACATAACAATTCATGAGGCTCAACTCTATTCTGAACTAACTTAAACTTCAGACACATAAAATAGGAACATATGAGGAATAAATCTAATAGTAGCATATAAAACACCCATTGTGTGTCAAATGACTTGTAGATATTGTTGAAATCTTCAAAATTGTTCTATAGAAGTATGTCTTCCTGATTTCAATAGATGAGGACCCTCCAAAATCTGCTTGGCACCAGTGGTGACACCAGTACCTGTCTCACAGATCAGAGCTCTGTCTTCTAATGCACTGTCTTTCATCATCTAAGTAAGGGTGAGAATAATCTCCATACACAGTATTGATGCTTAATTAAAAAAAAAAAAAAGATTACTTAAAAGCATTTTGAAGATGGAGAGTGTTCTGTGGTGTGAGGTAGTCAGGGGAGACGTTGAGCAAAGGTGAACTGATTTGATGCAAGGCCCAGAAGTGAGTAGTGCTGCTCGGCTCACTCATAGGACAAGCAGTTTGAGCCCCAACATCCTCTGGTGAGCTTGGGGTAAGCACTAGGAGAGACAGCCTTGTCTTAGCTCAGTTAAACTGAGGCTGGGAACATAAGAAATCGGAAAACATTGTAAGTCATTGCCAGGGTTTGGTCACTTTTCAGTGTCCACATCGGCTCCAGGAAGGATCTTCTCAAAGACTTGTTTTCCACGAACTGCTTCTAGGTGGGCTCGGAAAAGAAATTTGGGCTTGTCAAACTGTTGTCAGCCCACTTTTTGATAATGTAAGTCTTGAGAATTGCCTTAGAAATTGAAAAGCTAGTAGTCTTAGGAGTTTTGGAGTTCCGAGTTCCCTTACAATTCTTTAGGCTTTTGGTCCATTTGTACATCTGGTCCAGTCAGAGCTCTTAATTACACACTACTAATTTGGGTCTAAAAATTGCTGTTTCCCACCCAAGGACTTGGGCTTTGCTAACTCTCAGGTTGTGAGTTTATACTTTGGGTCACCTCAGAATATCAAGTTACTCGTAGGACACCTCAAGAAGTAAGCAATATTGTCATCTTGATTTCATAAATGTTGAGATTGATAACAGGTAAAACAAGCATAAAAGGATGCAGAAGGCTAGTGCTACAGCTTAGGTGGCAGAGGCTAGCCTTGCATGCTTGAGGCCCTGCATTCCTGCCATTACCCAGAAACAACCTTGGCATTTGAGCATGCTGATGTTTCTCTATAATCCCAGAACTCAAGTGGGGGATCAGGAGTTCAAGGTCAACATGAATTTCATAGTGAACTCAAGGTCAGGCAGGGCTATAAGACCCAGCCTAAAAATGTAGCAGAGATCTTTAAGTTCTTTGTCCTTTCCAGGCTGAGACAAGCATATTGCACACAAGCACTTCAGGCTCTCTCCAAGTACATGCTGTCTAATCTCCATCTATCTCAGTAAACCATGTCCCTGTAGAGAGTCTTTTATGGCTTTTCCCTGTCCTTGATTTGAGAAACAACAGAAGTTGAACTTCTTGGCTTTTGGGCCTTCTGTCTCCTAGATTTTCCCCTTTAGAAGTGGTCAGCGGTGTGCAAATCTCACGGAGTTCACCTGACCCCCTTTGCCTGTTAGAACCACAGGGAATAAATCTCCTCTGGGCCCAGCAATAATCAGCTCACACCTTGGAGCATGAAATTTGATTAGCTCCTTTATCTCAGCTGCATCGCTTGGGCTGTTATTATGAATCATAAAGTGTACTAAGCCCCCCTGTGGCCCACTGTTTCGTCAGTGTGACCCAGGGGTAGGACTGAGTGACCTCCAGGGAACAACAGGCCCAAGGCTGACTGCCTACCGTGTGAGAAGCTTTGCTCTTTTTCTATTTATTATTACTTTTTTTTTTTTTTTGTATACATAGACCAAGGCAATGCTTCCAGAGAAGGGAGCTCATTTCTCAAAGAAATCTGAGAGCTTTTGAGATAAGATTTTACACTCTTGGTAGACTGTTTATATGGAGGAGGGAAATGATACATTTATATGCAAAAAAGACATGCCTTGTGCTTGCAATGCAAATTTTGCCCCAAATTATAAAAACGAGCCCCACTTAAGTTCTAAAATGAGTTGGGAGACCGCTTCTGAAATAGTAGTCTATGTGATTTCCCAAACTGCTTTGCAAATAAGAGTCTAGGGAGCTGCTAAAAGCACGCCGCCACAGTCACCTACTCTTTCTGTTTGAATCCGTATTTCTGGGTTCAGCTCTGGAATCTTTCTACACTTACCATCTAGACCAGTGTCTGAAACGCACTGGTGTGTCTCCATCTGAATGCCCCATCTGTGTCCTGCATATCAGGTCTTAGCTATCCCGGTTTAAAGATGCACATTCAATGAACAGGGAGTGCCTCAAACTTGAATGGGGTGGTGGTACTTTAAGGGGAGAGAATCTCTGGGAACATCTGGGGACAATGACTTGAATCTGCAATTGAGATTCAGGACAGAGATTGTCCTCTTACTCTTCAAAGGCCATGGATTCCTATTTGGCCTCTCTGTGAATCTCACTCTCTGCCTGTGCACAACCTAACTTATTCCAATTAAGTGCCCATCACAATGAGTGGTTCAGTGTTTTGTGACCTAAACCCTAGAGTGACAGCCATTTGCTTGCTCAAGGTCTTGCTCCCCTGCCCCCAAGCCCCAAGTTCACTCAGTGGAGCCGAGGACATGCGGTCCATGAAGCGTCTACATTTCTTTCTTCCAAGTCTTTGAAGATTTTCTCCAGTAACATATGGAAATAAATAAGCATATCACCAACATGTTTCTTATACCACAAAAGGCTGCCAGAGCATCCTAGCAACAGGCCAGAGCCTGTATGGACCAGCTGCATTTCCGCTGGTACTTTCCAAATGTTCCTTTCTTGATGCCTGATGCAAGGAAGATGAAGGCTGAGCTAGGCTTTTTACTGACTGAGTGTTTATTGATTTATTAATCTAGCCTTTATTGGAACATATTATATAACAGCTGCTTTGGGACCCTTAGTACTGTTTAGATGCTTCTTTTGTAGGCAAAAGAAACTCAGTTAATGTTTTTCAGTGGCTTGGATTTTAGGGGAGAGGTTAGAAGAGGATTGACAATAATCAGTAAATAATAAAACCAATAAATGATAAAAAAAATAAGTTAATTGTTCACTGTGCTAGAACATGGTTGCTTCTTTCAGGGGAAAATATATGAGGACAGAAGACGCAGAGAGTGACAGGAAGGTGAGTTACAATTCTAAGTAGACCAGCAACATGATTTCATCAAGAGATGGTGACTGAGCAGAGACTGGAGGAGATGACGGTGCATTTGGGCAGAGAAGATAGCCTATGCAAAACCCTAGTTGTGAGAGCGGCCCTGGGAGGGGTGAGTGAGGAAGATAGCAGAAGCTATAGAGAGATCCCAGGGCTGTGGCCATGTAAAGACTTCGGCCATCATACGGAATGAGGTAGGAGTCAAGGGTCAAGCAGAAGCATGAAGAATCTGAGAAACTTTGATTAATTTTTGTTTACTCTAAACTTTGTATTACTGTAGCTTGAAACTTAAGAAACAAACAGAATGGGTGAAACCCACCACCAACAACAGAAATTCTCATGTCCTGTCACCCAATTTTCTCATTATTGATCCATTAATTTTTTTTTATAAATGTGCATCCTATTTACTTCACATCTTTCCTGAATTATAGAGAGAATATAATTTGATTAGTAAGCCTTTTGGGTGTATGTGTTTTATTACCAACCAGGCAGATTATGGTTGTTTTCATATGCATTCGCCTTGTGACCATCGTCCAGATTAAGATGTGATCTATTGCTTGTTCCCAACATTGACCATGTCATTTCCCAATCTATAACCTCACACCACTGTCCAAAGTAACTACTATTCTGGCATTGAATCACTGATTAATTTTGTCTGTTCTTTAAGTTATTCTAAAAGGATTAATGTGTGGGCTTCTGTGTCTGACTACTTCAGCTCATCACTTGTCTGCATGATTTATTGATGTGGCTATGTGGAAGAAATCTTATCTTATTGTATTTTAGTTTTTTATCATGTAGATACACCGTCATTTCCCCACTCTCCTGATTATAGTTGAATTGTTTCTAAAGTCTATCTTCTGTGGACATCCCTGTGAGTGTCTTTGGTAGACGCCCCACTCATTCCTCTAGGAGGAACTTGGTGTATTTCATCCGAGTGCAAGGGGTGGAACACATGGCTCAGTCTGTATGACAGTGTGCCCGTACTGGTTTGCACACAGTGCATAAAGGCTGCAATCACTCCAGGCTACCAGACACACTTAGTATCGACAGTTCTACATCTTCAGACATTTGGGTGAGTGTGCCCTCCAGTGAGGATTGTTACCTAGTGTTTCATTATAGGTTTACTGACCATTTGAATTAATCATTTTTTGTGAAATGCCTATTTAATTTTTTTTCTTATTTAAAATTGTTTGTTGGTCTGGTTTGTTAATGCTTTGAATGAATTCTTTAAGCATTTTTAAGCTTGTCAAATATTTGTGTTGTGACTATTTCTTATAGTTATAGCTTATTTATAGCCTTTAAAGAATACATTTTTAAGGCTTTATTGCATTCTATTTATTTATTTATTGTGTGAGTGTGTGTGTGTGTGTGTGTGTGTGTGTGTGTGTGTGTGGTTTATGTAAGTATGCAGAAATCAGAGAATAAAACAATACTTGGAAGTTGGTTCTTCCCTTCCACCATTTGGGTTCCAGGGATCAAACCCTGGTCATCAGGCTTATCAACGGTGCCTTTTCTTGCTGAGCCATGTCGCCTGACTTGCTGACGAGAAAATTTTTCTTCAACCCTGAATTCTGTGTATTCTCTCTTTCCCTTACTCTGCCTTCACTCCACGCATGTGCAGGGCTATTTTGGTCTCTCAGCTCTGCTTTACTGACCCATTTGTCTGCAGGTGTACCCATGGCATACTGCCCTAACTGCTGTAGCTATACATTTTCTAGAAATTTGATAACATGAAGTTCTCCAACTTGGTTATTCTTCAATGCTGTTTTGGCTATGCAAGATTCTTTATATATTTATGAATTTTAGAATCACTTTGTCAATTGCTAGAAACAATTATTTCTTTGATTTTGATTAGGAGTGAACTGAACCTATACTTCAATTTAGCAAACATTAATATTTAGTATTGGATCTTCTATCAATGTACATATTTCTCCATTTATTTTGGGTCTTTAATCTTTTCCAGCAATTTACAGATTTTCATGCAGAAGACACTCTTAGATTTTATTAGACTTTTGATGATTTTATGTTATTGTAAATCAGAACTTTTTCATTTAACTTGAAATTTTTAAGATGGGATCTCAAGTAGCCCAGGCTGACCTTGAACTCATTGTGTAGGTGAAAATGACCTTGAACTTCTGATCCTCCTGGCAGCACATCCTGGGGAATGATAGGCATAATCCACCATGCCCAGATTATAAGGTATTGCAGCTCAAGCCCAGGGCTGTGTGCATGATAAGCACTCAACCAACTAATTTACACTAGTAGTTCCCTAATTTGAAATTGTTGTAAGTATATAGAAACAGAAAAATAACTCTTTATACTCATGTGGTATCCGAATCCTTGCTCAGTTAACCTATTCTAATAGTTTGTAGATCCTTTGGGGGAGAATTCAACATATATTATTATAGAATTTGTTTTATATATATATTTCTTTCTAATCTTTAAGCTTTCTGTTTCGTGTTCTCTTGGGACCTTTAGTACCATATTCAAAGGAAGCATGGCAATAAGTGTGATAGTAAGTGCTCCTGACTTGAGCTGCAGGAGAAAGGATTCGGCAGTGTACAGCTGAGCATCGTGTTATGTATTCTTTGTGTTTCTTCACTTCTGTCAATAACCTGTGGTTTTCTTTTTTTTTTTTCTTTCTTTTTTTAAATTAATCATTTTATTCGCTTACATTTCAAATGATATCCCCCTTCCAGGTTACCCCTCCAAATCCTCTATCCCATCCCTCCTCCTCCCCCTCCCCTTTGCCTCTATGATGGTGCTCCACCCACTCACCCACTCCCGCCTCACTGCTCCAGCATCCTCCTATGCTGGGGCATCCATCGAGCCTCCACAGGACCAAGGGCCTCCCCTCCCATTGATGTCTTTCAAATATAGTTTTAAGCCCCTTCTTTTTATTTATTATTATTATTATTATTATTATTATTATTATTATTAATTAATTTATTTATTTGGTTCTTTTCCGAGACATGGTTTCTCTGTTTAGCCCTGGCTGTCCTGGAGCTCACTCTGTAGACCAGGCTGGCCTCAAACTCAGAAATCCACCTGCCTCTGCCTCCCAAGTGCTGGGATTAAAGGCGTGCACCACCACTGCCCGACTTCTTTTTTATTTTACTAAACATGTTTTTAAATTTTTTAGCCAAGTATTTTTTTTAATTTTTATTGGATGGATTTTTATCATCCATTGAGATTATGTGGTCTTTATCTTTATTCTGTTAATGTAATGCATTACATTAATAAAATTTCAAATATTAAATCATTTTGTCATGTTTTTAAAAGGGTTTCTCTGGGAAATAAATTAGAGAGGCCACAGACAGAAGAGAGAGAGAAATGGAGAGAGAGAGAGAGAGAGAGAGAGAGAGGGAGAGAGAGAGAGAGAGATGTTGGCAGGTTACCATGTCTATTCAAGAGAGAGAACAGCAGTTTAGTCCAATGTGAAGGTAGTAAAATGAGCAGACAAATTATGGTTATATTTTGAAACACAGAATTTCCAGACATATGGTGCGTAGGGAATGTGAGAAAAACACTGGAGTCAATAATGAATTCAAAGTTTTTGACTTGGGCAACTGGAAAGATAAAGTTGTCATCAACTGAGGTAGGCGTGGAGACTCTTGAAACATCTGGGAATCAGAAAGTAGGTTTGGACGTGTTAGATGGTAGTTTGTGAGAGGCAGTGGACAACTGACTGGATCTACAGCTAGGGAGGGAGGTCTGGGCTGCAGACGCAACACTAGACGAGGTCACCAAGGGAATAAGTACAGATAAAGGAGCTGAGCAGTCAAGGACAAAGAAAGTTTAGAAGAGGAGACAGAGAAAGCAAACCAGCCTGGAAGTCAGTGGAGGCTTGCAAATGGGGGCGGAGTGAACAACTGGTCTCACCAAATGCTGCTGGTAGATGAAGTTAGGTCAGCCCTAACATTTGATCATTGGTCTTAGTAACAGAGGTAATGATCAAAAACAATGAGAACAATTTGGGGAGCAAGAACGCGATTTGAAGTGGTTAAAAGTCAAAGGGGCAGAGATTGACATAAAGTCCTTTCTAAGAGTTTGGTAGAAAACAGACCTAGAATGAGGGAGAAAGTGAAATACAAATGACATTGCATACTTAAAAGATGAGAGAAATAATACTTGCTCACTTACGGGAATGATAGAAAAGCCAACGATGAAGAAGAAAGAGAATTGCTAGTGCAAACACTTAGACAAGTGAAAGGCTTGGAACTTGGACATGAAGTGGAGGGGTTGGTTCTAAAAAGAAAAAGGAAATGAATGAGTTATGATCAGAGAAAGCAATGCCTTAGGCTGAGCGTCTTTGTGGTGGTGAGAGCTAGGCACCTATACTCCAGATGACCCTCGCACTGCAAGTAGCGCAGCATGGCTCAAGCCTTATTCTAGAGGTGAGTTATCTCTCAACAGCTGTTATTGCTTTTTTCAAGCTTGCTTTCTCTCATTGGTATCTCCGGTCCTCCTCAAACTAGAGCATGATGGGAATGGGACAAAGAACCCAAGAAGACATTTGTCTCCAGACACTAGGGCGTGTAGGCGCTAGAAACTCATTAACTGAAAATGGCAACCTTGTGAGAACAGAGTCAGGGAGGAAGGGCCCAAGGACACTGCATTGACCTCAGGTACACTATGTGTTTGTCCTACACACCAAATACTATCACCTACTAAGTCCACCAGCATGGTTTGTATAAGTGAACTCCAGGATTGGACATTTTAATCTCAATGACTTCTCAGACTTTATATAAATGAGGGCTAAAATTAGATATGCAGGTTGGTCTTCTTAAATCTTCCCAGCTCTTATGGACTCAGTGTGTATAGGATCCAAATAAGAAATGCTTTATTAAGTATGTGATGGTGTGGGCTGAGATAGTTATAAGGATCTTTGACAAGGATGTCTGGACCACTTACATCACCCTCTTTTCAGGACACTGCTAACGTGGGCACTGCCAATGGATGCCCATAAAAGCTTTTCCCATGAGTATTATAACTAAGCAGCCCATATTTGCATAGGCTCACTGAACTTCCTTTGCTCGTGTTAATTAAATTAGAGATGTGCTGGCCAAGTTGTGCCGGTCAAGTTGTCCAAGAGTTTAGAAATGATCTAACTCATCAGATTCTGGAATTTTAAATTAATAACCTAGATGAAAGTGTTTTGTTGGACAGAAATTGATGAGGCTTATAAAACTCACCATAGGAGGGGTTCAGTGCTCCTTAACACCCCACGCACATGCTCTGAGTGAACCACGAATCTAATCTGTCAATGGAATTCAATTGATTTTCTCTAAGTGAACATGTCAATCTACTCTTTTCTGTATTCCAAGGATATTAGCATAGTGTAACATAAATTATAGGACTGCAATGTTCTAACACTTCTCGGGGATGATTGTGGGCAAGGTATGTATTAATCTGGCAGTGGGCACTACTTGTATTCCACTCTATGGTATCTGCCTGGTTCTGCTATTTGGTGTTTACCCTTGAATTACTCAGATATTCTATATTCTTGGTGACTGTAGGGGGTAAGGAAGATCTGGGCTCTAACTATTCAGAGGCCATAGCAACCATCACTATTGCGTGATCAGGAATCCTGCTTTGCTACTGAGTCCAGAACTGGATCCTACTGGTTTAGCCTTAGAAATTCCACCACAGTGCAAGGGCAAGTCACCATGACAGCCATTTATTGTCAGTTTCCTAGATGAAGGATTGAGACAAGGCATCAGTGCCTCTTTGTCTCATGGCTCATCCTAGAAAGAAGGACCAAGATGTGGTGTAACTCTACTATCTTCCTACCACTTCCGAATGCATCTTCATCTGCATAGCATCACAGCCAACGGTTGAGGAGAGAAACCAGTGTGGACTCAAATTCAGTTTTTTCCACTTACCCTGTCACATTGGGAACATTTTGTTCTTTATGGGCTTCAATGTTCTCATCAGTTAAAAAAAAAAGAAAGCAGTAATAATATGTTCTTCACAGTCTTAAATGAAACTGGGCAGAGAAGTTGGCACATGGTTCAGGCTAAATAAATGTCCGTGTCCTTTTCTCTGAGAAATTGCAATCACCCGAGATAATATACCTAAATGAGATCTTACAGCTCAATTTCTAGCTCTCTTGGATATTGTGAACATGCAGGGCTGTTTTGTCTAGTGCTGACTGGTGCAATGATGAAGCACAGAGCACACCTGCCTGGCCATAAAGGCTGACCCTGATCCATCCCTATGTCTCTGTGGTATATGACTTGGTGCCTCACATGGAAGACCCTCAGTATTTGTGGAATGAGTAATTCAGAATCACCCAGATTTGAAAGTTCCGATTCTGTGATGTTGCAGTGTTTTAACCTGAACTCACTGGTCCATACACAGTCCAGTAGAGAAATAGTCTCTGGGAGTTTAAAACAATACTTTAAATGGGAATGATTATTAGAATAGGTTCACAAGCAGAAGCAGAAGCAGTCCCTGCCATAATTATAAGAGGGTGTCCGCAACATCTCAGTTCTATGACATGGAAAGGCTGCTTGGGCAAGGACAAAAGGCAGGACCAAGCTTTTCTGTACAGAGCAGTGAAATTGGATCTTGGTCCAGGCCTCATGGATACTCAAATTTTTGTTATATTTTTCTTGTGTGTTGCTGTGAGCAACACTCAGTGTTTTTCTTGAAATTGGAGAACCAGTGGTTTTCCATTGGGGTGATTTTATCCACCAGGGGACATTTAGCAACATAGAGAGATAATTTTGATTGTACTGTTGTAGAGTAAAATGTTTATGGTACCTAGTGGGTCCGGGATGATTCTCTACCCTTTAAACACTTGATGAGTATAAAACACAGGGTACCACAGCAAGGAGTCATCAAGTCAAAATCTTCACAGTGAGGGGGATGTGGCTAGAGAGATGGTTCAGTGGTTGACACTTGCTGCTCTTGCATAGTACCTGGGTTCAGCTCCCCAGCACCCAGATGGTGGCTTACAACTGTCCATAACTCCAGTTCCATGAAATCTAATACTCTTTTCTGGCCTCCATGGGCATCAGATATACATGCAATGCATACAAAACACTCTGGCACTTACACACACACACACATACACATAAAACAAAAATTTCAAAATGTTCATGGTGCCAAAGCTGAGACACAAGGCGATGGACCAAAGTATGAGTGGGCTAATGAAAAGTGATAATCTCTTTCCGGCATGCAATGAAGTTTAGCTATCAGCAATCCATTGTCGAACTTTTTTTTTTGTGGGTGCAGAGAACTTTATATTTGAGAGTAGGGAGGGCTCCCTAGGCTCCCCCGGTTATTATAAGGGTCTGGGATGGAAATTGTGAGGGAGACACTCAGTATTGGGGGCCAAGTTGGGACAGGGACTCCTTAGCAACTGAGGGCCTCTCTCTTGCTCTCAGTGTCCTTGCTGGGGTGAGTGGTCTGGGGCTTCTTACTCCTTGGAGGCCATGTAGGCATGAGGTCCACGAGCCTGTTGCTGTAGCCATATTCATTGTCATACCAGGAAATAAACTTTACAACGTTGTCATTGAGAGCAATGCCAGCCCCAGCATAGAAGGTAGAAGAGTGGGAGTTGCTGTTGAAGTTGCAGGAAACAACCTGGTCCTCAGTGTAGCCCAGTATGCCCTTCAGTGGGCCCTCAAATGTCTGCTTCACTACCTTCTTGATGTCATCATACTTGGCAGGTTTCTCCATGCAGCATGTCAGATCCACAATGGATACATTGGGGGTAGGAACACGGAAGGCCATGCCAGTGAGCTTCCCGTTCAGCTCTGGGATAACCTTGCCACAGCCTTGGCAGCACCAGTGGATTCAGGGATGATGTTCTGGGCAGCCCCACAGCCATCACATCATAGCTTTCCAGAGGGGCCATCCACAGTCTTCTCAGTGGCAGTGATAGCATGGACCATGGTCATGAGCCCTTCCACGATGCCAAAGTTGTCATGGATGACCTTGGCCAGGGGGGCTAAGCAGTTGGTGGTGCAGGATGCATTGCTGACAGTCTTGAGTGAGTTGTCATATTTCTTGTGTTTCACACCCATCACAAACATGGGGGCATCGGCAGAAGGGGCAGAGATGATGACCTTTTTGGCCCCACCCTTCAAGTGGGCCCCAGCCTTCTCCATGGTGGTGAAGACGCCAGTAGACTCCACAACATACTTGGCACCAGCATCATCCCATTTGATGTTGGCAGGATCTCGCTCCTGGAAGATGGTGATGGGCTTCCCATTGATGACAAGCTTCCCATTCTCAGCCTTGACTGTGCCGTTGAATTTGCCATGAGTGGAGTCATACTGGAACATGTAAACCATGTAGTTGAGGTCAATTTTTTAAAAAGGTAACTATTATCATATATCAGTTACACTGAAAACTTGGGTGAAGAAGACCTGAGACTGTGCCGGGGATCCATGGAGACGGTTTCTAAGGAGGCAGCACATGAAAGAGAAGGGAGTTGTGAGGGGGACCAGCAGGTTGAGGGTATCTCTGGAAAAGAAGACAGTAGATATGAGAGTGATGAGACCTTGGAAGACTTGCGTGTTTGTGTAAATAAACATAGTTTCTAATTATCCATGTCTGATGAAAGACAGGAAAGAGAGAACAAAGGGCAGGGCAGTAGGGACAGATCACAGACTCTGGTCAGGAACTTAGGGTAACCCAATAGGGTGTATAAAGCACTGGATTGTTCTGGTTAGAAGTGAGACATGGTGCAGCTTTCTGGTTGTCTTAGTAGCAGTGGGAGGAGACACAATAAAGAGAGGAAGAAAACAGATGAGGAGAACATGAGGAACAGCAAGGAGAGAGACAATCAACAAAGAGAGTCTAGAAGGCAGAACCAGAGTGGACCCGTGCCTGATCTCATGAGAGAGAAGGAACCCTGCAAGATTCCCCAAGGTGAGGTAGAAGTAGGCGATGGTATTCTAAGATGGGAACAGTGAGGAAGTGGCTGGTTGTACAAGACAAGGTATGTGAAGTCATTAGTAAGGTGATAGCTCCCAGTGAAATAGGTGTGTCAATTGTAGGCAAAGGGACACTTGCTGAGAGAAGTGTGGAGGAATGTGAAACAGCCCAGCTTCAGGAAGAGTCACAGGAAAACTAAAGAAAAGCCTATGAAAAAACGACAGAAGAGTAGCCAGTGAATAAGAAAATGAGAACAACAGACACTATTCAAAGACCAGAAAGTGGCCCCAGTGTCAACACTGCAGAGTCATGGAGTACTAGGATACCCAACAGGTTCTCCTCTGTCAGCAGATGGTATTGGTAACCTTGGTGACAGTAGCCACATTGTGCTTAGTGACAAGTCTAAGTAAAGACACTGGAAAATCTAAGGAGAAATTATTTGGAATGATTTTATGTCAAAGCTATCTGTAAATGCAAGGGGACCAACAGGGACACTTCTGAAACCGCTGCGAACAGGATCTCAACAAGTAGGAAACTCTTGGTAGACAGTTTCAGAAGTGAACCTCTATTACATTCATAAAACGAACAATCTTATAAGCAATTTTATAAAAGAAAGGAATATGCTAGAAGTTGTTTACATATTCATGAGTTTTAATCACAAGAGCACCCTATTATAGGACTTACAATGTCTAAGAACTTACTTGGGTTATTAGATGTCCTCAGAATATGGTTCATGTCTTTTTTTGTCTAAAACTTTCAATAAATGTATTTTTCAGTAGGACTGTAGTTTATGGACACCTGGCATCAAAATCTCCATATTTCAAACCAGAAACCCTTCTAGAATCAGATCCTCATACACATTATACATTGTTTTGAGATTCATAGATTCACATAAATTTGCTTCTGTTGGTATGTGACAGTAAGCTCATATTTTACATGGCACATTCAGAATTTTTCTTAATCTTGAATCCCTATAAAAGTCCCAAAGGTAGTACTCTCTTTAGATCCAGAGAATGTGTTAATTTTTCTTGTTGGGGGGGGGGAACAGCTGAAATTGCTTTTTTAAAAATGCAGTAGGATGAATAAATAAACAAATAAAAAAAGAAAAAATGCAGTAGGAGCTTGGAATGTGATTAGATGGTAGACAATATGGTTCACACATGCAAGGCTCTGGGTGGAATCCCTGGCACCCCAAACCAGAACAATATAAAAGAAAGGCAATAGCAGACTATCAGAGAGACTAGTAAACAAGCCTCATACTTGGAGGCTCCTTCAAGGAGCTTGATTCAACAGATTGATTCCAAAATCAATATAGTCAACCACTCCACACTGAGGCATCTCCATGAAGAAGGGCTGTTTTTATATTAACATTTGAAGAATGACTGGGGTTTTGATGGAGCAAAAAACCACCCAAGTGAGGAGAGCAGCACAGGGGAGGGGAAGCCCAGAGTCTGAAATGCAAGAAATGAACTGGAGGATAGAAATGTACAACATAGCATTTACGAAGGAAGATCTTTGAAGAGAGGTGATGGAAAGTAAGAGTAGGAAAAGGAAATAAGAGCAGAGTTTTGAAAATCAGACTACGGTTTGGGAATTGAGGGAACCAGAACCATGCAATTATATTAGTCAGGAGGGAATTAGTTTTGTTTTGAACTGTTTTCGTTTTCTCAGTCAGATTATGAAATCCGAGTTCCTACAGCTTAATGAAGAAGTAACTAAACTTAGTATAGCAGGATTATCTTGGACATCCCAGCAAAACAAATAATGATACAGAGGCTTTTTAATATTTTTATGCTTAGGCCTTTGGCTTGGGTAGTCTCCCATCTACTCTAAACTTAACTTGACTAACTTGACTACATCCTACCATGTGGTTAGCTAGCTCTCCCTCTTGACTAACTAGATTACATCCTACCATGTGGTTAGCTAGCTCTCCCTCTTGACTAACTAGACTACATCCTACCATGTGGTTAGCTAGCTCTCCCTCTTGACTAACTAGACTACATCCTACCATGTGGTTAGCTAGCTCTCCCTCTTGACTAACTAGACTACATCCTACC
>CM052705.1:82126862-82140471 GCA_028551405.1 Uromys caudimaculatus | reverse complement strand
AAAACATTGGACATTTTGATATCTAGAATTATTGATCATTGCTTGTCCAATTGCATAGCCATTGGAGTTAATATCAGCAGTAGTTCTAATCCATTCATCCATGGGAGCTTTCAAAGGTCTAAGAACATTTTTACACTCTGAATTTGCATTTTTGAAAGCTAAAATTTCAATTAGTACTTGTTTCACACCTGGCTCTGATATTGCCCTGTATAGTATGCCCTGTATAGTCTATGTGGGAAGTCAGTAAAAGTCTCTCTGGGACTTTGCATAATCTTTTTGAACGACATAGATCTTTCCCTTGTTTCTCCACCTTATCTCAGCATTTAACCACTAAAGTTCACTGCCTAATAATAGAGTCATCAAATTGCATCTACTGTCTTAAATCAGCAAACTGACCTTCACCTAACAATTGATTTTTTATGACATTAACAGCTTTCTACCTATTATGATTTTCCATAACTGCAGCTTCTTCTCACCACCACTGCAGCTGTTGTAATTGAGAACTAGCTTCTAGTACAGCTGCTGCTAAATCTTTCCAGTCTTGGGGGATAATCCTGTTCTAGGTAGCCTAGATATTTAACATCTGTCTCACATAGGGTAAGTGCATTCCATAAATTGCTATTGATTCTTTAAAATGTTTAAGATCTTGTATTTTAACAGGATTCCAGGCTAGTTAGTTGTGTTAAATTTAGAGTAGATGGGAGACTGCCCAAGCAAAAGGCCTAAGCATAAAATTGTTTAAAAGCCTCTGTGTCACTATTTATACTGCTGGGGGTCTGAGATAGTCCCACTGTACTTGCCACCCAATGAGGGACGCCAGATGTAAATGTGACTTTTATTCACCAGATGTAATCTGAAAATGTCATCTCAGAGATTTGCTGCTGGATAAGATCACCTTTTCTATTTCTTTCTGAACTCTGGTTGGCAGGTTCAACTCAATTGTTCTGGCCCAAAAGTCCTCCCAAACTTGACTGTATTCCAATTATCTTACTTTCTACTCATTCTCTTACTAAACTCATTTTACAGAGAGAAGACAATATTTTAGAGCTCATAAACAGAGTAAAAAACTAAAAATGTATGTTGAAAAGGTTTTTGATCTAGTTGTAAGAGGAAGAACAGGGAGGTCATAAAAATGCAAGTAGCTTTCCATGGTGCTGAGAGATGGTTCAATGGTTAAGAGCACTGTCTGTTCTTCCAGAGGTCCTGAGCTTAATTCCTAGCAACCATATGGTGGCTCACTACCAATTATACTGGGATCTTGTGCCCCCTTCTGGCATGCAGACAACAGAAGGCAGGCCCAGACTGAGAAGCTCATATAGACTCGCTGGCCACAATGGTGGCTGAAAACCAAGAACAAAACAAAACAAACAATAAACCCTCAAAACCCATGCAATATGCTTGGAACTAGCAATCCCCAAAAGATAGAGTTTATAGAAACTTAGGTACAAAAATAAACATTAAGTTTGGAGGTGGTAAAAGAGAAATAAGTAAGTGTGCATAGAAAATGAAGTCCATGAAGGAATGAGGAAGAAAAATAAATATGTTTTAAAATGTGTTTAGATGCAAAAAGAAAAAACTGAATATAGACAGTCTTAGAAAGAAATATTGAATTTAAAAATAATAAAATGAAGTCTTCAAAGAAAGGAGAGTGAGGATTAGAGGGCAGTTTGGTGAGTGTAGTCCAGTTGAGCTGAGTTCAGTGCAGAATAGTACAGTTCAGTTGAATGCAGTCGAGTTCACTTGAGTTCAATGCAGTTCATTCAGTTCCGTTCAGTTCCTGTCAGTGTAGTTCAGTTTGTGGAAATCAGAGGCAGTTTTTCCAAGCAGAGCAATTTAGTGATAAGCCAAGAGAAGGTAGTTTGAGTGACCAGTCAGCTTGGAGAATAGTTTCGAGCCAGAACAGCTGAGTTGAACCAGCTGTTATGAGGCCAGTTCAGAAAGAATTAGAAAGGGTGAGCTTAGCCTCCGAGATGACAATTACTTCTGGTGAGTAAAAGTTACATTTACGACTTAGAATTCAGAAGGACAAGCCAAATTCTTGTTAGTGGAACCTGGCAAGAGGATGAAGCCAGGGAGCCACTATCTGCGGCTGATTCTGGAAACGAGTGAAGAGGAACTGAGGTTCCAGGGAGGTGGGCTATGTTGGGGGTCATGGGGCAAGCATGCGCGTGGACTTTCATGTTGATGTTGATAGACATCCAAATACCCTGGAATTCTAGAAAAATGGATGTTCTTTTTGGACCTCGATCATGGGCATAGTTCCCTTCTAGGAAACATAGATTTCTCTGGGTGGGGCAAGGAAGAGGGTCCAGCAGGTGAAGATGCTCGCTAGGATGACCTGAGTCTGACCCTTGGCAACTATGTTAGGTGGAAGAAGAGAGCTGACTATACAGAGCTGGCCTCTCACTTCCATATGTGCACGTTTGCTCCACACAGGTGCACACATATACATTCGGATAATAAATAAAACCAATATTTCTCTGCATGTGACAGGCATGTCTAAGCACTCTTTGGGGCTATCCTCACTTAACATGAAATCTAGATGTAGATAAATCTTCCACCTTCATGAGGCCAGGAAAAGTTACTGCCTGAAAGTTGAAGAAAATCAGCAAAGAGGTTTAAAGCAGTGTTTATTGTCTCATCTGCCTGGTTCCTTCTGAGCTCTTAAACTCGCCACGCTGGAGTCTGCTCCCCCCACACACACACCCTTAAACTCGCCATGCTGGAGTCTGCCCCCCAACACACACCCTTAAACTCGCCATGCTGGAGTCTGCTCCCCCCACACACACACCCTTTTCTTTTGTGCTTGACTCCCTTTGAGTTGTATATTAGTCATGTCAGCTTAAGAACAAATCACAGGTGTTACTTGCTTTTCTTCACATTCATAATTGTCCTGAACCAAGTCAGCCAGTGGAGCCTTCTGAGGTGAGACCTTCCACAGTGTCAGCTTAAGTTTAGTCCAGATGGCATCTTTATAGGTGTAATACCTTTTTAGCATCCAGTAACACCTTATTCCCAGGTATACAATTTCGTGCAGCCCCAAAGAAACCAGAAAATAATTGTCTGTTGGGTTGGAAAGAGGGCTCAGCAATTAAGAGCACATGTTCTTGGAGAGGATCTGAGACACTGTTCTAACCTCTGTGGATACCAGGCACACATGCAGTGCACATACATACATATAGGCAAACCACCCATGCATATAAGATAAAATAAATCTAAATGAAAAAGAATCTTTGTTTGTGACATACAGAGGGACAGGGGGATTTTTGATATCAGGTTTAGTCTTACAACAGTAAAAATAGGTTTTGCCAATTATTTTTGAGAAATGGATAAAATTTTGGTAGTAAAATATATTAAATAGTAAAAAGAAAAGTGGTTTTGAAAAAAAGGCCTTCTTGCTAAGAGTACCATTAAGGTGTTTTATTATATAGCAAACAAGATGCAGCTTCACATCCTGTCAATTTATGTTTAAGAGTGTGTGTGTGTGTGTGTGTGTGTGTGTGTGTGTGTGTGTGTGTGTGTGTATGTGTGTGTGTGTGTGTTGTTAGCTTCAGTAACAAAGAGTTCTCAAAGTGTTCTAGCAATACACTTGCTGGTCAAAAGTACTGCTACTCAAATCCAAGTTTGCTTAGCTGTTAATGAATTGGAACAAATGAGAAAGGGGGACCGGAAAAGGATCCCGAAATGAGACCATCTGAATTGTAACTCAAAGAGAGTGACTCTGGGGGGGGCTAAGGTATAGTATTAGGAGTGACAACACATTGGGGTCTGCAGTACCAGCTCTATGGTTTGGTACCTGGAGCAAGATGCTTACTTTATGCCTGTGTTAAGCCAGGTTAGCACAGCAACAGCAGGAGAGAATAGTGGGCCAGGGAAACACAAAACAGGACCCAAAGTGCCATTGTCCCTTGCAGTGCTCAGACCTATCACTGTACATAGAAAGTCAAACTCACCACAATACGTTCAACATCTTAACCAACCTTCACTGTAGAACCATAGTCTGGAAAGTTCCTGTCTCCTTGGAGAGGAAGCTTCAGGTCATCTCAGAGATTGGTGGCTTTGACACCTTGAGGTGCTTGCTGAAGTGAGGACAATGTGGATGCTGCAGTGGAAGAGTAGATGGGTGACTCCTTATCAAGAACTTCAGATCAGGTCACAGACTGATATAGTCCACTCCAAGTTCTGTTCTCAGGATTTTGTAGAAATCCAAGACTGAGAGAGCACATGTTCACTGGATAGTGAGAGGCTAGAGTAGGACATGGCTGGAGGACACCCCTTCTTCTAGGTTCTTAGCTAATTATCAGTTTTGAGGCAGAGTCTGTTGTCCCCATTTTTTTAGATAAGAATGCAAAGTCACAGGGAGGTTAACCTGTTCATGGTGACACAAGGGACACTTTTACAATCCAAGACTCTTGTCTTTTCTACACACTGACTTACTTAAGTGTGTATCCATGTGTCTATCACACAGAAGGTCTTAAATAATGCCACCAATAGAGTGATTTCCACATTGATGCTGGTTGTGAGGAGCCAAATTGTGTCTTGTTTAAGCATGAGGCAAGTATGGCTGGAACTTTTAAATACAGAATCAGATTCTCCTGCGTGTGTGGACTCACTGGCCTCTCTACACCTCCTCTCTTTCTGCTTCTTGTCCTGTTGCTCTTTCTTTGAAGAACAGAGAACATAAAGGTGAGATTCCCAGGAGGAAAAGGAGATTTCTTTTCTCAAACTTCACACTTCTTGGAAAAGTTTGAGGCCCTGGTGAAGTTGGCTGCTTGTGAAGCTCCTGGTTTCATGGTCCCCTCTTAGGATTTGTGTAAGAGAGAACTGGCTTCAGGCAGGAGTGGAAAAGAGATGTTGCATCATCAGAGTGCCTGGAGGGAAACCAAATTCAGAGAGGGGAATCAAGTGGAGTATGTTTCTTCACTCCCATTGATCTTTCTTTCCATCAAGGCATCTCCTGCAGGTTTCACTTAAAGATATAGAATTATAGGAATTAGATATGTTACCCTCTCTACAGCAGTGGCAGAATCATCTATCAATGAAAAAAATTCAATTGTAAAGTTTCCAGAACACTCTTTATGCTTGACTTGTTTCTGAGATCTTTTTAATTGGATTCGAGTTTCTCATTTTGTTTTGTTGGACAAAGTCATTAACCCCATGTTCCCCTGGCTGAGAGAAGAAATAAGGGCAGTTCTGATTGTCAGAGAATCTTGAGTAAAGGCAGGAGCCCCATTCTATGCCTGCCCCATGGAGTGTGGAAGCTCGTACCTGCTCTCTCCCAGTGTCTTCAGAGCCACTAGGAGAAGAGGATGTGTTCCACTCTGATCCTAGTCTAACTAGAAGCTTTCTGGGAAGTTCAGCATCAAAACAAAAAACCGGGAACTGGGAAATAGCTCAGCTGGTTTGATCCCCATGCCCCCACTTTAAAAAGACTGGACATTTAAAAATACTTGTAGTCACAGTGCTGGCAAGGTGGAGACAAGCAGATGCCCGAAGCTCACTAGCTAACCAGCCAGGACTACTTGGTGTATCTCACTTCCTACTGAGAGATACTATCCAACTCAAAGCAATGTCGTGGGCTTTGGGAATGTGCTTGTCTAGTGAAAACTATGCAGATGAAAAATGGGTCTGCTTTCTAGTTCAGCCTCTGTTATCATACCAAAGGTCCAGAGAAGTCAATGTGTCGGTGTTGAAAGTGCTTTCTTGTTGATAAAGGGGGAAAGAATGAATCAGGTGTTTCCTGGGTGCCAAGTTGAGATCTAGTGTGGATGCCAGGGCTGCAGTCAACTGTAGGCAGAGTTTTTACCCTTATTCCTCGGCACTTCTCTGCTTTACTCCTTAATTTCTTCCTTGTTTAAACCTCCTGTGAATTGTGTCTGCAGACTGCATGATGGATGAAGATGATCAAGATGACAGCAATGTTAATATTAGCAAGAGAGCGCCCAATCTCTCCAGTCCACCTCACACAGAGACAGCAGACTCGCTTTCCACAGATCTCTCTCATGCCTTCTTAGCTTGGTGTTTTGCCTAACCCTAACTTGAACCCAAGCCACTGAACTGAAATTGACCCTTAACTTGAGAACAGGCCCCAATTTAGCTTCTTGTCATATGCGCCCAAACACCTGAGAACTAAGACCACAAGGAAGCTTTCCCCCAGCCAGAAACTGCCCCTTGTAAACTGTCTCTTTACAAGAGATGAAAACACTCCGTAGTGTGGATTGCATTTGAAGTGATTTCCTAAGAAGAGCTACCTCAGGGTCCAGACCCAGGTGAGTCTTCTAGAGCTTGACAGATCTTTCCCACCATACGCTGGTGCTTTCCTGCTCAGGCAGCCAGAGACCCACTCCCCCTTTTTCTGTGGTATCACACTAAGCTTGTTTCCCTGGAGCCTAAACTCAAATGTTGATGTCAGTGATGGAGCAGACTAGAGGATGCAGCTCCAAAGGAAGTTGAGAGTGTGTGCCTTCCAAATGACCCTTTAACCTCAAGAGGTTTCACAAACACAGGAAGGCCATCACTGCTGGGATAGTAACTGGTAGATATAACTTACCCACAAGTAGCCATAATGGTATGTTTGGGGAGAAATATGAGTATTGTGATTTTTTATTGTCTCTCAAAAATAATATAATTACTTATATGGCACTTTGAGATTATTACTTCTTTTACTAAAAATTTGGTTAAAGATAAATAATATTTTTATTATTTATATTTTTATTGACGACCTAATGTTGTTAGACATTATGCCAAACACTTTGCACAGTGATCATGTAACCATCTGGATCATGAGTCATGATTATTACCATTTTATACACTTGAAAACAAAGGCACAGGGAAGTTTGCCCAACGTGATGTCTAATAAGTAGCTAAGTCAAGATCTGAACAGAAGTCCAGCTCCATATCTCATGCCATAGCTTTGCAAATTTCTAAGACAGAGAATTCATCCTCAACAGTGATATTCACATTCTGTATCACACACAAAAAATATGCATTAAGTAGAGGCTGATTTACATCTTATGAAAAAGCCCAGGAAGATAGTTTTCTATTTTGGAAATCAATTTGGTGGTTTCTTGGGAAATTGGGAATGAATCTACCTTAAGACCCAGCTATACCACTCCTGGGCATATACTCAAAAGATGCTTACCATAGCATGAGGACACTTGTTCAACTATGTTCAAAGCAGCTTTATTTGCAACAGCCATAAACTTGAAATAAGCTAGATGCCTCTAAGCCAAAGAATGGATAAAGAAATGTGGTACATTTACACAGTGGAATATTACTCAGCCATAAAAAACAATGACATCATAAAATTTATGGGCAAATGGATAGAACTTAAAGATCATTCTGAGTAAGGTAACCTGTTGTTTTAAACCCCACTTTTAATGATGTTCTTAAATGCTTTAACCTCTCTTCTAGCCTACCACCCGCCAGTGGTAGTAGAAAGAAAAAGGATACGGGGGCTGTGAACCCATTTAGAAATTTTTTTGTAGCAAATCATATCTATATTGTCAGGAAATCAGCAATTCAGTTCATAGATCAGCAGCAGCAGCTCGATCCACTCTCAAACACTTCACGGATATACTGGCAGTCCTGTTCAGTAATGTTGGGATAGCAGCAGTGGTGACATGATGTGGCAGGAACAGCCAGGACTCAGTCAAATTGGCACAAGTCAGCAAGAGGAATTCAGATCGCCAAGGATGCCAGGAGACGTTCTCAGCTGTGCCCCTCTTAGTAAAGAGAAGATCAGTGAAGACTCAAGACCAACAAGTGTTGTAGAGCTAGCTCTGCCAGCAAGCCCCTCTCACAGTCTCTTGAGTCCTTTTATATTCCCCATATCCTCCATGGGTCTTGCCTCTCCACCTGTCTTGCCTCAGCATGTGAGTCTGTCTCAGATGACATCAGTCTGCCAATCAACCAGAGTCCGAGGAAGTGACGAGAAACTGCAATATACCACCAGAAGGTTTTTGGCGCATTTTTCTCCATGGAGTCCCGACAAATGGAGCTTAACTATGCAATGTTAGGCAGACCAATATATGCATGTCATTAGCAAAGAATCCTTCATCACGTGTCCTTTCACGTGCTTGCTTTAGCAGAGCATCCTTTCATCTGTGTCTGCTTCAGCAAAACAACCTTTCACTTGTGTCTGCTTCAGGAAAACACATCTTCATGTGTTGCCCTGGCAAAACACCATCCAACACAACTGACTTTCCAAAGAACCCTTACGTTTCCACTTCAACCCAACCCAGAAAGACAAACATGGTATATACTCACTTATAAGTGGATATTGGCCATAAAGTACAGAATAACCATTCTACAAACCACAGACCCGAAGAAGCTAAGTAACAAGGAGTATCTGAGAAGGGGGGCACACTTGAATCTCACTGAGAAGGGAAATAGATTAGACATGGGGGTGAATAAAGGGTGGGGAGTGGGTGGGGGAGGTTTGGTGATGGGAACAGGAAGGATGACTTGGGGGAAGGATGGAGGGAGAGAGTACTGGGAGAGACAACTTGATTGGGAGAGGGCATCTCTGGGATGAGCTAGAAACTTAGAACAATGTAAATTCCCAAGAGTCTTTGAGGGTGATTCTAGCTAAGACTCCTAGCAATGGGGGTTTATGGGGTCTGAACCAGCCATCTCCTGTAACTAGGGAAGACTTCTAGTGGAGACACTGGGACATCAACCCAGCCACAAAACCTTAGACCCACAATTTGTCCTGTGTACAAGATATGCAGGGGTAAAAGATGGAGTAGAACTTGAGGGAAGGGCCAACCAATGACTGGCCCAGCTTGAGACCCATGCCATGACAGAGAGCCCACCCCTGACACTACTAGCGCTGTTCTGCTGTGCTTGCATCCAGGCATCTAGCATAACTGTCATCAGAGGCTTCACTTAGCATCTGATGGAAACTGGTGCAGAGACCCACAGCCAAGCTTAAGTGGAGCTTAAGAGGGGAGGAACTGTTACATATGTAACCGTCGTGTAGCTGGGTCTTCATGTGGGACTCCTAACGTGGAAGCAGGGTTTGTCTCTGACTACGTTGTCTGTGTTTGGACCCCTTCCCCCTAAGTGAGCTGCCTCATCTAGCCTCAATAGAAGAAGATGTGTCTAGTCTTCCTGCAACCTGATATGCTAAGGCTGGTTGATATCCATAGGAGGCCTCCTCTTTTCTGAGGAGAAGGGGAGGGAGCATGGATGGTGGAAGGTGGATGGTGGTCCTTCTAGAGGCATTGCAGGTGTGGTTGCCGTGTTACATGCGTGTCAGTAAGTGGCAGAGAGGAGAGAGGCTATGTCTGTGCTCAGTGTTCTGACCTGTAAACATCTGAACGATCAGTGGCCTAACATTCCCTGAAAAACACAAGCCTGAGATGGCCAACAGTCCAGCGCCATGCAGGCCTGGAGGTAGCCCAGAGCGGGGAGTGAGACAGAGACTAGGAAAACCCTGCATGGGCCTCTGGGCCCCAGATGGGAGTAAGCCTGAAACAGAGGACCCCAGATGCTCAGAGACCCCTGGTGCCACTAAGAGGAGCAAGTAAGTGGTAGAGAAATGGAAGAGAAAGAGAAACAGAAGGGTGTGGGCACAATGAAGAGAGGCAGAACTGGAGACTCCAGGGTAGTGAGGAACAGCCTGTTGTGAGTAGCTGATGACCCCACCTGGGACCATGGTGGGGTCCTGGCCTGTGTTGCCACCGGGCCCACATTTGGGTCCATGACCCCTCAGCAGCAAGGGTTCTGTTACCACCAAAGGCCAGGCAGATGTCTCTGGTCTGGGCTGCTGCCTGAGAACGTGTTGATGTGTGAGGGCTGTGCATAACTGGCTCCACCGCTCACCTGGGTATTGTGGAAGAGCTAGCCCTGGGGTGTGAGAGTGGGAGAGCTGACTCCATCCCTAGCCAGCTGCAGTACTCAGGAAGGATTCAGGGAGTGGGGGGAGAGGATAAGAGCAAGGGAGAGCTGGCCCTGCCACTCCTTTCTCCTGTGGTGACATGGATGAGAGAGAGAGAGACAGAGACAGAGAGGTGTGCCCTCCTTCCCTCCCTCATTCCTTGCCATCTATGGCAGGCAGGAGAGCTGGCCCTGGGGTCATGAGAGTGGGAGAACTGGCCATATCCCTCATCAGTTTCGACACCTGGGAGAGTGGGCCCTGTACCTCACCTGGGCAGCAGGGTAGGGCTCTAATTGAGGGGTGGTGTTGCCTGTGAGCCAGCCCCAAGAGCATGAGAGTGGGAGAGCCAGAAGTCTGGCCAGGTCAGATACCTCTCAGGCCCAGATCCAGGGCTTTGAACTGACCAACCCCAGCATCTACTCCATCTATGAACTGCTGGAGTGCGTGAAGGGGCCAGTCCTACAGATCCAAAAACTACAGAATCTCCATGACACAGGGCAACAACAGGATATTTGAGACTGGGTGTTGCTCGTTTTAATGTCATGATGAATGTTAGACGCACAGGCACTGGGTTGAAATTGTACAAATTGGAGAACGGATTCTGTTAATGTTCATTTACGCATTTTGACTGTGCCTAGAAGAAGGACCATGTGGGCACCGTCAGTCTGGAGCCATCTGTCAGTCTGGAGGGTGAGGACTCATCTTCTTAATTTACATGAAGGTAATAGACAGCTGTTCTGCAAAGCTCATTCCAAGGACAGATGTGTGCATGCCTTTCTGAGGTGTCCACTGTGCTGTGGGTTCAGAATCATAGCCACCTTTCTCCCTTTCCTTTCTCTATATGCAATACGAATTTAACATAGCTCCCATGACTTGGGAATGTGTGGACTTAAACCAGCCTGGGAAACTGGGAGACAATAGTACCAGGAAATGTCTAGGTAGGTGACAGAATGGAGGCAAATCTGAACAGCAGTGGGAGTGGACAGAGCGTTCTTTAGGTCTCACCTGTGTCATGAGAAACATTACATCATCCATAGCTTATACAATGCCTGTTAGAAACTAGAGAATATGTACTTCTCCCTAACAGAGAAAAGGTCTCCATTTCAGACATCTCTGTTAAAGACCTTTGTGCGTAAACAAAACTGCTACTTGAAGAGAGAGCGGAAAGTGAGCTGGTGCCCATGGACCTTCTCTTTACAAAAACATGCTTTCTTCAACCACCCCAAGACAAACGGCAGGCGGGGCATGAAACTCAGCTCTGACTTCTGACACTATTCACGAAGTGAGGACATTGAGGAAAAGCTCTGGGAAACTAATTTGGGCATTATCTGGTTATAATTTAACATTATCTTGAGCAGAAAATGGCAAGGTTTTATTGAAAACACCTTTTGGATTGATGTGTGTCTCTTTCTGAACATTTCTGTCACCATCTGATAAAAGGAATATTATTGAGTCAGGGCTTGGCAGAGAGGAGTGGTCAACCAAAAAAAATTTTTTTTGTAAGGAGAACAAGGCTTTTTAGAAAACCTTTTCAGACACTCCAAGCCTTCTTTTATGTCCGGCGCTTGTCTCTTGGTCTCTTTCATGTGTTATTCTGGGTGTTTTAGTGGGCTTTTTCATCTGAACCATGTCCTATGGTAATTGAGACCCCTTGATGGTCATGCCCCCTTCACGGCTCTATTTTGACATTCCAGAGATAATAATTTTTAGACATTGGATTTCCTGGACTAACCTCTTATATCTTTTTTTTTATAATTTCCCTATCTTAATATATTTTTTATTAATTTAAAAAGTATTTTAATTAAGCGTCTGTGTCTGTGTGGGGGAGTGTGCATGTGAATGCAGGTATCCATGGTACCGAGGGATTAGATACCCTAGGGGTGGTTGAGAGTCACCCAACAGGGGTGCTGGGAACTTAACTCAGATCCTCCCCCAAAACCATACAGACTCTTAACCACTGAGCATCGTCCCAGCCCCTTGTCAATTAATTTTTAAAAATCTAAAACAAAGATGTACAGGAAAATAAGTATGAGAGAAAGAATTTTCTGGAAACCATTTGCAAACAAATGTAAACATGAAATTGTGGCATCTAAATTCTTAGGTGTCTACTTTCTACAAATGAGTATCTTTGTTCATAAATCACTAGAAAACAATTAAAATCAGATTAATACTGCTGTATCACTCTGGTCAAATTGTTAAACTTGTTAAGTTTTTCCATGTTCCTTAATAACTTCTTCCATAGCAAAAAGACCCAGTTCCTATTGCTGTGTCCCAGTCCTTCCTTCTCCCCAGTTTCCTTCAATGTAGTCTTTCCTTTAAGACCTTGAAAAATTTGGCGAGTACAAGTTAGTTACTTTGTAGATTTTTCCCTCTGATGTCTTCTCAATTAGCTTCAGATCATGGATCTTTCAAAGAAGGAATATCATCCTTCAAAGTAGGAATATCATAGAAGAGCTGCCGTGGGCTGCATACTGTCTCCCGCTGTGTGGTATAGGGCATCTTTTTAATTTTTTTTTTTTTATATTATTACTTTGATCATTTGGCTGTGGAAGTATCTTCCTCCTCCTGTGCACAGAGTCCCCTAACTGCCTTGAGTGCCACTCCCCCATACCGCAGCCCTCCTGCAGGGGGCACCCTTACAGTCCCAAACCTCTATTCCCCCTAAGCTTCAGTTAATGCTTTGAGCCTCCAAGGACCTCTCCTCTAAGCTCCACGGAGTGAGAAACTTTTCTTAGTCCCATTAATAGCTTCTGGAATGAATTGGACAGTAATAGAAAGAGAAGAAATTCTCTTGCTGCTTAATGAAGTCTTTCCTCTCTTTGACTTTCCAACAATTTTGTTCAACTATAAAAACTTTATACATTATATTTTCTACCCTTAGACTCTTTATTATTATCTGCTTGCTTTAAATAACATTTTAATCTTGTTTAGTGGGATATGCTTTTTTTTTTTTTTTTGGTTACAATTTTGTGCCAGTATTTTGTTTTATATGAATTTTTTTTGATATTTATTTTATTTACATTTCAACATTTTCCCCTTTGGAAACCCCCTATTCCATCCCCCCTCCCCTGTCTCTATGAGGGTGCTCCCCCACCCACTCACTCCCACTCCCGTCTTCCCTCCCTAGCATTCTCCTACACTGGGGCATTGAACACCCTCAGGCCCCAGGGCCTCTCCTCCCACTGATGTCCACAAGGCCACATATGTGGCCAGCACCATGGGCCCCTCCATGTGTATTCTTTGGCTGGTGGTCGGTCTCCAGGAGCTCCAGGAGGTCTGGCCAGTTGACACAGTTGCTCCCTCCATGGGGCTGCAAACCCCCTCAACTCTCAATTCCTTCTCCAACTCCCCCATCCGGGACCCCACGTTCAGCCCCACTTTGTCTCCATATTTCCTCCTGTGAGTGTTTTGTCCACCCTTCTAAGAAACACTGAAGCATCCACCTTTTGGTCTTCCTTCTTCTTAAGCTTCATATGGTCTGTGAATTGAATCTTGGGTATTCTGAACTTTTGGGCTAATATCCACTTATCAGCGAGTAAATATCTTGTTTGTTCTTTTGTGACTGAGTTACCTCACTCAGGATGATATCTTCAAGTTCCATTCATTTGCCTGCAAATTTCATGAAGTCATTGTTTTTCTTTTTTTTTTTTTTTTTTTTTAATTTTTTTTTCCTCCTTTTTTATTTTTGATACTTTATATACATTTCCAATGTTTCCCCTTTTCTGA
>CM052705.1:82063495-82126362 GCA_028551405.1 Uromys caudimaculatus | reverse complement strand
TAGGGTGTAGTTTCCCTCCTTGTGTTGGCATTTTCCATCTATTATCCTTTGTATGGCTGAGTTTGTGGAAAGATATTGTGTAAATTTGATTTTGTCATAGAATATCTTGGTTTCACCATCTATGGTAATTGAGAGTTTTGCTGGGTATAGCAGCCTGTGCTGGCAGTTTTGTTCTCTTAGGGTCTGTATGAGATCTGCCCAGGATCTTCTAGGTTTCATAGTCTCTGGTGAGAAGTCTGGTGTAATTCTGATAGGTCTGCCTTTATATGTTACTTGACCTATTTCCCTTACTGCTTTTAATATTCTTTCCTTGTTTTGTGTATTTGGTGGTTTGACTATTTTGTGATGGGAGGAATTTCTTTTCTGGTCCAATCTATTTGGAGTTCTGTAGGCTTCTTGAATTTTTATGTTCATCTTTTTCTTTAGGTTATGGAAGTTTTCTTCTATAATTTTGTGGAAGATATTTACTGGCCCTTTAAATTGGGAATCTTCACTCTCTTCTATACCTATTATCCTTAGGTTTGGTCTTCTCATTGTGTCATGGATTTCTTGGATGTTTTAGGTTAGGAGCTTTTTCCATTTTGCATTTTCTTTGACTGTTGTGTCCATGTTTTCTTTGGTATCTTCTGCACCTGAGATTCTCTCTTCTATCTCTTGTATTCTGTTGGTGATGACTCCTGATCTCTTTCCTAGGTTTTCTATCTCCAGGGTTGTCTCTCTTTGTGATTTCTTTATGTTTCTATTTCCATTTTTAGACCCTGGATGGTTTGTTCATTTCCTGTTTGATTGTGTTTTCCTAGAATTCTTTTAGGGATTTTTGTGCTTCCTCTTTAAGGGCTTCTAGCTGTTTACCTGTGTTCTCTTGTATTTCTTTAAGGGAATTATTTATTTCCTTCTTAAAGTTTTCTATCATCATCATGAGATGTGATTTTAAATCTGAGTCTTATTTTTCTGGTGTGTTGGGGTATTCAGGGCTCGCTGTGGTGGGAGAACTTGATTCTAATGATGCCAAGTAGCCTTGGTTTCTGTTGCTTATGTTTTTGCCCTTGCCTTTCTCCATCTGGTTATCTCTGGTGTTAGCTGGTCTTACTCTCTCTGACTGTGACTTGTCCCTCCTGCAAGCCTCTGCATCAGTACTCCTTGGAGACCAGCTCTCTCTGAGAGGAATTTAGGTTTAGAGAGCTGTGGTACAGGGTCAGCTCTGGGGTGCAGACAGAAGCCAGAAAGATCCTGTCCCCAGCTGTTCCTTGGTTCCTGTGTCCTGATGGCTCTGTGAGGGTTCTTCTTGAGCCAGGAATTTGAACAGAAGTGGTGGTCTTGCCTGTGCTCAAATGTGTGTTGGCACTCGTGGGAGACCAGCTCTCTTCTGGCACTATTTGAGTATGGAGCCCTGTGGCACAGGATCAGCTCCCCAACTGCAGAAGGAAACCGGAAGGGCACTCCTCAGTCCCTGTGTCCTGAGGGTTCTGGGTGGGTCCCTCTGAGCAGAGATGCTGGTCTTACCCCTGCTCAAAGTCTGTCTACACTCCTTGGAGGCTAGCTCTTTCCCTGTGCTATTTGGGTATGGAGCCCTGTGGCTCAGGCCGCAGGTGGAAACCAGAAGCAGATATGCTTTTTTAAAATCTGCTGTGGCTTTGCTTTGTAGTATCATTTCCCCTGGTATTTGTTTGTTTGTTTGTTTGTTTGTTTGTTTAAAAAACTTAAAAAGGGTTTCTTGCAGAAACAGATTATTCAAGGCTTTGGTTTTAAAAACTTACAATGTGATCCTGAAATACATATTTTACAATACTAGGAAGTAAGAGAGTCCTCAAAAAATTGGGGGCACATGTCAAAGAAAGGGGAAACTTACGTAAAAGCTTTCACTGGTGAAATCTAGGATAAAAGTAGTCAATAAAATAATAAAATAGAATATATTCCATAAACTAACATGTCTATCCAAGAGTCCAAACTAACAATAAAAATTAAGTATACTCTCACTGTAGAATCTGCATTTAAAATGTGGAATGAGCAATAGAGAAAACAAACCACCATTTGGCAATTACCCTGTATTAACTGATAAAACCAGAAGCATCCGCAGATGGCTACAATTCATGAAACAAAATCTGTTGGAAAACATAGTATTTTGCTTTCTATAGTAGATTTTCATTGCAAATGCAACCTTAGAGTGGGGGGGGGGGGAGCCTGGCTGGTATTCCCTTCCTTAAGTGGTCGATGTTAACCTCAGCAGTGCTGAGATGTATGGACAAACTGGTGCAATAGGAAGGAACGGCCTCCAATGTAATTAGCCAATAGTCTTTTACGGTATCAGAGTCATTCAATACAAAGTAATAATGAAAATCTGTCCTAAAGGGAAGCTAAGAGGATATGACAGATAAATGCAGTGCATGAGCCTGGATTAGTCCTGGATGAGGGAAGGAAAATCTGTCGCTTGACTGAGGACTATAAATTAATAGTTTTGTGGCATACTATTTTACTGGTTTAGTACATTTGGGGAATCTAGGTGGAGGATATATGGTAAATATATAATTTATATAATTTTGTGTGTATATATATATGTGTATATATATATACACATATATATATACACACACATATGTATATATACACATATATATATACATATACACACACACACACGCGTATATATATAATCTGCAACCTTGTCTGGGTAAGTCAAATTATTTCAAAACAAAAGGTTAAACTTTCAATAAACCAAATGAGTCAGGACTGCGATTTTCTGCTGAGGGTCTAAAAGGTCCTGAAATGTCATTTTAGGTAGGTTTTTCTTTGTTGGTGGTCTTTTCCCCTAAGTACCCATCAGTCTTCTGGGAGAGCATGGTAGAAAAGCTTAAGGTTTCTTTACTCAGTATTTAGACTTGGATGCAATGCTCTACCTTTCATTGAAACATGGGTCTCTAAGCCTGAAATTTTGGGCTAGTTTCCCCAGAGAATACATCCCTTGTCCTTGTAATGGGTAGAGAAAGGTTGGCCCTCTGAAGCATAAGGTTGGAGAAAGGATGGCCTGAGAAGCCAGAGATTCTCAAGATGAAGTCTTTACCTAGCCTGTTGCTTCCAGCCTCACTCCCTGCCCTTGTGTTCAGAGGTACCTGAGCCTCAAAACCCAAAGACATTCAGGGCTGCACTGCACAAAGCAACTAGTTTCTCATTAGCCATACCTCTCCTGTGGCTGGGTTTGTCTTTCTAGGCTGAGTTGTCTGTCCTCCAGTGACTTTTCTTCATCCTGATTTCCACAGCCTTCTTTCTTTGCTCATATACTTTCTGTGATTTCATTTTAGAGTCCTTCAGCTGGAAATGAGCACAAACACATTCTTTTGATTTCCAAACTTTATTAGAAGCTCTCAGAAATACTTTGGACCATTTCTCTGGGTGGGCCCAATGTGATCCACATGTAAAATAGACTGAGTCTGACAATAGCTTTCAGATTAGGTACCGCTTTCAGACCCTTCAACCCTAAGACCCTGGATCTTTGAAAGGCCATTTGTTTGTATGATTTAAAGCAATGTAGGTTTCATTTCAACAAACAGTACTCATAAAGTATTCATTCACGCCCTAGACCTCAAAGTGTGTTGTATAGGTTCTTTTTTCCTAGGCATTTGGCATGGCTCATTTGTTTGAGGGTGAAGATGCAGCTGCTCCTCCAGAAAGTCAGAACAAGGCAAAATTGAAGAGGGAAGATAACAGGGCTAAAACTCTGCACATCAGAGCTTTCCCATCTGGGTTCAAACCATTCACTCTCCACATCTCCTTAATTCTGAATTCCAAATGCTACAGTGGCAGACTAAACCCATTTTGCATGAGGATCAGGTGGACCTGATAGAGAAATGATCCCAGATATTTTGAGAACTTGTAATAAAGCCTGGGAGTTAAAAGCATACAATTGTATTCACTTAATGTCTTTAAGTGATTCACCTACTAAATGAATACAGTAATACCCCATTGGTTCATTGTGGAGATTAAACAATATAATATACATTTAAAAGCATAAATGGTCTAACTTTTATTACTATGGCCTAATAAAATGTTTTACTTACTGGTTCTCCCAGGATGGCAGAAGCAAATAGTACAAGCAAAGTGTCTTGTGTGCATTCGGAAAGATGAGCTATGGTGATCTTGCCCTTTAGAACTGAGCTAGAAAGCATGCACATAAAACCACGCCCTCCAAATGCTTTGATTTGGTTTTGGTGTCTGAGCCATTCAAGCTCCCATTATGGCAAAGCCCCTCTGAGCTCCTCCCTGTGATAATGTTTCCTTAGCAGACCAGAGTCTGATGGGGCCCCTGTTGGAAGGCCTGTTTCTGTTCTTTGGAGTTTGTACAGCAAACAGTCCCTGCTTTGTTCATTTGGAACATCTTTGGCATAAATGTGGATGCCTCACTCAAGGCCTTCCTCACATCCCAGATGGGAAGCAGTGCCTACAGGAAGAGCAGCATGTCTGGCCTGGGCAGCTGCTGCAAAGTGAGACTATTGAATAGCTATCTAGAAATGTTGTGAAGAGCCTCAGGGGCACTCTCTCTACACCCCTCTGTCCCTTCCTCCTTCTCCTCTTCTTCCCTCCATCTTTCTATTTTACTTCCTGATCTTGCAGCCCACAGAAGGAACAAGCCCCAGCCTTCAAGGTTAGCTGGTCCTGTCAGGAGTCTTCTAGATCATATAGAAGCCAAGGCTTTGTAACCTCCGCTCCTAGATTTCAGTAGTTCCCTCCAGGGATGTTATAAGATGCATCTCAGCATTGCCAAGAAAGTTTGTTACAATAAGAAAGAGCAGCTGGTACCTCCAGGACCATTGTTTTAGAAACTCATAACAGCGAGTGCCTTGATTTTAATATTCTTTTATAGAGGGGCTTGGAGAAGACATTTACAGCTGGCAAATGCTTTCAACTATAACAGGGTGTGTGCTCACCAAGAAACACTGCAGAAACCAAGGAGGGTGCTAAGTATAACTGGAAGCCTTGTGATTGCTTCAGAGAGCGAAGATGTTGCCTTAGGAGAGGAAAACATCCAAATAGCTTATTTTAAGAGCATATTTGGGGTAATAAGATTATTTTTATGCATGCACAAATCTTATATAGTACATGCTCTTCCCTTCAGCCTATGGATAAAATCTAAAGCAAACAGAACCTGTGTGTGCAGGGGCAGGCCCCAAAATACCTCTTGGGGTGCTTTTTCAGCTCTAGCTGACATTTTTGCAGGGCTACTTTCAAGCCATAGAAGATTCCTTGGTTGCAAATGGGCATGCAAGTTTCTGTGTGCAGCATGGGCATAGTTTTCAAGCCTTGGTTGTAAATGGGCATGCAAGTCTCTGTGTGCAACATGAAAGACCTGAGCTCAAGCTTTGAGCTTAGCAGCCTTGCCACCATCCTGCCACTTATGAGAAACCACTGGGTAAGGGTTACCAAATAGCTGACAGCATTGAAGAAGAATCCAAGCTGGGTATGCTGGTTCATGACTTTAACAGCAGGACTCAGAGGACTGCAACAGAAGGATTGCTGAGAGTTCCAGGCAAGCCTATGCTACAGGATGAGACTCTGCCTCAAAAGACTAACAACATTTAGAAATAAAGGAAGAGAAAAATTCTAACACTGTTATTGAAAAACCAGGCATGATAAAGCAAACAAATCCCCAAAAGACATGAATCTAAGGAGCATCTTGAGTTAAATAGATTGACCTTGCACAATTTAACATGTAACGTGTGATTTTTAAAGCTAAGATCCAGCCAGGATTACTTCAATGAAACACTTACATGCGCAGCTGGTGGCCCAAGAAGGCTTCCTGGAGTGGCTCCTCATGAGATCGTCTTTGTGTGCAGAATAGCAGGTGACTTCTAGCTCCACAACATGGAGGAGCATTCTCCAGACTCATAAAACACTGCTTTAGAAACACATTTCCAAAGGGCACTGTTTTGCAACAATCAGATTCTCATGCCAACCTCTTTGTATTTCTTCTCTCCCAGTTTCCCCTGGAAACCATGAGGTCCTTTGGTGAACTTAAAGTCAGAGTGAGGATCGTCTGGTCTCCTGGGAACACAGTGAGAAGCCAGAATAATTGTCCCAGATCCACTGGAAAAGACTCTCCTGATTAGATACACTTTTAAAACCCTGGCTGGGGCTTTTCTGTCTCCTGTCTCTGGGCTCCATGTAGAGCAGTGGTTCTCAAACTGTGGGTAGTGATCCACCTGGGAGTTTAACAACCTTTCACAGGGGTTGCCTAACACCCCTACATATCAGACAGTTACACTGCAGTTCATAACAGTAGCAAAATTATAGACATGAAGTGGTAATGGAAACAGTGTTATGGTTGGAGGTCATCACAACATGAGGAAGTGTATTAAAGGGTCACAGCATTAGGAAATTGAGCACCACTGCTAAAAAGCCTTCAGTTCACATTTGTCACTAACAGGTTACAACTTCCAAAACTGGGAGCTAGCTGCCAGCTGTACCCTGAGCTCCATTGTCTGGCCACCACTCTGCCAGCCTCCAACAGACCCACAGAACAAGGAACACCCAGGTTAGATACCTTCCCTCAATTCCCCAAATGCCCTGTGAGAGTTGCTTGCTGACCTCTGAGCTCCCTTGTGTGGCCACTGCTCTGATGGCCTCTGTCAGGCCTGCCTCACACAGAACATCCAGTCTAGGGCTGCCCACCTGAGGCCTGCTGCAGGGTGAGCATTCTGACTAGGCCCACTTTCCAGATACCTCCCACACCAGGAACATCCAGGGACAACCAGAGGGCTAAAGGCCAGAGTAAGAATACAAACAACAAAAGCCAGGGAAATATGGCATCTTCAGAGCAAGGCCATTCCACTACAGCAAGCCTTGGATATTCTAACACAAACGAAGCACAAGAAAATGACCTTAAATCCTTATAAAGATGATAGATGTCTATAAAGAGGAGATGAATAAATCCCTAAAGAAATACAGGAAAATACAATCAAACAGGTAGAAAACCTTTAAAGAGAAAACTAATAAATCCTTAACAAAATCAAGAAAAAATCAAGTAGGCAACATCCCTGGGATGCAGGAATGGTTCAACATATGAAAATCCAACAATGTAATCTACCATATAAACAAACTGGAAAAAAAACACATGATCATCTCATTAGATGCTAAAAAAGCCTTTGACAAATTCCAACACCTATTCATGTTAAAAGTCTTGGAGAGATCAGGGGTACAAGTTGGATAACCTAAACACAATCAAAGCAACATGCAGCAAACCAATAGCCAACATCAAATTAAATGGAGAGAAACTTAAAGCAATTTCGCTAAAGTCAGGGACAAGACAAGTCTGCTCACTCTCTCCCTATCTATTCAATATAGTACTTGAAGTTCTAGCTAGAACAATAAGACAGCTAAGGAGATCAAGGGGATACAAATTGGAAGAGCAAAAAAATCAAAGTACCAATATTGGCAGATGATATGATGGTATATATAAGTGACACCTAAAACACTACCAGAGAACTCCAATAGGTGATAAATGCCTTCAGCGATGTGTCTGGATACAAATTAACTTTAAAAAGTCGGTAGTCCTTCTTTATACAAAAGATGAGAAAGAAATTAGGGAAACAACACCCTTCACAGTAGCTACAAATAATATAAAATATCTTGGTGTAAGTTTAGCAAGTGAAAGACCTTTTGAAAAGAACTTTATGTCACTGAAGAAAGAAATTGAGGAAGATATCAGAAGATGGAAAGGTCTCCCATGCTCATGGATTGATAGGATTAACATAAAAAATGGCCATCTTACCAAAAGTAATTTACAGAATCAGCACAATTCCCATAAAAATTCCAAGACAATTCTTTACAGACTCTGAAAAAGCAATTCTCAACTTCATGTGGAAAAACAAAAAACCCAAAATAGCTAAAACAATCTTGTACAATAAAAGAACTTCTAGAGGTTTCACCATTCTTGATTTCAAGATGTATTACACTGCAATAGTAATAAAACCACATGGTATTGGCATAAAAATATGCCAGAGATCAAATGGCCTTGTTTGAACCTAAGGCCTTGCTCTTTGTCAGCTAGCCAGAGGGTCCCAGGCTTTAGCAGACATTCCTTTGATTACTCCCCTCTGCAGATGTCCTTTGAGGTGAATAGATGGTTTGTTTATAGTAGCCTGTGGCTCCAGAGAAACCTTGAGATATCCCGCTATCTTGAGGCTAGTTATGCTGATTTACAGCAGTGTAATACTTGGCTGCAATTAAGTGGCCCTGAGAAACTTCTCCCCCTCTATCTCTTCCCACCCTGTAGTGACCTCTAGTAACCTTCTTACTCCTGCCCTTCCTGCCTTGAAGTGTTTAAATAGACATAGTAATAAAGCCATTTTGGGGGCTTGATCAGGACATCGTCTTGCCCTCAAGTATTTCTTGTCTCCTGTCTTCTTTCCCCTAGGCCAGCAGTTTCCCTCCTCAGCAGCTGAAGGTCCTGCAGGCAGGACACTTCAGACCCTGGTCGACAGTCCTACCCAGGAGGGCCCCCCGGGAGGGACGGGACAGTTAGCTCTTCGCAAAAATAGACAGATTGGTCAACAGAATAGAACTGAAGACCCAGAAATAAATCCACACACCTATAGACACTTGATATTTAACAAAGAAGCCAAAACCATACAATGGAAAAAGGAAAGCATCTTCAACAAATGGTGCTGGGCTAACTGGATGTCTGTATGCAGAATCATGCAAATAGACCCATGTCTAATACCCTGAACAAAACTCAAGTCCAAGTGGATCAAAAGCCTCAACATAAAACTGGACACACTAAATCTAATAGAAGAGAAACACTAAATCTAATAGAAGAGAAACTGGGGAATCGCCTTGATCTAATTGACACAGGGGACCAGTTCCTGAACTGAACACCAATAGCTCAGGCACTAAGATCAAAAACTAATAAATGGGGCTTTGTGAAACTGAGAAGACTAAGAACACCATCAATAGGACAAAATGGCAGCCTACAGAATAGGAAAAGATTTTTCACCAACCCTACGTCTGACAGAGGACTAATATCCAAAACATATAAAGAACTCAAGAACTTAGACATCAACAAACGAGATTTCTCAACAGAGGAATCTCAAATGGACAAGAAGCACTTAAAGAAACCATCATCCTTAGTCATCAGGGAAATGCAAATCAAAATGACTCTGAGATTCCACCTGTCAGAATGGTTAAAATAAAAAACTCAAGTGACGGCCCATGCTGGCAAGGATGGAACAAGGGGGAATACTTCATTGCTGGTGGGAGTGCAAACTTGTACATCCACTTTGGAAATCAGTTTGGTTGTTTCTCAGAAAATTTGGAATAGTTCAACCTCAAGACCCAGCTATAACACTCCTGGGTATATACCCAAAAGATGCCCCACTATACCATAGGCTCACTTGCTCAACTATGCTCATAGCAGCTTTATTCATAATAGTCAAAAACTAGAAACAACATAGATGTCCCTCAACTAAAGAATGGATAAAGAAAATGTACATTTACACAATGGAATACTATTCAGCTATTAAAAACAAAGGCATCATGACGTTTTCAGGAAAATGGACTCAACTTGAGAATATCATCATGAGTGAGGTAACCCAGACCCAGAAAGACATGTATTGTAGATACTCACTTGTAAGTGGACATTAGCCATAAAGTGCAGGATAACCATGCTACCATCCACAGACCCAAAGAAACTGGGTAATAAGGAGGGCCCAAGGGACGATACTTGAACATCCCTCAGAAGTAGAAACAAAATACTCATTGGAGGTGCATGGAGAAAGGGAACTAATTGGGAGACGGGCTGAGAAGGGGAACAGTGATTGCAATCAGATGTGGGGAGCGGGACAGGAGAGGACTGGGAAGGAGAATGGAAATCTTTGGGGAGCTTTTCTGGGACTAGCTGCAGACCTGGGACAGGGGAGGCTATGGAAGTGACCATAGCTGAAAGTCCTATCATCTGGTAATAAAGAGACTGAAGTGTCCATTTCCTGTAGCCAGACAGGACTTACAGTGGAGGGAGGGGACATCAACCCACTCACAAAACCTTCAACTCCAAATTTGTCCTGCCTACAAGGTGTGCAGGGATAAAGATGTCACAGAGACTGAGGGAACAGCCAAAACATGACTGCCTCGACTTAAGGTCCATCCCATGTGAGCGAGTCAGCCCCTAACCCTATTAATGGTATTCTGCTGTGCCTGCAGACAGGAGCCTAGTCTGTCTCCTGAAAGGCTTCATCCAACAATGGATGGAAACAGATGCAGAGACCCACAGTCAAATGTCAGGCACAGCCCTGGAAGTCTTGTGGAAGAGTGGGGGATAGAATTGAGCAAGCAGAAGGGGTCAAGGGATGCCTCACAAAGGCCCGCAGAGTCAACTAAACTGGAACCAGGAAAACTCACAGAGACTGAACCACCAACCAAAGAGCATGCAGAGCTGGACCTAGGCCCCCACACATTTGTAGCAGATGTGCAGCTTGGTCTCTATGTGGATCCCCTAACAATCAAAGCAGAGAGTGTCTCTGATTGTTTCTTACCTTTGGATCCCCTTCCTCTAACTAGACTACCAAGTTGGGCCTCAGTGGGAGAGGATGCTCTTAGGCCTATGACAATGACTATGGGATGACCCAGGGTGTGTATGTGGGGACACCCAAGGGGGAGGCTTCCCCTTCTCTAAAGAAGGATTTGTAAGGGTGGGACTGGGAGAAGAGGGGGGACAGGGAGCCATGATTGTGATGTAAAGTGAATTTAAAATATATATATATATACAATATCCAAAACTGTAGCTCATCTCATTAAGCTAAAGTCTGTTTGAGATTAGTAGTTTTCATAGAGATACAAAAGAAACCCTGGACTACTTATGGGCTTCCAGAGACTCCAGTTTGCTGTGGTGGATGGCTTTGAGTGGATGAACAACTGAGTATTGCAGCATATAGATTTTTGCAATTTTTGGTTTTCCAAGACATCATTTCCTGACCCTGTTTCTAAATTCTAGTACTAAATTTAGGGACTTCAGACTATTGAGAAGAATTTTTTTCTTATATTCTATTTTCCAGGTCATGGGTGAAGCAGCTTGTTATAATTCTACTTAAGAGAGTTGTATGCATCCAAAAATCAATAAGAAGATATAAAACAATGCCATGCCTTGGCACTGTCAATTTGATTCACAGGCCTGCAGCTTCTCAAGATTTGTCTCTCGCTGGGCATGGCTGTCTCTCGCTGGGCATGGCGGTACATGCCTTTAATCCTAGCCCTGATGAAGCTCAAGGATCAACATGAGTTTGAGACTTGCCAGTGCTACGTGGTGTTCTGACATGCTCCCTCTGCTCAGGGTTGTGCTTACCGCTGATATTTTTAGGAAAATCTTTCTTTGATCTGAAGGAAGTCCAAGAACACTGACTTAAACCTATGTGAGAATATGCTGCAGAATGTTGGGAGTCTTTAATAAAAAAGCTTTGTTTTCAAATTTCTACTGCACCTATGTAATAGTAAACAAACAAACAAAAAATTGATTCGTTGTTGACTTCAAAACAAAAGGAGCCAGAAGCTAAGGAGATGGCTCAGTGAGTAAAAGTGTTTGCTGTACAATCATAAAGAACTAAACTCTAATCTCTATCACCCACACAAAAGTCAGGTATCAGCTATGCATGTCTGTGACCTGGGAGGAAGAGACTCGCAGGTCCTGGGAGCTCTCTGGCCAGCAAGCTGAGCGAACAGTGAAGTTCTGGTTTAATAGGAGACTCTATCTCAAGGCAATAAGGCACAGACCATTTGATTCGGTGTTTGACCAGTTTGTGACCTCTGTCTGGAGACTCTGTGACCTTTCCACAAAGCTCCCTTGAGTCCATGATTGAGCACTGAGGTGGATGAAGACCTGATAGAAATAGTCAACTGTGCAGTGTCAGAAAAGTTGGGTTAAGGTGTGGGCAACAGAGAGGCCAGGACGGAGAAGTAAATTTCTTCTGCTACCCTGAATCAGGGCTGTGTCTGCCTCTGATCGTTTTTAGGAAAATCTGTCTTTGTCCTGGCAAAAACCCAAGAACACTGACTTTAAACTCTATGTGAGAACATGGTGCAGAAGACTGGGAAGGCTTTAAGGAAAAGCTTTCTTTCCACCTCTGCTTATTGTTAAAGGTTAGGAGGAAAAAAATCCCTTTGATTCTTTTGCTTTGGTGATTTAAAAACCAAAACAACTTTAGGATAGTGATGTAGCTTCATCCATGTTCTTAGTGTGGGCAAGACCAAAATGAACCCCAGCATCCTAAAATGAAAAGGATTGTTCAGAACGATTCTTGGTCAAGCTATGACTGCTTGGGCTTCTCTTGGCAGGGACAGTTTGTAAGTGTGTCCCTGTGTTTTGTGCCCCTGGTTTTATTTATTTTTTTTTTTTTTATTGTACTTGGTAGGCCCTTCCTCCACTGTTCTTTGTCTGATGTTTTAGGATTAGACAGGGGTATGGATTTTGTGGATGATCACAGAGGCTAAGTCTCATTTCGTTGCATCAATCCAGGTTATATAGCACTGTGACTTAGGGTTTGGATGTTGAGCTTGGTGACAAGAGTGAACTGTGCTTGTCAGTTTTCTGCCATGTGAAGCTTCCTTCTGTCTTCTGTATCCCAGAGTTGTTGCACTTTGGAAGGCAGCCATGAAGCACAGCCGCACTTAAGGAATGAGGCATTATGCTCCTTGAGGGCAGAGAAGACAAGTAAATTATTTAGGATGCTTCTGTGTGAGAGATTTATCTCTCTTCTCCCCTGCATATATTAATTTACTCATTCATTTTTATCACTACGGACGCGTGGATATATTTGTATTCTAATCTGGGACCGCTTTGTTTTATTATTTGGATTTTTTAGCGCCAGTCTCCGTTGTGTTCATTGAGTCCTAGGTTTCTTTGACACACTCCCATCGAGGTGGATTTTGAAAAACTTTTGAAAGTATTTTTATTAATTCTATTAGGATTCATTGCCATGAATTTTTATCATTTCACTCCAGCTCCTCGTCCCACCTCCCCTTGGCTTTACTCCCACCCCTGTGCTACCTGAACTTCATGTACTGTTTTAAATAATTCACCAGTTCTAATTTGTGCTGCTCATATGTACTCCTGAGTACGGAGCCCTGCACTGGGATGTGGTGAGCACTGTTTCTTCCGCTGTGTTCCCTGAGCCTTGCATGGAAGGAATGTGATATAGATGCCCTGGCCCTGGGCACTCCACTCCAAGCAGATTTTTTAAAACTACGGTTATTGCTAATTAATGCCATTCTAGTCAACAATAGATCGCATCTATTATGGTGGTCCATGAGTCTAAAATGGAGCTGAAAATTCCTATCTCATTATTATACTGTGGGCATTGTAATAAAACAGAATACATTGCCCATGTGTTTCTGAAGAAGTATTTAAGCAAAATTCCTATAGCCATGTAAAAGTACAAACTGTGTACAATATATGATGCTTGATAATGATGATGAATGACTATTATCAAGTCTCATACTTACTATACCATACTTTTTAATCTTTATTTAAATACATTCTTTCAACTCACAATAATTGTTTACTGTAAAACAGTGTGCCATGTTATTCTGACAACAGATTCAGTCTTTTGGTCTCTTCTACATCTCTCAACTACATTAGAAGGTCACTTAAAGTGGTTGGCCTATAGCATTTAGGTTTATGTAAGTACATTCTAAAATGTTTATAAAATGACAAATTCCCTAATGACACTCTACAAATGTGTATCTGTCATTAAGTTGCACGTGACTATATTTCCTTACTTTCCAGCATTACAAGATTTCCTGCCTCCATCTTAGAATCAGTCATTTCTCCAAGGAGCCTTCCTTTCATTGGAGAAAGGCACTGACTGAAGTAAGGATGTGCAGTATTTAGTTCATTTTGTTGCATGCACTCTACTATTGCATGGATACATCCCAATGTATTTATGCTTTCTACTGTTGGTGGGCATCAGAGTTGCTTGCAATGGAACTGCAATACTAATACAATAATAATACTGCTACTGTGACTATTCCTATACCAGTGAGTGATATGTAGGAATAGAATTTCTGCAAAATACATTCTGCATGTAATCCATTTAAAAAATTATTTCCCAAGCTAGAGAGATGGTTTAGTGGTTAAAAGTGCATATTGCTTATGCAGAGAAAGAGAGTTAGTTCAGTTCTAAGCACCCATGCTGACAGCACACAAACACCTGTAAGGAGAACCATAGCTCCAGAGAATCTGCTGTTCTCACCTGGCATCTACGGCAGTCACATACACAGCCTCCACCCGTACATATACACACATAATTAAAAGTTGTTGCTTTTAAAATATAAGGTACTTTCCAAAAGAAGAAAGGGAGGAAGGAAGGAAGGAAGGAAGGAAGGAAGGAAGGAAGGAAGGAAGGAAGGAAGGAAGGAAGGAAGGAAGAAGAAAAAAGAAAGAAAATAGATCATAATAGTCTGAGTGTTAAAAACACACCTTGTTATGGGAATATCATGTCTTCCAGGCCCCCAGCTGACAGAGCACTTTTATGTGTGTATATCAATCTGCAAGTATATAGGGATCTATAAATATTTCAATATGGAGCCATCTGCATCTCTATAAGCTAAACACGAGTTCATACTGATGACTTCAAATCTAACCTGATAGCATATGGCTCATCATAGCCTCGTCCCATTGCTTATCCGTAAATTCCCACTCCAACAGGGAGAAATCTGGCTTTGTGGAAAATTTATATGTAGATAAGCCAGTGCTAACATTTCAGTATAAATTTTTCAGACATCTCTGCCTCTGTGTCTATGTTCTTGCCTTTCTGCCAATATTTTTCTAAGCGTATGTGTATGTACATCCGATTAGGCATACATCTATCTATATGTGCATATATTTCTTTATTTTCACATAAATAATATATAGTCTCCCTGCTTTATGCCATGCAGTTCCCCATGAAACTGTAGACTAAAGCATCTTTCTGTGCTAGCGAATCACGACGTGCATCTCGGTTTTGAAACACATGTATTCCATAACTATAGCTCTTCTCTTAGTAATGGATGCTTTCGTTGATCCCACAGTTGACACAATTACAAATCATGCCACAATGCAAAACCCTCTGCCCATGATCTCTGTGGGAAACAGTCCTAGAAATAGGATTTATCTGGTGGAGTTCGGAGCCTTAATTTCTTTTCAGCACACGCCCAGGATTTAGCATTTCGTTTAGTTTGGACTTCCGAGTTAAAATCTGATGGTTGATTTGTAGCTGTGCTGAGTCGGGAGTGGTGTGGTTCTGTCTTGTTGTCATGTAGAGAGGTGCTGTCAGGGTGGGCTGTGGGACCACAGGGCTGATCTTTCCATCCTGTCACCATCATCTCCTAGTGACAGGCTCTATGTCGTTGTACTGCATTATTCTTTGACATGATCTGACCTTGTTTAGGGACAACTGTTCCAGTCTTCTGTAACCTAGTATTTTCTTTCCAAGCTCCCCTCCCCACGGATTTCTAGGTCAGTCCAATCCTGACCTAGTTGACCACTGAATGCTCTGCGCACAGAGGCCTCTGCTTTACCTCCAACACTCCATTAACACATTTCCTGAAGGACCTAGGATGGGTGAGCCAGTTTGCCAGTCAAGACAGAAGAGTGGAAATTAGATGATATCTTCTCTCAGAAACTGGGGGAGAAGCCAGAGCAAGACCAACTGGGAAATGAGAGGCAGAGGCTGTGTATTTGCACCCTGTTGTACTGATTTCACTAATCTCTCCCTCTTAAGGTACTGATGCCTTCTTAATTTAAGGCTGGGAAGCTACAATAAAGCAACTAAACAGCTGGCATCGGGTCTGGGAGCCTCTGAAATGCCTACCTGGGGCAGGGGAGTACTTACTCCTCGTGCATTTGTGGTAAGAGGTTAAAGGAGATAGTAGAACAGTTGGTGTATGGGAGATATTCAATAAATAGCAACAGTCTTAAGTAGCTGATACTTTCTTATACCGAGACAAATTTTCAAGTGTTTTAAATATGCTAATTCATTGTCTATGTAGTAGTACTGGGAACTGGGTACAGATGAGAAAACTCAGGATCAAGAGGAAAGCAACTGGGCAACTAACGGTGAGAGGAGGAAGGGTCATAAGGAGAAAGGTCAGATTGAGCATGTCTCCAGGGCTTCAACTGCATGCCACACTCCACCCCACTCCCCTCCCCCACCCCAGTGCTCCACTCACTCTAGCCTACTCCACCCATTCTACTCCATCCCTCTCTACCCACCCCACCCTGCTTCATCTCACTCTACCCCACCTCGTCTTACCCCACTCTGTCCATCCTGCTCCATCCCACTCCGTCTCATTCCATTCCGCTGCAGTGGGTCTCGGGAGGCAGATTCCTCCACGGAACGCTGGATGCTCCTGAAACTCACAGGAGACACTGATGAAGCCTTCCCAATAGTCATCCTTGCCTTTCTCTTCAGTAATGTTCATCTGAAAAGGAAAACCTCCCTCAGATTTCTTCTAGCCAAGATGGACACGTGATACAGTTCTGGCCTGTGAATTGTACCCAAAGGGACAGACTCAAGTGACATCCACACTTCTGCACCACTCCCTCCTCCTGCATAATCGTGGTCATGATGCCTGGAGGTGCAGGACCCTTCTTAAGAACCAGAAGATGAAAGTCCCATGTATGGAAAACCACTCAGTCCTATGTTGCTAACCCTGAACCTTCCAGAGGAAGAGAAGTTAATTTGTTCTGAGTCTAATTTCTGTTATCTACAGCCAGTAGCATACAGTTGTTATTGAAGGAAAATCTCACTGTCCTTGAAGGTTCTTCAGGGTGTGTGTGTGTGTGTGTGTGTGTGTGTGTGTGTGTGTGTGTGTGTGTGTGTGTTGTTATTGTTGCTTCATTAATCTCTGAGCCTCGCTTTATTTTACCATTCATATTTCTCATTTTCTTCCTCACTGCATCTGGACAGGTAGGAATGTAGGCCATTAGCAATAAGAAAGGAAAGAAGAGGAGAAAGGGAGGGGAGAACTGAAGGAAGAGTGGAAGGAAGGAATAGCTAGAAGCCACCCATGAGCACGTAGGGTCCAGAGGACCATGGTTTCCCATCACCTGCATACAGTCAGCCTCGGACGGATTCTCCAGCCTTCTCTCTGCTCCCTCACTAGTCTTTTCTTTCTCTCAGTCTCCAACATTATCTTGTTGATGCTCCCTGTGGTCAAAGCCAAAGAGACTGCATTTTGATTCTATCCTCCAAGAGTGCAGGAGGGAATCCCTGAAACTGTTGGTGTGGACATCACCTCAGGAGCCTGTGGGATTTGCTAAAACTGACAGTAGTAAAATCATGCAGGAGTCAAACCATGTGGTTCACAACCATGGTAAGAGTAGCCAGCTCTGTGTGTGATCTTAGAGGAGTGAGCCCAGCAGGGCCAAACATTGTTCATCCCTAGAAGGGAGCTAACACAGTGACACACTCCATAGAATTTGGTGAGTTTCGATGTAAAATGTTTAGGAGACTGATTCTTGGCTGGAGGAAATTTCTTCTACCCACCTCCTCTACCCAGGAGACATTTGTCAATGTCTGAAGATAGTTTCGGTGACCATATGTAGAGGGAGTGTCTTCGGCTTCTCCATAGTGGCTAGACTTCAGGTATGCTTTAGTGTAACACCATCGCAAAAAATTATCTAGCTTCAAGTATCCATCAAAGTCAAGAAGTTCCGACTTCAAATAATGCCTTGCTCATGAAGGTGCTATATAATTAGTATAACCCTGATGTTATGCTAAAGATTCCCTTTTGGCACTGCAAAGAGAGAAGTAAATAAAACTTAGAGGAGAAATGCCATATTTGTGAAGAGAACACTGATGGAAACTTTGAAGAGGATTCTGAGGATTTGGGACATGTCTTTAGCATGGCCAGCCAGAGCCTGGTACTTAGTAGAAGAGAGCATTGGGAACTGTTACTCCTTTATTCTTGGTCACAGGAAGTGCTGTCAATTTTTTTGTGAGTCGGAGTTACTTTGTCTTTTCCTGGCCACTCTAAGTGGCAGGTTATGGGATGTGGGAAGATCCAGGGAGGGTTTGGAGACTGAGTATTGAGTCCAAGGGCCTGAGAGATTACCATGGCAGCTAAGGCCTGCATGGCCTTGAGTGGGTTGCTACAGTGGGACATTGGGGACTGGGTTGGGGAGCTGGTCCTGGGATAGGGAACTGGTTGCTAGGGTGGGATGGGAAAACTACATCATCCTAAGGTTGTTTGCAGAAAGAGTTGGCAATGTGCTGTGAAGGGCCACATAATAGATACTGAAAGCTTTTGGCACAAAGAAGAAAATTTAAAGACATAATGAACATAATTATGTAACAAAAGAGAAAGAAAATTCTATAAAAATTTTTATCATAAAAATTAATACTTTATGAAGCCTAAACTTAAATTTTGCATAATTTTCACATTTCACAAAATATTCTGCTTCATTTGATTTTTATCAACTTTTAGAAAATGTGAACTCCATTCTCATGTTTTAGATCACCCCAAAACAGGTGGCAGGCTGGGTCTGGCCACCGTCCGTCGTGTGCTGCTTGTGGCATCATCCGGTGGCCTGTGGATGGTTCTCCTTTTGGCTCTGTAATGTTTTCTACAAGCCCAGACCTCCTTGTTCTTCCTCAGTGAAGAGGAGTCCAGGTCACTCATATCCTGAAGATCTTAAACCTCTGATTCCTAGTGTCTAGACCTTTCCTGTAGGCTTTGTGGAAACTCATCTCATTAGTTGGCAACAGACTCTACAATCCAAATGGGAAAATGGTCTGATTGCTGATGCCCACCGCTGTGCTGCTGGCAGCCTCCAGGTGGGGCAAGGGCTGTACAGCTCAGACTCACAGGCTCATCACATGAACATCTTCCAGATCTGGCAGGTGAGCGTGCCTGCCTATGATGTCACTGCTCTCCCTCACTTACAAACTCAATGAGGAGTCCAAATCCCATGGGCAAGTAGGAGAGGACACAGGTCAGATTCCTAGTTACTGGAGACTGGTTGTTTATTTCTCTCTTCAGGAGCCAACCGGACTAGCAATTACCCCAGGTTGGGCAGAGGAGGCCACAGGGCATAGGAAGGCTGAGTGTCAAGCAGGCTAGTTGTATCCAGTCAGTTTTCGAGAGAGGGTTTCTCCATGTAGCCCTGGCTGTTCTGGAACTTGTTCTGTAGACTGGCCTCCAATTCAGAGATCAGCCTGCCTCTGCCTCCCGAGTGCTGGGATTAAAGGTATGCACCACCTCCCAGCAAGTTATCTGACTTTGAAGAGATGTATACAGCACAGCCTCAGAGCATAAGGCTGAGAAGCTAGAAGCTGGTGAAGAAGAGACAAGAGCAAAACAAGGTCTTAACAGGCCCCAGGGGCAAGCACAGGCACCTTTGCATTCTCCTGTCTGCTGGTCCAGCCTCATAGCCTGCCATTCCCTTTCTTCGAGGGAAATGCCAACAACAGACAAAGAACACCTTGGCTTAGGCTTCCCTGTGTGGTCCCTTTTCTTCTTGTATCCTTCGACCATTAGCACGTGCTGTTACCACAGACTGAAGTATTCTCCGGGTCCAATTGCAAGCACCATACCTCCATGAAGCTTTGCCAACAGACTCTAACATGCTCCTCCTTTCCGGCAATTGCCCTGTAGCAACACGATGGCATCATGTTCTGTTTCACCTGCTGAATGGTGAGCAAGGCCAGGGCAGGATCAATCTCAGGCAGTGTCTAAAGCTCTAGGAGTCACTGTAAGGTCTGATTCATGGGGAACTGAATAGGAACTCAGTGTCTAAGTCTGAGGTCTTAGCAAGATTTCCAAAGCAATGGGCATCTCAAAACTGTGGGTGGTGGTGAAAATGGGTTCCTCAAAAAAGATAAATAAACAATGACCCAGTGATTTATTTCAGACCTTAGCTATGTACTCAAGAGAAATGAAAACACGTTAACACAAAAACTTGTTCCCAAATGTTCATAGCTGCAAAGTGAAGCCAATTTCCATGTCCATTAATTGATGACAGATAAACCAATGCACTGCATTCTCAAAGTGGGGTATCAATCAACCATGAAATATAAGGAATATAGCTGGTACATTGTGAGCCTCAAGACTTTAAGGGAAGGAAGCTGGGCACAAAAGGTCATAGATTATATAAGTCCATCTATATAAAGAAATACCCAGAACAGGAAAATAGAAATAGGAAGTAGATCTACCGCTCTGAGAACCGGAAGAAGAGGGAGGTGGGGAGTGTCTACTTAATCAGCACAGATTTCCTTTTGGTACAGGAAGCTGTGGAATAGAAACTGGTGATAATCGCACAATAAAACACATTCAACTCTTCTAAACCTGCAGGTTTTATATGATTATTACCTCAATAATAATAAATTTTTAAAAATGAAAGTGAGATCAGCTTTCAGCTTCCTGAGCATTAGAGCCTGGAGCAGCAGTGATGCTTCCGATGTCCTCGTCCCCTGGCTCTCTCAGCTCCTGAGGCCTGGTGGCCTGAGTCCAAGGTTGGCCTCTCTCCAGAGGAGGGCAAAAATGCAATGCTGGCTGCTCTCCAGTCCTGAAACAGGCAATAACTTCTGCCCCGTGACACCACAGAGACTGAGACGTACATTTTTATAGTTCATTTGTTATTCCGATGGATTTCACCATTGGCCTTCAGCTTGTCCCCTTGATCTGGAGGCCTGGGACTTATCTGGGCAGATGCTGCAAGGCCCTGAAGAGAAGGATCTCTCCTTCATGACACCAAGTCTCCAAGTCCTTTACTCCCCAGCTGTTTTGCAGGTTCCTGTTACAGCCTGACATGAGGGCCCAGAGGATCACACATTCCAAGGTGTGCTTTAGGGTTTTCTGCCAGGCAGTGTCCTAGGCTCTAAGGATTCAGGGTTAAGCAAAACACAGTGTGTGGTCTCCAAAAGCCAGTAGAAAGGGCAGGAAAGAAAGTACAAAGATGCAATGCTCGTGTGATGATTGGCAGTTGGTAGGAGGTCCAAGGAAGACCCGGGAGCTGGATCTGAAGGGACTAGCACTCATTGTAAGACAAAGAAGAGATCTTTGAAAGCCAAGGGTGTGGAAAATGGCCTGGAACTTCAGAGAAGACTTTGGGAATGGGGCAGGATAGGAATGGCCACTAAACAGCCAGGCATCATTGGATAACTAACCAGAGACAAGGCGTGGGGTGTGCAGAGTGAAGAGGGATGGAGAGACAGATGAGGAGAGAGCAGCTCTGCCCTTCTTGCTTGGGGTAATCATTCTATGAGAAGAGGAATGGATCTAGAAGAAAGAAACCAGGCTGAGTTTGGGGCAGGGTGAGATCTGAGTCCGAGTCAGGTCTGAGGGGAAGAGGGGAGCAGACCACCAGGGCTTGTGGCTGAGCTGAGGGCAGAAGTCTACACATGCGAACACACCCTGTTTCTCGCCAGGACTTCGGTTTTGGGAGCCATGATCCGGAAGCTGCTGGTGCCCGCCCCTGTCAAGGTTATTTCGTTTAAGCTCTTTCTCCCTGTTGGCGTGTGATTTCATGCTTTTCAACTCTCCCTTTAAACGGAAATGAGTAAAATGATCTCCGTCCTCCAGTGGGGATTAAGAATCTTTCCTCTTTCAGCTCTGACACCTGCTACTGTTTCACTCGCTATTAAAGGTCTGTGTGACCGGGTGGCATGCCTCTGGCAGCGCTAAATGAGTACAGGAGTGCCTAGAGAAATGTCAGGAGACAGGTGTTAAAAAGTGACGCCCAGCAGCAGGGAGCAAGTAGAAGCATGTCGCCTGTGCCCTGGCGCCTGCACAGCACCACCTCTGTCACAGGCTCTGCAGCTCTGATACTCACCCTCCTCCCAAACCTGCTTGTCACTCCTCTCCACAGACTGCTTCCGGGAGTGCTGGCTTTGCAGAGTCTCTCCCTAGAGGATGCTGCCCTCTTTGCCTGCTTAAAAACTCCCCACCTGTGCCAATTTCCCACAGGGCTGTAGCAAGTTCCTGCATGTGCAGGCTAACACAATACAGATCTATCTATTATCTGTTATATTGGTTATCTATTATCACAATTTTGAAATCAGAAGTGTGGCAGAGGTTTCCCTGGGCTAAAATTCAGGTTCTGGGAGCATGTGTTCTTCTTGAAGGGTCTGTGTGAAGAATGTCTGGGGATTTTGTTTTTGTTTTTGGTTTGTTTCCTTTTTCTCAGCTAGAAGCTGCCCTTTTCCCTTGGCTCTGGGCCCCTTTTCAGCATCAAGCCAGCCCTAGTGGGTCAAGGCCTTTTTATCTGGCATGGTTCTGGTCTCCTCTCCAACCTCCGCTGTCTGTTTTTGAAGGGCCTGCATTTCTTCATCTGTTTTGTGTTACAGCAGCAGACTACTCTGTGGCTGGGTGATGATTTATAATGAGCATGAATTTATTTGGCTCATGTCTTTGGAGACCGGGAAGCCCAAGGTCAAGGATCCACATCCAATGAAGGCTTTCTTGCTGATCACAGCCTGGTTGAAGGCATCACATGACAAGACGCTATGCAAGTGTGACTCCCTATGAGGAAGTTAAACTCACTTTTGAAACAAGCCCATCCTGACAAAACCCAGTCCCTGGATGTCAACATTAATTCATCCATGACCTTCCAACATGGCTGCAAGGGGGGTTAAGTTTCCACACAGGGGACTGGGGAATTGAGCACACTGAAACTACAGCATGATGTGATCCGATTGGGCCCATTTGCGAACCCAGGCTCATTCCTCAGTTTAAGATCAGTTATTTAGCTGTTCTACATTGGTTGGCCATGTAACCTGTTCTAAGGGCCAGGAATTGTGATGTGTGTGCCTTTGGGGACTCCATTCCCTCCGTTCTGTCATCTTTCAAGGCATAGCTTAGGCTTATTTCCTTCCAGCAACCATACCAGACTCACAGCATTCACTTTACCAAAACCTCAGTGTGGGGCCTTTAATTTCCTATTTCAGCCTTGTTTTACTATGGTTTGGATCTTAAACGTTCTCCAACTGGCCCATATGTTAAAGGCTTGGTCACCAGCCTATGGAGCTACTGGGAGATGACAGAACCATACTGAAGTAGATCTTAGTGAATGAACTTAGCTCATTGTAGCTGTGCCTTTGAAGGGGACAGTGGGGCCTTAACCCCTTCCTTGGCCATGAGGCAAAAAGGCCTCTACTAGGCTCTTCTGCCGTGATGTACTTATGATACAGCCATACCCCCAATGTGACAGAGCCAAGTGACTATGAACTGGCTCCCTGAAACTGTGAGCCACAGTAAGTCTCTCCTTCTTTTGCTTTGTTTGTTCCAGGCTCTATTGAAGGCCTTCTGAGACTGGGGCCAAGGTTCTGCACATTCTGGGTTTTCCTGCTCCCTGACAGATTCCCTTCCTCACAGAGGGTAGGGGATTGTGAAAATGTGAGGAATGGTCAGTTGAGGGGCTTGTTTACCTATCACCATCACTCCATTCCAGAATCTCAGAAATACTGAGCTGATGATTAAAAAATAATAATAATTGCTTGTCTATCCAAAACACTCAAAGAAAAAGATCCCAAAATGTAATTTACAAACATGGCAAAACACCCATGTAATTAGTAAATACCACGTTAAGGAGCAAGGTGATCAGAACTGTGGTGGCCAGTGTAGAAGCCATTGGGCACGGGTGGCTGTTTACATATAGATTTAAATAAATTAAAATTAATTTATTAAGTGTTCACTTGCCCATATTAACTGCATTTCAATTACTCAGAACTACATGTGATAGGTAATCACTGTAGTGGACAGCATAGATTTATCACAGGGTTCCTGGAAGTCTTTTGATAGTACAGGTTTAGACCTAATGAAAACTTTGCAGGCTATGCTTGAACTTGGATGTTTAAGTAGAGTTGGGCACATGGTAGGTTGTAACTACCTTTGAGGAGGCATCATTCGTAATAGTTACTAAGCTTTTTGCTGTGTATCCAGTAGGTAAAATTTCAGAAGTCTCTCAGATGATATTATTTCTGGAGCCAGTTTACCATGCTAGACACATTCAAATGTAGATTAGATCATTCCTTTATATGTCTCTGGATTCAGTTGATAAATACAGTGTGTGTGTGTGTGTGTGTGTGTGTGTGTGTGTGTGTGTGTGTGTGTGTGTGTGTGTTGTGGGATGACTAGATAAAGCTATTGGATGCATTTCTTCACATACTTCCCTCTGTGTGTGGTAAGAGTACTTAATACTCAACTAATTTTAAAGATATATTATTCTCAGTCATCATGGCTGAATAAATAGAGATGGAATGAACTTGGGACAGACTATGTGTACTGAGTTTCGGCTGTGTTTCAGGCAATGCCATGTGAATAGCATTGGATCTGTGGAAAGAGCATTAATTCACAGACTCCTGTTGTCAAAATGAGGCTGACACTGCTCCATTCTCTGTGGAAGAAAGCAGTAACACATACTGATTGACCTACATACATAAGACATGATCTAAGGATGTAACATTTGGGGCTGCTCATGTCAGTTCATATTTTAAAGAATATGCTTACACTTTAGCACAGAGACTTTTGTTAGGGAATCCTAAGTGTAGTAATACTGACTAACATTTATTGAGCAATTGACCTATTTGAATTCTTAGAATTGCAAGATGAAGTGATAGTATTCTTACACCCTTCTTATGGCAGTCTGTCAGAGGTTAGGGTGAGCAGTAAACACTTCAGGGTTGCTTGTGGATGATAATCTGTGCCGTTGATCCTTTCTCAGCACCATCATCCACCTGCTGACCCAAAACGCTGGAGAGTTGGTTCTATCTGTAAAGCAAATCATGAGGAGAAAACTGGGTTAAGGACAGGGGCTTCCATGCAGCCCTGTGTTCTGGCTTCCGTGAGCCTTGGGTTTGTCTTCCTCCTGGCTCTGCTAAGGTGCAGCATCAGGCAGAACCGTCTTCCAGACCCAGCAAGTTTGCCGATTTGTTATCGTGCAAACAAATCCCGCCTAGTGGTGTCGTTGCTGTAATGGGAAAGGAGTGCATCCATTTCCAGTTCTGCGATGTGGGCAGACTTTTAAAGGCTCTGTTTTCCATTCACATATTAATTTCTTTCCTGCCACAGCTCCAAATGTCTTCTGCTCCTAAACACGAGTCATTTCGCTCTGGCTGGGGGTGGGGTGGGGAGAAATATTTCCCTGTGCATCTTTCCAAATGAGATAGGGATAAAGGAACTCATTCCTGTCCTGTCTCCAGACAATACCTGAAGGAAGCTAGAAAAGATAAAAATCTAAATCCTTCCTCAATAGCATTCTCTGTTCAGCAGAGCTGATAAGAATGTTCTGTATGTGTGTGTGTGTTTGTGTGTGTATGTGTATATATATGTGTGTACGTGTGTGTGTTTATGTGCATACATATGTATGTGTGTATGTATATGTATGTATATTTATGTGTGTATATGCATATGTGTGTATGTATGTGTGTATATATGTATATGTGTGTATGTATGTGTGTGTATATATATATATATATATGCTGTGTGCATGTATGTATAGACATGTGTGTGTTTATGTGCATATATGTATGTATATATATGTGTGTATATATGTATATGTGTGTATGTATGTGTATGTATATATATATATGCTGTGTGCATGTATGTATAGACATGTGTGTGTGTGTGTGTGTATGTGTTGTGCACACACAACAGAGCTATGAGATCTCAGGGCCTTCCTGAAACATGATCGGTATGTTTCCTTTCTTTCTTGAAACACCACAGGTCTAAGAAGAACCCAGTTCAGGATGTGATGTCCTTTGTGTGTCCTTGAGGCTGGGCAGGAACACATGTTTCAAAGTCTTTTCCCATTTCCCTCAAAAATCTCTAGACTGAGCCCCTGCCATCCTACATCACAAGGCTTTGGCTGATGTTCTGTCCCTCTAGCCCAGACTGCTGCTATGGAATTATCTCATGCTTGACAAATGGAGACAGCATGTCTTCTTGGTCTCAATGGGTAGATTCTGTCAGAGTTAAGCTGTTGGGAAGCCAAGGAATAAAACCCCAGAATGGATCTAGGCCATCTACAGTCACTGTCCTCCACCCACCCCCACCACCACCCCCTTTGAGAGTAAGAGTGGGGACTTCCAGCCCAGGAAAGGAGATATAAATGCCCTTCTCTGCCCGGACACATGGTTCATTAAAACCTTAATATTTTAATCCTTTTTGCAGATGCTTTTCCCGATTTATCTCTCCCTCCCTATTCTGGAAGTCAGTGACTTTCAATTACTATTATCTGAGAGGTGCTGTGTTTGTGTACATAGCCAGTGGCTGAGATGCTCTTATTATTTGCAGAGCGTTTTTTGTGCTCTCTCAGGCTTACTACGTGACGCTACTTAAAATCTACTGTGTGATCTTCACACTTTGGGTCCCATTTACTTGCAGGCATCTAGGCCTTCAGACCTGTGTGTCAACTGCCAGGCTATGAATTATTCATAGACACTCGTGTTCTTGAAGTTTTTTTTTAAAAAAAAAGTTAATTTATTTTAACGTGGGGGGTGGGTTTAAAGATGGATAGGTAATGTTAGAACTGATTTGTAAGCCCAATGCCCTGTCTACTCACATGTTATTCCAGAAACGTCACTGGAAACCCTCCCTAGAGCAAAAGGGCCTCCTCTTCTCCACAGGGGACTCAAGAGTCTCACTGGGGCACATCTTGCAATCTCTGAGGTTAGACATATTTTCTCTGCCTGGCAGGAATGGCCATCAATGACATCAGGCTGCATCCATGGGATATATTTCACGCTGTGATGGGACATTTTCAGATGTGGGACATGGGCCAACTAGAATCCGATGAAAGAATTAAAGACAAACCTTATTACTGGGTTTTAATCTTTGCTGTAATCAATTGCTTGGGTCCCAAAACTTATTTGAAGTTCCCTTGTGGCAGTGGCTTGGAATTCAGCTTCTTGCTTGTCTTGGAGTTAGAACAGCACCGGTCCTGTGGTTGATTTCTCCCCCAAATGAATCGGCTACAATGTTGATTAAGAGGAATGCAGCATGAATGGCAGAGAAACCAGGAGAGTATCTGACAAGAAGTGGATATTTCAAAATTAACAAGACTACAAAACTGCTCATGATTGTGTGGTATAGTTTAAGTGGCTTAATGTGAAAGCACTTTGGTTAGAAAAAACCCAGGCCACATATCAGCTAATTGTCTTTGGGAAATGTGATGTATATGCTTGTATATGCTTGGCCCAGGGAGTGGCATTGTTGGGAGGTGTGGCTTTGTTGGAGTGGGAGTGGCCTTGTGGGTGTGGGCTTTAATGCCCTTGTCCTAGCTACCTGGAAGTCAGTATTCTGCTAGCAGCCTTCAGATGAAGATGTAGAACTCTCAGCTCCTCCTGCACCATGCCTGCCTGGATTCTGCCATGTTCCTCTCTTGATGACAATGGACTGAACCTTTGAATGTATAAGATAGTCCCAATTAAATGTCGTCCTTATAAGAGTTGCCTTGGTCATAAGTGTCTGTTCACAGCAGTAAAATCCTAATACAGAAGTTGGTACCAGGGACTGGGGTGATAGACCTGACCATGCTTTTCTTTGGAAAAATGTGGATTTGGGGACTTTGGATTTAGAAAACAGTGGAATGCTTTAAGTGGGGCTTAATGGGATATCCTAGTGGGAATATGGAAGACTTTGTTACTGAGAGTGATTTGAACTGTGGGGACCTGGCCCAAGAGGTTTCAGTGGAGAATTTCAATATGTGGCATAGAGACTGTTTTTGTGGTATTTTGGTGAAGAATGTGGCTACTTTTTGCTCTTGTCTGAAAAGTCTGCCTGAGACTAAGGTTTAGAGACTCAGATTAATTGCACTGACAAAGGAAGTCTCAGAAATGCCCATCATAGACTTTGTTCTCTGGTTAAATCTCATGAAGAGCATTTTAAACAATCGTAGCAAGCTAAGAAAGAAAAATATAAAATATATGGTTCAAGTATTAAAGGGGTACCAGGAAGAGAAATGGAGCTGAATCCTATGTTCAAGGATATTAAATTGAATTAAGGGAGTGGGACTTTGGGTCAAGATCCCAGCTAGCTAAATTTAGATCCAGGCGTGGTGGTACACACCTTTACTCCCAGAAGATAAAGCCAAGCAGATTTCTGAGTTCAAGGCCAGCCTAGAAAAGAGCAAGTTCTAGATGAAGAAAAACTTAAATCCAGGCTTGGTGGACACACCTTTAATCCCAGTGCTTAGGAGACAGGCATGCAGATCTCTGAGTTCAAAGTCAGTCTACAGAGTAAGTTCCAGGACAGCCAAGCTCAGGCAGTGAAGGAGTTGGAAAAAAGAAATCTGCTGATAATGTAATAGAACAAGGGGGCCTGTGTTCCAGCCCCAACAAGCAGCAGAACTTGGCAGCTTCAGCCATGTGTCTCTGGCTTTATAGTCAAGAGGAGAAGGAGACTACTGGGACAATTAATTGATGCTTAGCTGGAGCTAAGAAATTAGTGGTGATTAAGAAGAGACCAGCATCACTGAGGTGAAATCTTCTCAGAAGTATTTTCTGAAAGCACAAAGAAGCTGTGCTCCAGAGATAGGCAAGATTGTACCTCATGCTGCAGCTGTACTTGGTAATGTGTAAGAGTCACCCAGGTGGTACTGGTTTTGAAGGCATGAATGGTTCATGAAAAGCAGCTGAGGCTTGGCACTGTGAGAGGCCATGAAAGGCCATTGGTGAAATTGCAACCTCAGTTGCAGCTGATGGCCCAAGACTGAAGGGGTCATGCAAAGGATTTGAGCTTGGCACCATGAAGAGAGCCTATGAGAGGCTATTGATGAAGTCTAGTTGCAGCGGAAGACCCCAGTGTATTGGAGATGCCAGTACCATGGAATGATCACCAAGAACAGCAACGACAGTGGAGTGGATCAACCTAAGCTTAGAGTGCTACAGAGGGCAGAGCTGGAAAAGTGACGCCAGCCCTTTGGAGGAGCTCAGAAGATCATGTGTGGATCCCAGACATTGAAACAAGAAGCTGTAACATTGAAGTTGCCTTGAAGACCCCAAGATGTTTGAGATGCCACAGCCATGGGATACCCGCTGAGGAAAGCTGCTAACAGGGAGTGGAAGTAGCCCTGGAGAAAGAAGTTTGTTGCAGTCAACAAAGATGAAAAAGGAGTTGGAGATCTGAAAACTGCTTTGACATCAGACATGGAGATGCAGAGTTTGGAGTTTGCCCAGCTAGTTTTCTGTCTTGCTTTGGGGATTATAGTTAAGGGATTGGATGAATCTCAGAAGAGAGTTTGAACTTTGGACTGCTATAGACTATAGGAACTTTGGAATATGGACTAAATGTATTTTGCATGCTATGTTTAGGTATGGCCTCCACAGACTCATATGTTTGAACAAGCTTATGCTTGGCCCAGGGAGTGACACTGTTGGGAAGTGTGGCCCTGTTGGAGTAGGTGTGTCACTGTGCATGTGGGCTACACCACCCTTGTCCTAGCTGCCTGGAAGTCAGTATTCTGCTAGCAGCCTTCAGATGAAGATGTAGAACTCTCAGCTCCTCCTGCACCATGCCTGCCTGGATGCTGCCATGCTCCCGCCTTGATGATAATGGACTGAATCTCTGAACCTGTAAGCCAGCCCCAATTAAATGTTTTCCTTTATAACACTTGCATTGGTCATGCTGTCTGTTCACAGCAGTAAAACCCTAACTAATACAGGAAAGCTATTTAATATCTCTAAACCTAAATGTTCTCATGTGGACAGAAGGAGGGAAAAGAGAGAGACACAAAGAACTTTTAAACGAGATATCCCATGTAACATCAGCCACCTTAAATAAGGATTATTACAATAGGGTTTATGAACCAAGTCTCACAAATAAGACACTGAATGGGAAATAATTAGCAACCTGAGATTAAGTGTAGCTAAATGTACAGGGTGGTTGGTAGTGAATGAAGCCACCCCCATGACAACCACTATGTATTCTACTTAAAAGGCCCCCTGACCTAAGGCCCTATTTTACTCTTTAGCTCCAAGACCCCCTGACCATTCTGAGTGCATTAATAGAATAAACAAAAAGTTTCTTCTTTTAAATCCAAAAGTAGCTTTTAGTAATTTCAAGTAATCTATGAAGACACCCTCTTTTAAAAAAATCAACATTACAGATAAGATGGACACCCATCATCTCTGCTCTCACTTTATCCCAGAGGTAGCTCTCCCTGTCAGTTAAATGTGCCTTATGCATTTTACAATGCATTAAACATGTATGTTACCTGTACCTGTAGAAAAGCATATTGTGTTGTATGGTTGGGCTTTTATATATGTTATGATAGCATTCAGTGTCATTCAGTAGCTTTATCTTCTTTGCTCACTCAGTAGTAGTTTTGGAGATCTTTCCCTGTCAGTACATGTAATACATTTTTAAAAAAACAAACAAGCTACCTTGAATGGTTTGGGAGCAGAGCTCGGTGGCACAGTGGTGGTGTGGCATGCATAGGGGCCCTGGTTTCACAACCTGCACTGCAACCAGCAGATGAAGACGTTGCTCTCTGTGTGTATTTTTGGATGAACCAATGTATTTAGCCAGTTCCATTTGGGTGGCCATGTAAGTCACTTCACATTTTAGTAGCTGCTGTCAAATCACTCTTACAAAGCTTATAACCCTGCCACCAGAATCTGGAGATAAGTTGGTTTAGATTTTGTAGATGTTTTCTGGGGTTTGGTTGTCCATTTTCCTGTTAAACAGTGAAACTGAGTATGTTTGCTATGTATGTATGGGCTATTTGTACTTCTTTGTCTGTGAACTGGCATTTTATATCTTTACAATATTTATATCTTTACAATATTTTCCTATTGGATTTTTTTCATTTCTTTTTTTTTTTATAGAGTTGTTCTTTTGTTTGTTTTTTGTTTTTTGTTTTGTTTTGTTTTTTGAGACAGGGTTTCTCTGTGTGGCCCTGGCTGTCCTGGAACTCACTCTGTAGACCAGGCTGGCCTCGAACTCAGAAATCCACCTGCCTCTGCCTCCCAAGTGCTGGGATTAAAGGCGTGCACCACCACTGCCCGGCTTTTCATTTCTTTTTATCATTAATAGGTTCTTTATATATTCTAGATACTGATCCTATATTGAAAGCAGTTTACCTTTTGTCTCTTAACTTTTTTGGTTTTTTTGTTTGTTTGTTTGTTTGTTTGTTTGTTTCAGCCATACAGATGTTCTTGGTGTTAATATAGTCCAATTTATTAGTCTTATATGCCCTAGGGATTTTTGCACATTGTTTAGAAATCTCTATTATGCCAAATAGGAAGGGGGAGGGGAGGAGGTCTTGCTAAATCCTATAGCTTCTTTTTGCATCTAGGTTGTTAAGGACTGAGGTGCTCTAGGCAAAACGGTTGCATACACATTTCAGGGGTCTCAACAACCCTGCTGGGACTGCCAACCTCCCAGCTCTGAGCGGACCTAGCCCTCCAAGCATGCGCGATCCCAGCAGTGTCCAGCAGAGGGAGCTGTCTGAGCAGGTCTGCCAGTCTCCACTAGGGCCCGGAAGGGTTCCGCGTCTCACCAAAGAGAACATTTTAACTGCTCAGAAATTAGTAAATGCCAGAGAGAGACTGTAGCTGAGCCAGAAAAAAAGACCAGGAGCAAAGTCTGTTTCTCTGTGTACTCCACAGTGGGAAGTGAATCGTGCCAAGGGGAAAGTGTCCTGGCAGCTGAGAGCGCGCAGATCAAAGCGCTCCAGCATCACAGAAGGTTTTCTCCAAGGGAAGCTTCCATGTATGTCTGTTTAAGTCTGGTCCACACTCCTGAGATGAAAGCTCTAGCTTTACAGAGGAACTGCTATTTACTGGACAAACAACTGGCGGGATGGAGACATGTAATCCCCAAATTTAGTCTGATTTCATCAATAATTCAAAATCCTGTCTCCTTTTGTATGAGGGGTGGGGCAAAAAGAGGCCAGCGGCCAGAGGCACAGCTGACTTCAGAAGGGAATTTCCAAACAGCACGGTTCAGTATAGCTCCCTTCCTGCCTCACCAGCGTACATACTGAACTAACAGGACTGGTTTCTGTTGATTTGTTTAATATTGTTGTTGTGGGCTCAACTATATCATGAAACCAGAGGAGCATTAACAATGAAGCCCATAGATCTGCATAAACATATTGATCCAAATGAATGTACAATTCTGAACAAGCCTCTGTGTTCACGGGTGGACATTGACTGCTTGCCTCTCGGAAACTTTGAGCCTTCCTCTGCACCTAGCTGTCTGTGTGGCTCAGGAAGGCTTGGCGAGAGAGTGTAGCTTCTTTCCCCTGCAGACTCAGCCGGCCGCAGCAATAACTAGGCACACAGCCCTTTCCCCCATCCATGCCTGGGAGTGTTGTTAGAGATTCTCAGATGGGCTGGGGTTTCCATAGCCCCTTTTGGCTTCCATTAACACTGCTTAGAAACAGCCATTTCTTTTGAGCATACTCTTTGATCTCTGCCCCAACCTTGACTAACACAGAAACCTAGATCCATCTTAATTCCTCATACTTAAAACAGGTCAAATGTACAGTCAATGTTTACTGTAGTTTTGGACTCCCTCTTCGACACAAATAATTTGTTACGTCCAATAGTGGCTGCTGCTTCCATGCCTTTCCAAGATACAGATCAAGACACTGTAAATCTGCCCTTAAAACCCTGCTGGAGGGACAGGGTGTAGCTGGGTGGGGAGGGCGTGTGCCCAGTATGTTTGGTCCTTGGCATTGCTCTCCCCCACCCCCACCCCCACCCCCACCCCACCACCTAGATACATTCTCTGCTATTCTCTGCCATTGGTTTCTCAGAGCCCCTTCTCTCAGGCTCACAGAAATGTCTCATTTGCTGTAAATATTCTCCAATTCAGTCATAAACTTTGAAGGCAAGAACCTGGAAGCTGAAAGGATCAGAGGACCCAATTCGGAGGCCCATGATAGTTTGACTGATTCATTAAGGGAAGGTTGTAGATAGTTGCCAGAGGCGTAAATTGCATTTATATGCTGCCCTCCCCTTCAGGGAGGGGATTGCTGTCTTGTAAGCTAAACAGGCAATAAACTGCCACTCTAAGTAGGTAAAGCCATTTAGTTCTCGTCTCTGCAGCAGACATACATGACTAAGTGAGCTGCTCCCCAGCCCCCTTCTCCTCACCTTCCACCTGCAAGCTGCAAGCTTAAACTAAGCAACAAAACCCAGAAATGTCGACAGAAGGAAGAAGACCCCAGTCTATACAGAGAGTAACCCCAATAACTGAGAGTTTTTAGACACCTGCTTTAATTAAACCCTGAGCCCATTTTGTGGCTCCCTTTCTTTTCCCTGTGGTACTGAATATTAAACCCAGACCCTGAGTGTGCTACCACTGGGGAATATCCATGGCTCTTTCTAAATTTTATTTTGAGACAAGGTCTTATTATGTAACCCAAGCTGGCCTCAAACTTGAAGCCTTCATGCCTCAGTCTCTCTGCTGGCTGAGGTTAATAGCCCTGTGCCACAGGGCTTGCTCCCACAGACTGCCCTAGATTTTGTCACCTCTCCTTCCTGGCTGCTCCTCTTAGTCTAGTGGACTCTAGACTAAGTGGCCCAGGCCACTTTCCACCCTGTTTTCAGCCCTTATGTCCTGACCCCTCCCTGTCCCCTTATCATTGACATTCTAGGACCGTTAAAATCTCTGTGTCTGCATTCTGTTGCCCACCGCCGTCCAGAACTTGCTTCAAGTCCCCTGGGCCACCACGGTGCCTTCATAATGGGCTAATACTCCTGCCATACTCATGCCGTCAGTGTGGCCTGCAAACTGGTGTGGCCTAGTGCTCTCACCACTTCTGTGTCTTCTGACACCATGTCCCCATCTGCTGTTTGGGTTTCTTGCTTTCTCCACGTAGTCCAGTGCTTCTCAAGCCTTCCAATGCTGTGACCCTTAATACGGTTCCTCATGCTGTGGTGACCCTAATCATAAAATTATTTTCATTGCTACTTCCTGTCATTTTGCTACTGTTATGAATCATAGTGTAAATACCTATGTTTTCTGGTGGTCTTAGGTGACCCCTGTGGAAGAGTTGTTCAATCCCGAAAGGGATCCTGACCCACAGGTTCCAGTCCTCAAATCTACCATCTTCTATCTCCATCCACCTCTTTCTTTTGCCTATGAAATGCTCTTAAACAGGAATACCTGCTTGTAGCTGAATAATTCCAGTGTATCTCTCCGGACTCCAACAAAAACTAACTCTTTCTTCATAGGGCCTGTTCCCTCTTTGAGACTAAGCCATTACATACTCTCCTAATGTGACTATAGGTTACAATTATGCACTCAACCAAGAATCCACAGGCATCTCTTTTATTAGAATGCATACTGTGGCCGGGCAGTGGTGGCGCACGCCTTTAATCCCAGCACTTGGGAGGCAGAGACAGGCAGATTTCTGAGTTCGAGGCCAGCCTGGTCTACAGAGTGAGTTCTAGGACAGCCAGAGCTACACAGAGAAACCCTGCCTGGAAAACACCAAAAAAAAAAAAAAAAGAACGGATACTGTGTGGGGTTGGGAATAGTGTCTGCTTTTGTGTTCCAGGCACTGAGCCTGGCATATATGACAACCTCAACCAAGGCTTGTGACTAAACGAACACTGTCATGCTCTTCCTGTCCAGGTACATGGACACTGATGGTGCCACCACAAAGTAAAGACATTGATGCTCTTGGTCTGGAGAGAAGGAGCCTCGACACTGTTGAGAGTAGGCAGTACAGGCAGAGGCTCTGTGATTTGGGATGGTCTACTCCTTCTGTGGCTCTGTCTTCCTCCTCTAGCTCTATCTTGTGCCAGGGATGTATACATCTTCACTCCCAACCCAACCTTTGACCTGGTAGAACACTTCTTCCTGTAGGTGTCCTGCCCTGTTGATTCTTGGGGCAATAAACTGGGAAATCTGGCTTCTGTTCCCAGCTGTGCGTCCGGCCAGATGCAGCCACAGAACTCAAATGCTAGCAGTCTCCAGGGACTTCTTTCTCTCTGTTAATTATTGGCAATGCAAATGAAGCATTAAATTACAGAGAAGAAGAGATTTTGTTCAGAAGCTTGAGTTTTAAGAACCATTCTATAGGAAATCAAATGGAAAAGAGAAAGCCAACCACACGGGTCTTCCTTCCACTCTATCAAGTCCTGGCCAAGACTGCAGCTTAGGTCCTGTGGAGCCAGGGCCTGGGGAGGTTAATGATCTACCTGGGGCTTTCCCAGCCTTCCCAGGATGCAGCACACCACAGGGATTCTTCAGCACAGGTGTCCCTCTCACCCCTGGGTTTCTTATTCCTGTTTCCAGATGCTGCTGGTCTCTGGGAGGCATCTTAGAGACTCTCTAGTTCATAACAACTCCTCAGTTTCTAATGCATATTTTCTCCCCTGGGGATCTTGTTAGTACTGGATCTGATAGAGCATTTTGGAGGGGAGGTCGGGTCCCACATAAGCAGTTCTCTAGTGACGAGGAAACCTGAACACTGGGAAGCAAGGTGTCCAGTCAGCCCCCCTCACGTCTTTTCTCCTTCCCAGCAGGTCAGATATTTTGGAAAATCTATGAAAGAGGTGAGTCACTGAGACTGTTAATCATATGTATGTTCCAGAATCTTACTGCTTGCCCAATAGGAAACCAGCAAGCTAGCAGAGTCTCTTTTCTTCTATTTTGACTTATTTTTCTTCTTGAGACAAGGTCTCATAAGCTGGCTCCAAACTTTCTGTATAGCCAAGAATAACCTTGGACTCCTGATCCTCCTGCCTCCCTCTCCCAAATGCTGGAACTATAGGCATGTGTTACCACACCCAATTTATGTAGTTCTGGGGACCAAATCTAAGGCTTTGTGTACTAAACTTCAGCAATTAAACTACATCCCTAGCTCTTAGTGGAGGCTTTCTGGGCTATAGCAGGAAACTAGGATTCCCTTTTTCCTTCTTTGCTGGGGAGCCCCTGGCCCAGGAGGCTGACTAGTGTGAAGCAGAAATTCAGAGATGGCTTGGCTCTACTGGGACAATCAGAAATGTAAAATGTCTCTACTGGGAGCCCAGCTTCATGGAGGGTGTAGGAAGGGATTATGTGGGGAAAAAAAAGCAAAGTTCCCCTCCCCCCTTATTAAAGAGCCACTGGGCTGTAGGTAGGGTTTGAGAGAATAAAGTCTGGGATTGAGAAATGAGAATTCCAGGCCTCAGGTGAACGTGTAGGGAGTTTGCCACCACACTGTGCCAGTGAGAGTTTGGTGAATGACAACAGTTGTCATTTTTTAAAGGAGGAAGTTATTAGTTATAGTAGAATCAGAACTCACATGAAAATAACGTTGGCGTCTTGACAGACTAGAAAATAAAATTAAAATTTCAACATTGAGCTTTCTTGTGCTCCTTAGTCCACAGAGATAATAAGCAGCTTATAGGTTAGGTTGGTGGAAGACCGTACTGAACAAGACTGGGAAGGCTGACAAATGAGGGACATATGGAAATTTTCCAGAGGGAAGGACCTGTGGAACAGCTGACTTCTTAAATGTGAGACTCTCATAGCCTGTGTAATGTTGCTTACTTCATTTATTAAATTGGCAACTACTATTCTCTATGGAAATGTTGTGCAGTGTGTGTCAGCCTACATGAGTAATACATGTCAACTGTATTATATGAATCAATGTTCATGTTAATGAAGTTCAGTGGTTGCCTGGTGATTGGTTGGACTACATCAACATCAGCGATGAACCTGAGAACGAAAATTCTTGGGTTATGTGTTGCCTTGGGTTATCTTGTAGCCTTCATGAGACAGACTGACTCCATGACAGGCTTCAAATTGGCAGTTCAAGAGATTAGGCCTAAAACCCCTGACTTCAGGAAGCTAGTTAGAAACTGCCCCACCACCTGGCCTGAAGCAAGGACAATGGGTCAGCAGTTTCCAGTCAGCTCCCATGCCCTGGTAATGGAATGTCCTTAGCAGTAGAGTAAGACAAAGCTCACCTACCTACCCCGGGATTCCTCAGCAATGGTTTCCAGCCACCATGTCCTGGTAACGGTTCTGGAATGCCTGGAGATGGAGTAAGACAAAGCCCACCTACTCCGGGATTCCCCTAAGTGCTTTAAATCGGCCTTAGAGCTCATTTCGGGATCTCTATCTTGATAATGGGAGGCCCCAGCATGTTGGACTTCTGCAGAATAAAACACTCTTTGTGTTTACATACCATTTGAGTCTGGGGTGTCATTCTTCTGCAGATCATGGACCTGATCTTTTGTCTGCTAAAAAGTCTCCGGGATTTTAATTATTTATTTGACAAACGGGATGTGGGCCTCATCAGAAAGCTGAGTACAGATGGAGCCCAGGTAAGGCCTCCTGAGAAGGACTCACCTTGGCTGACCAGACAGGGAGCCTGTGAGCTTGGCTGAAAAAGAACATGACTCCTGTCTCTCTCCCAATCTGCTCCTCCGTCTAATGCATCTCATTTATTGTTAATGCTGTTTCTGCTGGCTCATTTGCAAATAGCCTGAATAAAACATCAGAGCCGAGTGGGAGGGGTCCTCACTGCCTTCCATTGCTGCCTCTTCTACATTCCTGCGCTCCCTCCCCGCTTTCCTCTGGTCCCTTCATTACTCTGATTAACAATCTTTATCTAATTGGCTTGTCTTGAAACAGCCAGATAGGACTCCTGGGCTCGTAGGGATGGTGAGAAAACAGCTCCAGTAGGCCTCAGCTTTGTTCCTGTGCTTTTGTTGAATGGACAGAGGAGGGGGAAGCAAGCACTGAATTTGCCCCTGACCTGGAGAGCAGATGGCTGCTCAGGTCATCTCAGTGACAGGCCTCCACCCATGGGCAGCACAGGAGGTTAGAAGAAAACCATTCAGTTCTACTGGTGTTAAATGGGCTAGGAAGGAAACCTATGCACAACGCTAAATAAAGCAGATTAGATAAAGCATCACTACGGGCTTAGTAAAGTGCTCTCTCTACAAGCATGAGGACCTGAGTTCAATCCCCACCAGCCACAAAAAAATTGGACCATGGTAGCAGGTACTTATAACCCCAGCACTGAAAAGGCAGAAACAGGATCACTGGGACTCACTGGTCATTCCACTTAGCTAAGCAATAAGTCGCAGATTCCACTGAGAGACCCTGTCTCAAAAAAAAAGCCAAGATGACAGCTCCTGAGAAATAACTCCTAAGATTACCTTTGGTGTCTACATGTACATGCATGCACACATGTGCATTTGCACACACACATGTACACACACTACTAAAACAAAGAAAAAGCATTGTCATAAATTCATGATGGACACACCTCTCAATCCACATGCACAACTGCACAGGAAGTATAGTTGTTGTTATTCTTATTCATTTAAAATAATTCTTGATTGGCCTGATTCTTAAGCCAGTCATTTGTTTGTTGGTTTGTTTGTAGATTTAATAAAGGAAGGGATCCCTAAGACTCTATGATTTAGCCTTGACCTTCAAAAACTTAGTATATCTTTAACCTTTTCTAATCTACAAGTTCCACCTAGATTGCCTCTTGTCAGTTTTCTGGTTGAAGATCAGAGGCTCTTAACTCCTGAAGTTTCCTACTGTCTAGATTTTGCTGATTGCGTATTTAATTCGATACTTTCCTTAGAGCCTGCCTTTCCTGCAGATAGATACCTAGATTCACGGATTTGATTAGGCTTAAATCCGGTCCCTTCGGCAAGATTGTAAATGGTGTGGTGTTTTCATGAGGAGGAGATGCTTGCCTGCTTGTCTCCCTTTGGTGACGTTAGCCGCTGTTGATATTCAATGCCCACATTCATTAATTCACCGAGGGTGTTGTGAAATGGTGACACTCTGCCTCAGTCATTTTGTTTTATTAGTGAGAACCCTTCCATAAAGAGCTGTCACTAAGCTATGATTCTGTTATCAGGTGCTACAGCCCACAGAAAGGCAGTGCAAATGGTTTCACCAGTTTTCAAAATAATGAATATGAGCCGCTTATCCTCCAAAAGTGGCCAGTTGGTTTTTCCACCAAATGTCATTGGGAACCTGTGGATTAAATATATTTGAATGGATTCTTTTCTTTTGCCTCTTCTAAGGATTGTACCTAGGGCACCGCACATACTAGACAAGCTCTCTACCACTAAGCAATAGCCCACCCACCTTTGAACTTTATATTTTGGGATAGAGTCTCACTAAATCACCTCGAGTGATGCAGACAGGACTTAAACTTTCAGTTCTCCTGCCTCAGCTTCCTGGGATTACAGGCCTGTACTACCAAGCCCAGCTTGGATGGATTTAAAATACTTAAATGCAGTTATAGAATGTTGGGGGTGGGTGTTAAGGAAGCCCCGAGTGTGTGAAGTGTGTGCGTGAATGAATGTGTGTCATTGACGTAGGCATGGCCTATGTTGACAGAGTCCCAGACCTGTGGAAAGATGGCAGAGCTTTCTGCCTGGGGTGAGGTTCAGAGGCATGGCAAAGCTTTACTGAGGGGACTGAGTCTAAGTGTTGACAGTGTGTGTAGAAGATGTCTACCATAGCTTTGTCTCCCCCAGGATATTTACAGCCTGGAGACTGCTCCCCTGCATAGACGGCTCCTACCAAGATTGGTTAAACCTGTCTCCTCCATCCAGCTGTATACCATAAACCCTGCTTGTATGTAGTAACATGTCTCCTTGTTCAGCCACTCTGTTCTATATAATAGACACATTGCATTTCTGGGGTGCTGCAGATTCTCCCACAGAGAGCACAGACCACCTGACCCCAAGGTTCAGTATCTCTGTCTGCCTCTGTCTTTTCTGCATTTCTTCATTGTCTCTGTCAGGTCAGTGTCCTGGAGCCATGAGAGGACACAGCAATGTAGACCCCGTTTTTAGTACTGGGAGCATCTTCTATTAGCTCTGCCGTCTTGTCTTTTGATCCCAACCATCTGTGATAGATTCCCTACTACATAGAATAAGGAGACATGCCAGGCTCGTCTTCTACCCCTGAAAGTAGCCATGGAGACTTCATGTCTATTTCTGGGCTCTTGTCTTTCAGGAACTCTGCCTACTGCCATTGATATATATCACTCTTCTGCTATGAGCTTAGTGACTGCTTTCTCTTGGGCACAGCCAAGGAGGGAAAAGAGTCTGAACATAGCCTGTTCCGTTATAGCGATTTCCAAAGTTCTAATTTGTTTAAACACAACTGACTTATTAGGGTATGAGGGGAGCATAACACAAAGTTTCCACTTGGCTATGTGCAGGATGCTGTACAGGAGAAAGACTGGGTGTATGTAGAAAATTGGATCCAGTCAAGTCAAGCCACATAAGAAGAATGGGGGGGGAACAGTAATTTTTTTTTTCAAAGCCAAAGGGAAACCTCAGACTACTTACAAAGCCTTCAACAGAAATGGTCGAATCCTGCAAAAATGGCACCTTTTAAGCTGCAGGGTGACTAGTTTGGTGACTTTAAACATTAGTTCAATTTCCGGAGTTTGCTGGCAGGTGAGGTTTGAAGAGCAGAGGTGAAAGCAGCAGAAGTGTACTGTGGGAAAAGCTTGGATGGTAGATCAGCCACAGGACTCTGATGGAACGGGTTATCTGCCAAATGCATGCTTCAAAAGATTCCATCATTCAAAATGTGACTCAGGACCCAGAACTCCTGTAAGTAAGACATGCACTGCTCCATTAGTGCCTTACAGTTTAGAGCGTTGGGGACTTCAGGGTGACCACTTCTGTCCTTCTTGCTTCATGTATAGACCAGAGGCTCCAGGCTTAGAGGCGTGAAAGGACCCTCTCAGCAAGCTTGTCTGCAAATGATCGTGAAACTCTTGTTTAGCACAGATGCCCAACAGAGGATAGTGAAGGACACCCACGCAGTTTCTTAAGTGTGTGTGTCGTCTATTCAATTTATTGAGAGTCTACTCAAATCTAACAAAAGCATAATAGAGATGGGGCCAATGCTATGTCTCTTCTTGAGCTCAACCATTCACTTTCTGTTGCCTTTGAAGACCAGTGCTGCCACATCCAGGCCTTCAGACCCCAGATTTATGCTAATGTAAGTGCTTTCTACAACTACAACCTTACTTATGCACTACTGCTGGTTGGTGGCTTGGCACTGCAGCTGCGACATCAGGCAGTGGGACAGAACTAACAGGATTGCATGGATTACAAGTCCACGGTCTTGCTCTCTCAAGGTTTCTGAAGCCAACTGCAATCACAGTCCTAAATTGGTGGTAGCAACATAATACATTTACATCCTGAACTGTTTATCTTCAAATGGCTTTCAGCCCTGACCTTGTCTATCCCTTCCAAGACAAAAACCAAAACCAATTAACATGCCCAATAAGTGGGACAGAAATACACCCATCTTATAAATGAACTTGGAAAATAATCTGGAACACCTCGTAAACGGTCAGCCTCATTTGATAGTCAACAGATGTTTATTTTATGTACAGCCTGTTGTGTGGGGACAGAAGTCAAATAGTGAAACCCAGCCCTGAGGAAGATGCAGAGACACTAAACGGAAGCATTCAGCTTGTGTCTGTTGGCAGCGAATCTTCCAGGGAAACTGCTCCATTCATCTTCTCCTGTTTTTTTGTTGGTTTTTTTTGTTTGTTTGTTTTTCAGTAGTCAGGACCTTCAAAACTCCTTTAAGCAAATACATTCACTGATTCATTAGTGCATTACAATTTAGAGTAATGAGGACTTCAGGATGACCGCTTCCATCTGCCTTGCTGCATGTCTAGACCAAAGGCTCCAGTTTGGAGGGCTGAAAGTTCGCTCAGCAAACTTGCCTGCAGAAAACAAATCAGAACCTTCCAGGTCATTGCTGTAAATTGGCAGCTGTGTGCAACAGGCTTCAGAAACTTCTCGCTTTACAGATGAGCCACAGGAAGCCAAGTGCAGGGAGACTGTCTCGTCAAATTACAAAGGGGTGTTTCCGGAAGTCTGCTAGTAGGAAAGCGTTCGGGCCAGGGAGACGGCTCAGTGGCTGAAGTGCATACATACTGTGCAAGGAGGAGAACCTGAGTCCAGATCACCAGCACTCACGTGAAAATAAAGCAGATGTGGTGGTGGCATGCATGCGGCTGTAATTTGTGGTGGGAGGTGGATACAAGAAGATCCCAGGGGCTCCTAGCCAATCAGCGAGCTGGGTTCAGTCTCAAAAAATAAAGTGGAATTGAAATGAGGAAGAAGACATCAACCCCTGGCCTCCCACACATGCATACATGGACATATGATCCCTCACACAAACTTGCACGCACATATGTACACCACATACAAACACATACACACACATACCATACACATATACACATGGACATATGATCCCTCAAACATACTTGCACACACACACACACTTACAACATGCACACACACACATACACACACACACACACACCCCACAGACAGAAAAGAAAAAAGAAAAAATGTAAAAGAAAAAAAAAATCAGGTTGCATGGACCAGAGCTAGCATGTGGCTGCTTTTGCATAAATTGCCTGCTGTGATCTCAGAGGATGCAATCCTCCAAACAGACACAATGGAACAAGTAACCGGTGTGTCTTAATTACCTAAAGAACACAACGAGGAACGATTTTAAGCTAGGAGAGCTGCCATAACGCCATAAGAAAAGTCAATACCTTGCTTAATACACAAATTAATTAGTATTTAAATAATAGAAAAGACTATCAATTATAAAGCATTGCCACAAATTACTTGCTGTACTAACAGCTTCTCTTGCTCTTATTAATAATTCCTGCCACAATCTTCCTCAGGATGAAAAGTCAGGGAAGTTTACAATTCACAGTTCTGTTCCCACCAACATCAGTAAAGGGGTTTGGGAGCCCCTTTCTCTTCTGTTGTCTCTTCAGAGCTAGCTGCTCCCAGCCTCTGTTCTCTGCTGTCAGGGAAACCTGAGAGAATCAATCACTTCGTATTTGCCCATTATGGGTAGAACTAACCTTAATATTAAATTCAAACACCCAAGAAAATGCCTGAAGCGACATTTTCTGTTTCTACGCATGGCTTGCTCCATTGAAATTATTCTGCTTTGTACAACCAGCTTAGCGAAGGTGGGAGGCAGGTGCTGGGTAGTGCCTGACAGGAGTGAGGTGAGGTAATTTATTAGGATGCCTGGGCCCATAGTTTAGGTTCTAGTCTTCAGTGATCTCAATATGGGATTTGGGACAAGTCATTTAATTAACCTGAGACATTTCACAAACCAATACGCATGGGCTGCAGTGGCCCTTACTTCCCTAAATAGGAGAGAGGATAAAAGAAAAACTTTGCTTTATTTTTCTCTTATGAAATTAAATTGTCTGTTAATCCTTGGGCTGATTATGAACAGAGCCCAGGAACGGCGGTGCAAGCCCCAGGTGTACCTCACCCTCTTTGTCCTCTCGAAAGACCGCACATAGCCACATAGGGTCAGACCCTGCCACTCCCTTGAGCTGGTATTTACCGTTACAACGCCCTCTCAGTGGGTCCTTACACTTGCTTTGGATCTTCCCATACAGTTACCTCAGCAGCTCTATGAGGTGAGCCATGTGTGTCCTCCTTTTGAAAACTAAAGAAATGGAAATCTAAAAAGTTAAGGGTTACTGAGCCAAGAAATGATACAGCCAGTGTATCAGTCCAGGAAATCCTGCATTGAAGGTTTATTTTAATTTTTAATTATGTGAATGCGTGGTAGGTCTATGTGGGGGTATGTGCATATGAGTGCAGGTGCCACTTCAGAGGCCAGAGGTGGTTTTTCCCCTGGAACTGGAGTGACAGGCAGCTGTGAGCTGCGTGATGTGCATACTGGGAATTGACCTCAAGTCCGCCCAAAGAGCTCCAGTGTGTGCTTTTGACTGGTGAGCCACCTAGGAACTGTGAAACACACGATTAAACCGTCAAATAGGTACCTGTCACTCTTGGACCCAAGCATCTGCATCCTTTTTTGTCTTTTAATTTGGGCTTAAAAAATTGGAAGATAGTTGTCTCACACCAAAGGGGCCTTCCACAGGAGCAAGCCCAGACTCCACCTCCCAGAAAGCCTTCCTCAGGATGTGATAGAGCCCCGGGATCACTCTATTCTCAGTGACCCCCACAGGACTGGAATCATCTAGAACACAGAGACAATTCATTCTTAGGTTCCTAATCCCATCCTAGGTAAATATTTGTGCAACAAATAAGTCTCTTTCTCCTACACAAACTGTTGGAGAACAGTGTTCTTCAAGCATACCAGACATTGCCATCGCCATCAGAACAGCTGTGATGACTCCCAAGAGACCTTCACTATTGGGATTGTAGCTATTCCCTTGTGGAAGAAGTGGCAAAGAAGGTCAGACCCTCATCTGAGATCTCAGCCATTCGTTCCTCCCTGCCACCTGTATGCACGTCTGCCCCAGCTACAGGCGGCCTCATGATCTCAGCAGGTGCTTGAGTATATAGACGGTGGGATACTAACAGAAGGGAGACTTCATCTATACATCTATAGAGAAATTGTTATCCGCGCTAGGGTGGTTGATGTGGCATCGCCCAATGCTCCTGTAAGTAATGCCTCCCCCAGGCTCTACATGTAAGACCAGTTAATACACTGTTCACCAAGATGGACTTTAGTGCAATCCTACTTTGGTCTGTCATGATGTCCTCTTTAGGCTGAGTAGATACTTGTTCATATCTCCCAAGGAGTACATAATACATACTCACAAAGGCTGAGCCACAAAGGCTCTCCTCTCTCAGAGTCCCAGAATGCATTTCCTGAATTCTTGGTGACCTCATCCACCTCACCAAGAGTCCCTTCTATACAGTGGTGGCAGAGGGTAACAGTTTCCATCTGATTCTCCTGGGTTCATCACTGATGTGGCATGGAGTTTCTGTTGTCACTGCTTCCTGTACCTTTCTCCCCAGGGGCACCTGATACCTTTCTCTGCGATCCTTCCTCTAAGAGATCAGTGAAAACAACAGAACAGAGTCCATGTGCACACAGATACCCTCGTCTCCACTGAGCTGCATGGCTTGGCTTGCTGGCACCCATGAACTGTTCCACTCTGCCGACTACATCCCCCCTCTATCTAGAAAGGTGACCGCAGTAAAACAGGAAATAAAGAGCAGAAAACCCATATTCTTTGGCTGATCAATCTTTGTAATAAATGCTGTAAGGTGGAACAGAAATAAATTTATGAACTATCTGAACTGCAATTTCTTGATTTCAAAGTAATCCAGTCGTGGGGAAATGTCAGTTCCAATTGAAGAGGAAAGCAAACTTCAAGTCCCTGGCATTCCTCAACTTGGGCAGCCTCTGAGGTGACAAATGTGACAGTTGTTAGCTCCTGTGCTTGCCTTTGAAGACTCATGCGTCTGCTCATGCTGTAGCAAGCCTTGCATGCAACACCTCATGTTCTACCTGTCTTCCAGTGCTCCCTGCCCAGTTGGGAAGGGGTACTGATAGGACAGCCACAGCTAATCTTTGGAACTCAGACTCCAAAACACAGGAAACTCTCCACTCTGTAGATGCCACAGGGATTCTAGAGACAGAACCAAGCGGGATGGAGTGGAGGCCACCAGGGCATTTAGAGAATTTACTCAGACCAGTAAGAAATGAGACAGAACTATAGTCCCTGGGTCCCTGATGGACGCTGCTTCCTATGGAATCAGCGGGGGTTGGGGAGCAGCCTCAGAGCAGAGGGGCCAAGATGACATGGTTTGAGTAGGAAGAGGAAAGGTCCAAGCCTTTGCTTCCCAGAAGGATCAGGACAGGATGTCCAGAAACTTGCTTTTATTAAATTTTGGACATCTCAACCCACATCAGTGTCCGAGCCTGTCCCTAATGCTTAACTGCCTTGTCTGTGGTGAGGATTGCTTTTAGCGTCTTGGGCAGGGATCCTTTCCGTTTATTGGACTGTAAACTCTCTGCCTCCTCTCTAAGTTCCCTGAAGAGTTGAGCACACTTCACCTTCCAGGACTCTTTTGCTGCCAGTTCCTACGCTCCCTGGGCCTCCGCCCTTCTCTCAGCAGTGATTTTGTTGTTGAATGCTGGTTCTTTAGCTGCTTTCCACATATTTCCAGCTTCACACCGACTCTCTGCATATCTCTATCCAAACCTATTGCTACACGGTCTACATGTGTGTCCGCGCATGACTCCGATTATGCCTGCTCTTCCTAGCCCATGTCTACTGGACACCTCTGTTTGGATATCTTGAAGGCCTCAGACCAACACAACAGCCCATCTTCTTCTCCTCGTGTTCCCCATTTCAGTGAATAGGTATCCAAGGAAGATACTCATAAACATTCTTAACTTCTTAGTAAGCTTCTGTGTCCTGGTACTTCTGAGTTTCTTCTGGATCTCTGTCAATCACAGCAGTCTCCCGCCCACTCTCTTCCTAGTGTGGCTGTCTCTTCAGCTAGCCATAGGTACAACAACATTACATGCTGCAGAACTCAACATTACAGAGGCATATCAACCAGAGCATCTCGTTCTCCATTATGGTTTTGGGAGCAGCTGGGTCGGCTCTGCTTCAGGCTGCACAGCTGGGGTGGCTCTGTTCCATTTGTTTCCAATCTTCCTACTGTGCTCAGCATGTTGGCTGAGGCATGTTGTTCTCGTAGCAAATGCAGAGGTGGAGGGAACAAATGGAAATACCCAAAATCTCTTAAGCTGGGCTTCGGGTGGCACATGGTCACTTCTACACACCCGCCAATGACCAAAACAAACAGTGTGACCTGGCCCAGAGTCAAGAGGTAGAGAAGCACACTTGTCTGACTACAGAGCCAGGGCAAGAGAATGGCTGCCAGGGACACTGAGACCAATAATGCCAACCCACACTGGCCCTGATCCTCACATCAGATGGATCATTTCTCTCTGAGACATCGTCCCAGAGAAGGAGTTAGAACCAGCATCTGACCTCTGATCTCTCACACCAACAGTCACATGCCACCCCTGCTATACTGAAATATGTTTACTTTGATAATTGGCTTGAACTTTTCTTCTAGATTTTACAAAGCTGGTCCCCTTGCCCGGAGCATGCACTTTCTCTTCCTACCCCTCACTAAGTTCCCATCCTGCGGACTATCTACATACTTCTCTTGCCCCCTCAGCTCTCTCTTTAAGTATTTCTTCTTCCCTTAAACTCTTCCTGACCCCAAGGCAAGGCTATTTGCCCTCCTGAGAGGTGTCCCCTCATTCCTGGCTCTCCCATGCTCTTGGATACTCATATTGTCATCATCCAAGCCGAGGAGCATCTCAGATCTGGAAATTAACTTGGCTTTCTAAATGGAACTCTATGCACGAATTCGAACATAAAAAATAATCGCGAGGCCTGGAGGGATAGCTCAGCTGGTCAAGGGCCAGAAACAGTTCTTAGCGCCCATTAACAAGCCAGGCATATGTTAAACCTCAGATGAGAAAGGGGCCTCTTCTTCATGACCTTCTTTGTAGAAGATGTTTTTAAAGAATTCTTTAACTGTGGCATCCATTTTTACTAATTTGAAGGGACACTGACCAATTAAGAAATAGTGTTGAGAGAAAGAGAGCTGGGGTCTCAGCTATTCCTGGAGTTGCCGCCCCCATCCTGACCCCACCTACCTCTGAGCTTTGTTACAAGAAACAATGTCTTTGTTGAATGTCTTTGTTACAGGAGCCACTGGTATGTGGTTACCCTGTTATTTGTAGCTGAAATAATTCCGGATACAAACAGCATTGAAGTTTACCTCTCAAAACCCCAAATTTCTCTTTAATGAATATCAGAAACCACACCACTGCAATCTGTTACTTAACGTAGTCTGCTCTGGGACCTGAAATGTTTTCACAGCTGGATTTATTGACTGTTGTGGCCAATATAATGGAAAGTAGGACTCAGAGGGCTGAGGGTCTGCCACTTGCTTTTAATCCATGTTCTAATCCCCTCTCCCTTCTACATGCCCCGACTCTTCAGAGAAGCCTGCAGAGGTGGAACTAGAGAGACCTTATCACCTGATTTTTGAGATATGTCTCAGTAAGAATTTATTTACAGTGTGGGAGTCAAAATAATAACCCCCATGATTCTGTTCTGTTCCCTAAAACCTGGCAATATTTTACTTTTCATGGCAGAAGAGGCTTTGCTACATGAGTGATTGAAGGTCATCAAGATGAGGGGTCTGGGTGTCCTGGCATAGCTATAAGTCCTTAGAAGTGGAAATTGTTGGAGCTAGAGAGAGGGCCATGACGTGTACTGATCTTACAAAGTTTCTAGTAACATAGTTGGCTCACAATTGTGGGGCAGTGACCTATGGCAGGCAATCTGACACCAGGTTGAGCTCAGGCTAAAAATTCTGGGAGACCCTGTGAAATTTTTTCACAAGGGACCAGACCATATTTTTAGCCAACACTCCTGGAAGACTCCTGTAAAATGAGCCACAGCCTTTACAACCCCTGTATAGAGAGAGGCCTGACTTGTGAGATTTGTCACATAGAAAGCAGCCCTGAGTCCCGGGCAAGCAAATGAGGCACCACAAACCAAACCAATGGAATGTATCGGTTACCAAACCTCTGACCCCTCCCAAACAGTATTTTAGGGCATCCCGACCCTAGTAGGCTCTCTCTCTCTCCCCCCTCCTCCACCTGCCTGCCCTGCCTGCCATCCAGAAGGAATAAAGGTGCAAACCGCTTTGGTGTCCAAGAGCCTTTTGTTCCACGAGCTGTAACACTTTGGCCCAAAAGAGACCCACTCTCCAGGCCGAGTGGGGAATGCGCTGTGGCCAAGACTTGGTGCACCTGCGCTCCCTCCTCGCACTGCATCCTAACAACTGGTATAGACCAAGACTTGGGTCTCCATGTTTCCAGCCTGCTGTCTCCCTAAAGAATGAATCCCAGGACAGGCAGGCCAGCAGCACACACGTCACTGTGGCTATATCTTTCTTCCTGGGCTAACTTCTTTGCTGTGACCTCCAGAGCTTTCAAAATTAGGATCATTACCTAGATGGGGAGCCTGCAATGGAAATCAAATGGGAGGCTGCAGCAGGTTAATGAAGGCCAGTGATCTGGCAATTTAATGAAAGTGAAGAACTCTGGTAGGTAAAGGAAGGCCCTACTTCATAATGCAGAGGCAAAGCTGGGGCTTTACTGTGCTTTACTGAGAAAGCAAAGTTTAAATGTGTGTGTGTGTGTGTGTGTGTGTGTGTGTGTGTGTGTGTGTGCCTGTGTATCATGTACACATAAGTATGCCTGCATGTATGCATGCATGCATGTGTGTGTGTGTGCTCGAGAGCTTATTTATCTACTTATTTATCCATTCTCCCATCCAAGTGGCAGGAAAAAGGAATAATAGTTAGATGCTTTGGCTAGCACTAGGCAAAGTGCTGCTCGTCTATGACCACATTAGCTGACTTCCCCCAACTCTCAGTCCAGCTTCAGTTAATGACATTGGTAAAGTGTCAGAACACGACTTCTAGAGGCAAGTGAAGGCATGCACCTTTCAGCAGCCAAGCCCAGTGTCCACATTTAAACTGAGTAAAGAAGTTAGGCATAAGCAAAATAGGATAAAATTGTGTAAACTTTAAAACTTAACCATGTAAACAAATTATGTAATGCTAATTCACTTAAAATCATTTCTTGAAAATATGTTATGTGTCAGAAACTATTCTCTGAATAGAACTGGGTTTTTTTCTCAGTCTTAGACATTTGGAAAAAAACCTGGTTTTTTTCCTGAATTTAATCTGTCTCTAAGTTTTGTGACAGCCTCACAATGTAGGTGTTCCATCCTCCTCAGCCTATGCTCATGGGATGCTCTGTTTATGTGGGTCTCCACTTACGCTGTACAGCTCCAAAATCTCTGTCTCCTGGATTTTCATTCACCCAAGAAATATTAACAAATCCAAGGATAAGAGGCCAGGATATTAAGGTCAAGATAGCAGTGAGACCCACAGCTATCAGGATGATGGCAGTCACCTGGGAATCAGGAACCAAGTCTTCATGTTAGGCAATTCCAAGAGACTCTTGTGGGCTCAGAGCCAGGAAAGCCACTGACTCAGATGACATCAATCAAGCTCGATTTTCTCAGCTCCTCCAGCTCGGATGAAAGCTTTTGGCGGTTCACTTCTATGAAAATTCAGCTTCTGCTTTTATTGTCAATAAGCTAATAGACTTTATTTTTATATCTTTTTATCCTGACACATAATTCTTTATGTTCACAGATCAATATTGGGGTAAATTTCTTTACTGAGTAATGATCGCTATAGTCATAATAGAAGGGGACATTTCCAAAGGTTTCCAAGGCCCCAAAAGAATGACTGCAGGGTCAATGGTTCTGTAATTGTGTTGTCCAAATGTTTCACCAAATTTATTAGCCATTTTCAGGTCTTTTGTGATTGAGAATAAACTCCTAGGTAACTAAGGACAGAAAATAATTGGTTGTATTTTCAAAATGGATGGCATCTCAGAGACTGTACTCCAATGTGCACAGCGAGAAGACTAAGGGCAGCCCTCTGACAGCTACCCACTCAAAATCTTCTAGGTCATGGTCAGTAGTTTCACAAACTGCAAGCAGGAGTCCTGCCAAACTATGTGCTTGAGCCTTTTTGCCAGTTAATATTGCTTTGTGAGAAGAGCTGATGCCAAAAGAAAATTTGTTTCAGATAACACAGTAGACAAAAAATTAAGACAAGAATTTAAGTCTCCCCAACAATCCAGGACTGGTTCCCACACAACCAGGTAGACGAGAAATAATCAAGGCTAAAGCTCGGTGGGCCTCCCCTTCCTTTCCTGGACATTTGCTGTGCTTTGATACAGTTTTTCAATCTACAGACAGGGCTCTGTTGCTTCTCTGAGCCATAGATTCAGGCCATTGGTTCATGTTTGGAAGACACTGAGGCATTCTCCCTGAGCATCTCCGGAAGGAGACTTTAGTTATTTGGCCCTCTGGAAAGAGGTCGGCATTGACCTTTATCGAAAATGGGAAAGGATTAGACAGTTCTCCAACAATATGAACTAAACACCTACCCACCATATGGTATGAATACTGGCAGACAGAGTATTTAACAAAATAGATAGACTTCTCCTCTTCTCCCTCTAAATTCTTACTGAGATGTAGATGTTAGCCTAAAAACCAACAAATAAATGTATAACACTGGGGGGTGATGGAGAATGGGTTGCTAAGAATTATACAGGGGAAAGTGCTGGGTTAAGTCTCAGGTCCAGGAACCAATGAGTACAAAGGCTCCAAGGCAAGAAAGGAGTGCTTGTGTGGCTTAGAGTAGTCACATGACCTGAAAGTAAGTCAATGGGCTCGTTCCCTGGCTGGCCTGTAGTGCAGGCTCTCCTTTCCCATAGGCATCACTACATCTATTGAAATTCTAAGCTCTAACTCCCTATGAGATGTTCCTACAGCATGCCAGATTTCCCTCATGTGGGAACTGCAGGGGTTGACATACATGCCTTCCCTTCAGGTGGTCAGAGAGTTACCTGGATCGCTAAAGCTGGGGGCCTTTTACTCTGTGACATTTGCGGGGAGGCAGAGGGTATGAATTCAGGGCCTGTGTGCCTTTGCCCAGATGTGGCAGTGTGCAGTGTGGCTGGCAGATGTGAGCCATCATCAGTTTGCTCTGCTGCTCCGAAGACTTTGCACACAGGTTGCAAACTCAGATGAAGGCTTCCCAGACAAGGCCGATGGGTCTGAACTAACAAGTTCAAGTGCTCAGAACACAAACCATCTGAACGCAGTCAAGTTGAACCATCCTGGCGCGTGGATTCAGCTTGTACCACTCATCCCTCCTTATCTGCTGCTGTCAGCAATGTGTCTGCAGCTGGAAGTGCTTAATCCACAACCTCAAAGTCTCTCCCATTTCCTTTTGGGACCCAGAAGGATTAGACTAACTCCCAAATAGACCTGGCCAACTTGTACGAGGCCAGGCCACTTGTCAGAGCATCTGCCTGGGCTGATTAGACCCTCTGTTCTCTACAGAACAGGATGCAAGAAGGAATCTGGTGGACTGATCCCTTCCTGGGGCCATCTGATCAAAAGGCTTATTATGAGCCCCATTCTGGGGACAGCTTGTAACTAACAGCCATTAGCTCTAGCCCCTACCACTTCTTTTTTTTCCTCTCCAACGGAGATGAGGACGATGGTGCTGAATATTTGTCTCTGCCATTAAAGGCCCCTGTCCTTTTGAGTCCCCACCTGCTACGTGGCCCTTTCAGCTCATGGTTCTTCCTGTTAAGTAAATTAGCACAGAGTCCCTGATGCTTCATGGAAAGGCATGGAACCCCAAGTAACCATCCTGTCCTGTGCTAAAAGGTCAGAGCATGTACTGAATGCCACAGGGAATCAATCCACAGCCTCATTTCTCCTCAGGGCTGCTCTCTTTCCTCTTCACCATACACCCACTTCTAAAACTATGCAGAAGTCTCTTGAAACCATTCCAGCCCCAAACTTTTCTTCCCCACCTTCACACCTAACCTGAAGCCTGCATGTGAAGAGGACTTGCCTCTTACAAACTCTAAACCACAACCTCATGGCCTCCATCCTGTCATTTTAGGCTTCTCCAGACACCATGCCCAACAGGACAAGTCTAGACAGAGCACCCAGGAGCAACATCATATACTGGCCTACAAGATTCTCAAGCCCCCAGTACCTCCTCCCCCTCCTTGCTCTATACAGATGATCTTATTTCTAATACTTGAGAAAACTGAAGTAATCAGACGTCTTCCACAGTTTCTCCCTACCACATCTGCCTCCGACCAGCACCCATACCCTCTGCCTCTGAGGACATGAGCTTCGATGAATAGCCAGTCTCCTTTGTCCTTCTCAAGGACACCCTTCCAACAGTTTATCTTTCTCTGTCCTACTTCATCCATTTTCTCTCAACTGAGTCATTCCCATGAGTATACAAACAAGAAGTTATTTATCTCGTCTAAAAAAAAAATTAAGTAAAAAAAAAAAAAAAATCCAATAGTCTTTAAGAAAAAAAATGAAAAAGAAAAATCAACTCTGCTTTTTTTCACTGTTTCCATTTCTTGGCTCCAATTTGCAACAGAACTGCTTGGAAGAGAGATGGGTGCTGGCTGCCCCAGCTCATACCCTCCTGCCTCTCCTAAATCTAACATCAAAAAAACAAAAACAAAAACAAAAACAAAAACAAAAAACCTCTTTTTTAACAATGATTCCCATTTGGTTAAATCCAGAGATCACCCACAGTCTTCACTTTCCTGATCTCTTAGTAGGGTTTGACACAATTGACCCTTCATCTTTCTCAACATCTCTTCAAAGGCTTCCAACTACGTATTAACTCAACACTCTCTGGGGTTTCTTCCTAGCCCAATGGACGCTTCTCAACCCTTTTCATTCGCACTGTTAGAGTATCCTGGTGCTCAGTCTGAATCTCCATGTCTGACCTCACTTCTTTGATGATCTCACCAAGTGTCATCTGTTTTTAGCCAGAGTTATTTTTCTTATTTCTGTGACTAAATACTAAATATCTAACAGGAAGCAACCTAGAGGAAGAAGGGTTTGTTTTGGCTCACACTCCATCACGATGGGAAAGGCATGGTGGCAGGAGGCTGACACACCTCATTACACTGTCACCACAGTCAGGAAGCAAAGAGAGATCAGAGCTGATGGTCAGCCATTTTTCTCCTTTTTATTCGGTCTGTGACCTCAGACCATAGATCTCAATTCAGGTGGCTCTTCCTTCCTCTGGAAATTTCTTTATGACACCCAGAGATGTGTCTCCTAGGTGAGTCTAAATCCTGTCTAGTTTACAATATAGACCAACTATTATTCAGAGTCCTATTATGTAGCCCAGGCTGGCCTTGAACTTGAAATCCTCCCACCTCAGCCTCCCAGGTATGAATGTTGGAGCTCTGGACATGTATTGCCACCTGGCCAACTGAGCGATTATTAAATAATGTAAGTTTCTTTTCTACAGTTCTAGAAACTGTAAGATGCAGAACCAAGGCGCCAGCAGACAGAATGTCTGATTGATGCTACTCCCTGCTTCAGAGCTCTGTCCTTATTTGGCAGACTAGGGGAGGCAGCTTCCTTCATATTTTTGAAAGATATTAATTCCAAATTTTGTGATGAAATCAGCATTCAGACCATGGAGCAGTGTTTCTCAACCTTCCTAATGCTGTGACCCTTTAATATGGTTCCTCACATTGTGGTAACCCCCAACTATAAAATTATATAACTGCAATTTTGACATTGTTATGAATCATAATATAAATATCTGTGGTTTCAATGGTCTCGGGCGATCCTGGTGAAAGATTCAGAGGGGTCGTGACCCACAGCATGAGGACGGCTGGTACAGAGCAGGTCCTAGCCACACCTCATACTTGTCCCACACTATCTGGCTTGCCACCAGCAGCTCTGCTCTTCTCAAAAAAAGTAAATACATTTTCCCAGTTATTCAGGTCCCAAGCTTATGAGGAACTGTACTCCTGTCCCTCCACTTCTTTATCAAATCTTTTAACAAGCACTATTAGTTCCATCTTCAGAAACACTCAGAACTGACCCTGTCTCACCATCTCCACCAATAGCACGCTCACCTGAGCTAAGATGGTCTGTCACGGGGGTCATTAGCACAGCCCTCCCACTGGAACCTTGTTCTACTATATCTTTTTCTTGTTATTGAAAGGATCCTTGTGTCATTTGTAAAGGTAACTGATGTCAGGTTTGCTCAGGAGCATAGGGTCTCTGCAAGTGGTGGCCATGAAAGGCTGAAAATAAGACTGAGGGAAGATATCCAGGTTCTAATCCTAAGAACCTATCTTGGTGGAAATAATTCAGAATCTTGATATGAGAAGCTTGTCACAGATAGCCCCTAAGTGTGATCACAGATATCTACATAAAGGGGAGTGGATAGACACTTACTCAGTAGAGGAAGAAGAGGAGACAATGAGACCATGGAGGCAGAAACTGGAGTGGAATGCTCCAAGCTACCGGACTCTGAAAAAGCAGGAACAGATTTTCCCCCAGAGCTTCTTAAGCATTGGTCTTATTCACACCTTCATTTCAGCCCAGTAAAACTGACTTTAGCCTACAACTGTGAGAGAGTAAATTTTGCTGTGTTGAGCAATCAGATTTGTAGTCATTTGTTACAACAGCATCAGGAAACTAACACTTTGCTCACGATCATTCGGAGTCTGTAAACTGAACATGACCCAGCCCTGTTAAGCCCCTGACCACATCCTTTCTCCACCATCCCCAGGTTCTAGGTGCCTCGGCCTTGTCCTGCTTCTGTTTCCACATAAATTGTTCCCCCAACCTGATACTCAGGTCCCTCCCTCACATCCCTGGTCCTGGCTTGGGACCTTTCACGAGGTCTCTCCTGACCACACTGATACCTCACCTGCTCTGCCCTCTGCCACATTCCTGGTCCTCTGCATCCTGATCCCTCTCTGTGTTTTCTACACATGCATCTCCTCTAAATGCAATGCGATTCACTTTTTGTTGCATTATTTTCTTGGGTTGTCATCCTCTGGCCAATTTGAAGATTCTCAAGGGTAGAACTGTTCTGTATTGTTTCCCAGTCACTAAAATTAGACTTGACACATGCAAGCATTCAAGTGTTTGTGTGGAAAGCCTTAGAGTTCCTAGGGTGAGTATGCAAATTAAGGACACGCCTCCTGCTCCATCCTCTGACCCCTGGCCTGACACTGTACTGGCAAAGCAAATAACAGATGAAGCAGCAGGAGGGTTGGTCTAAAACATATGTTTTACAGTTTCTCTTTAAATACCCATTCTTGTGTGTGTGTGTGTGTGTGTGTGTGTGTGTGTGTGTGCATGTGTGTGTAATATTTATATAGTGTGACTAGACTTGAACTCCTGATTCTCTAGTCTTGAACTTCTGATCTTCTTGCCTCTACCTCCAGAGTTCTGGGATTCCAAGCATGTGCCATCACTGCTGGCTTTCTTTTGTTCCATTTTCATGGGGTCAGGGAACAGCTTGGATCAACTGATGCACTTAAGGTTATTCTTTTCCTCCCTTGCCCCACCTGGGGCTTTGCCTAACTGGACAACCATGGTGCTGTGGACCCGGATCCTAGCATGGAGGTGGCTGACCAAAGTACCGGCCTGTCTTTTCCTTTGGAAGACATTAACTCTCCAGAGATTGTAGTTTGTATAAGTTCCAATGAACACTACCTTCTTTCCTTAGTTAAGAGACCAAATCCAAATATGATATCTGTGCACATTTGAGCCACACTTGGGCTGCCTTGGCTTAGCTGCCTGAACCATTAGGAGATTTGAAAATGTTTAAGAAGCACCACTAAGTCCCAAGCTCTGGGAAGTTTGAGGGTTGAGACTATCTGCCCTATGGCTTTATATTCTGGAGAAAAATCCAATTCATAGATACAAACACAAGCAAATGTAACGGGTTATGTAAGCTATTGTGAGGGGAACCAGAGCACAGGAAGTCTTTCTAAAGACGTAGTGATGGCGCTGAGAGAGAAGGATGAGAAAGCAACCATGCAAAAAATCTGGAGAAACAGATTTCTAAGGAGAAGAGATAGAAGTTCCAGGCCTGAGACAGGGATGAATTTGGCCCACTGCGGGGGTTGGAAGGTGACGACTAGGGCAGTGTAAAGAAGGGAGTGTGGCCAAGCTGCTGGCCCACAGCCTGGTCAGTCAGGATCTTCCTGCTGGCTGATTTATGTGCAAAGTTCTCAGGAAGCCATCCCTACCCACCTCTGTATCAGTTTATGGTCTAAGCCCCAGCCCCGGGAGGATTGGCCCAATTGCTGTCTGTCTTTCAAGTCCCCAACCCCTCTGATGTTTATTTTGCCCACCTTTGTGTTTAGCTGGGGACAGGGCAGAGTGGAAAGTCCTCCCTTAGGGGCACATCATAACTTGTTGCCTGATTGGGAATGCTTGGGAAAGACTTAGGTAGGGGGAGGCCAACTAATGGGCATCCCAGTCAGAAAGCCCTTCTAGCTCTTCTTAATGAGCTACCAATCTATTTACACATCTGTCGAGATAGAGATTTCTAGTTCTCAGCCCAGTGACTCTTCCCCATAGAAACTCAAACCTTGCTTAGGAAAAGCAAGTTGATAGTTGGCTAGAGTCGACCACTTTTATATTTATATACATGCACATATATATCAGCATTCTATGATCTGTATGTGCGTTTTAGAAAGCCTCCCTTTGAACTAGTTGTAATGTCTTATTGGTTTCCTCATTATTAAGCACATACATACATTTTCTCTTGGTGTGAAAGTTGAGATTTTACATTTTACGAGAAATCTCAGTCGCTTTACTGGCCATTCTCTGTTTTTCTTTGCTCCCTCTTTTGCTTATCCCCTTGTTCTGAACAAACATAAAGACTGGAGGGAAGGCCGGACAGATTAAATCCTCTGCTGTGTGCATGGGGAAACAGCAAAGTGGAGTCACCCCTGGATTCCTGGCTCCAGTTCTAGAGACACATACCGGGCAGGAGGGGAGCAATGTCTGGGATACTTGGAAAAAGAGGGGTCTGTTCCCAGGAAAATAAATGTCCTGTGAGGCCTGATTCTGTTCTCTAAAATGAAGACCATTCAAATGCTAGAAGCAGCCAAGGGAGAAAATACTGAACAACTTCAGTCTAAAGAATCTTGCTCTTGGGTACCTTATTGACTATTCCTACAGAATCCTGCTGGGACCCAAACAAGCATCCCATTCATTCACCACATCACCAAACTACACTTAGTTTCATAACACCCTTACAGGAGATAACAAAGATAAATAAATAAATAAATAAATAAATAAATAAATAAATAAATAAATAAATAAAGGCCTGTAGACTTCAGTAAAGTCTTTTCTACTGAGAACTGAGTAAGGTATAATTGTTTTTAAGCTTCAACTTCCTCCAGTAAGATTTATATTCTTGTTTTGCTTAAGATTCACATTTTAATGTGGTAATAAAAACAAGTGAGATGGTCTCATTGTGAAAGATCCTATTTAGTTAATTATAAGACCCCATGCTGCAAATCACTGCACTGAGCTTCTCAGATACAAAGAAAGCTGCTGTTGCTTCCCCCTCCCCCTCACATGGACCACAGAAGCCTGAGAGCCATATTGAAGAAGAGCTGGGCCAGAGGTGGTGGGAAAGAGAGAGCAAAGTCAAGGTACCTGCCATGTGCTATTGGAACCCTAAACGCAAGCACCAGCCCAGGGGGCAGAGTGAGTGGAAAGGGTCCAGAGCCTGGAGTCAGACCTTGACCCTCATCCTTGCCACCTAGCAGCTCTGTGACCCTGCTCTTGGGTACATCATTTAACAACTCTAAAGTTCTCATCTTCCACATATTGATAATGATGTTCTTTCAACCTCCTGGGTTTGTTTTGAAAAGTAAACTAGGTAATAGACTTAAAGAAGTGGACAGACATATATGCAGCACCAAATATATGCTAGATCTTTCCCAGACAGAGGCTGGCAACCTTGAGAAACATCTACCACAATGCACCTGACTTGCCAACAGTCATTGGAACTACAGGAAAGTAGTCAGAGGCCGACAAGCAGACACTGGAGCAGGGGAGGTGCTGTGGACTTAGCAATTATCTAAGTGAGTGTGGTGGTGTTTGGCCCCCATAGATTCATGTGTTTGAACAAGCCTATGGGGAACAGGGAATGGAATGTGGTGGTTTGAATATGCTTGGCCCATGGGAAATGGCACTATCAGGAGGTGTAGCCTTATTGGAGTAGGTGTGGCCTTGTTGGAGAAAGCACGTCACTATGTAGGTGGGTGTTGAGGCCTCCTGTGGTTGGGCTCCACCCGGTGAGAAAGAGAGCCTCCTTCTGGCTACCTGAAGAAGACTGTCTCCTTCTGGCTACCTTCAGATCAAGATGTAGAACCCTTGGCTCCTTCAGCACCATGTCTGCCTGCAGGCCGAATGCTTCCTGCCATGATAATAATGAATTGAACCTCTGAAACTGTAAACTAGCCCCAATGAAATGTTGTCCTTTATAAGAGTTGCTTTGGTCATAGTATCTCTTCACAACAATGAAACCCTAACTAAGACAGTGAGCCACAGTAAGACCCAGGTGGAGGAAAGCCAACTAAAGTCAGAAGCAAGGTAAAGAGATTTTAGCACATTTCCAAGGCAAGTCTAGGAAGTGCCCAGAGACTAGGCTTTGTCATCTGAGAAGAAGAACAATGCAGATGAGGTTGAGGATTACCAGACAGAAAAGAGCTAAATAAAACCCTCTGCAGCACTGTTCAGTATGGAGACAGCATAACCTGTCTTTAAAGAGACCTTGGTTTTGTACTGTTCTGGCACTCTTGTTTAGGTGGGTAGTGCTAGGGGCAGGGTAGACCCAACAATCCAAAGTGGCAGCTATCATGCCTTCATGCCTTCAACAACAGCTCAAGGGAGCATTTATGCCTTAACAATTATTTAGAAACCCTTGAGGGCTTTATGCCTGGTGTAAACGCTAAACAATTGATAGTGGCTGCCTGGAACATTGCCTTATGAGATATTTTGAAGGTCACATTGTAGTGTGCTGTGATTGATTATTCATGTCTGCCAAAGGTCTGGGAATGATGAGCGAAGACACACTCACTATCTTCTTATCTTGAGGCAGTTCATCCAGTTCCTTCTATTTAATTGGCATCTGGGGGCATGCCTATAAGGTGCTTGAGCTTTAGTTTATTCACTGATATATATCTTCATTGAGTAACCCTGGCACACCGTACACCCTTATCCCTGCTGCGCTGGAGGAAGTAAGGCTGCGCTGTGGGACAAACTTCTAAGGACCCAGAGCTCTTTTCTAGACTCCTTTGTACTTCGTGTAGATTCAACATCAATGAGTAATCCTGTAAAGAAGAAACTGTCAGCTAAGCTGTGGTAGGCAAGGAAACTGAGTTTCATCTGAATTTTGGAAGCAATGAGTGTAGTAATTCCTATTATCATTTCAAGTGTAGACTTTTGGATCTCTTACTAGAGGCATTGAGAAGAAGGGGACCGTGCTAGCGGGAAGCCATCTGCCCTCTTTGTCATTTAAGAGAAACCTCTCTGACATTGGCCTTCCCTCAGCCAAGCTCTGAGCATTACCAAAAAATAGGGAATGTGTCTGCAGTGAATTGGCCCATATTTTACCTCTCTGCAAAACAGCTATTTAAATATCCACCGAGTCTGCACTTTCAGAATCATTAAGGCTTCAGGGTGCATCAATTACACTAATTTGGGAAAGTGATCAAATTCATGCAAGGTTGTTATTTTTAAAGAAAAGACATTTCAGCATATTGATGGGGAATTGGTGTCCGGAGTACATAGATTTCCAGTTATGTCCTGTCATGGCAAGAGTCCATCGGTTTCCTTTAAAAGATGGAGAACACATTATGCCTGGTATTAACAAAGATCAATTTCAGTAAAGGAAGCCATTCAACACAAGGAATTGAGCTGAGCTGGGAATAAATGACGTAATGCTTGAAGCGATAAGGGATAAGTCACACGGGACTGCAAGTGCTTGTGTAAATGATGATTGAATGGAATTTTTGTCCTAGCTTTTCTACAGGAGGTGATTTTTCTTTACTGTAAAGTATAATATATCTATTTGGCATCGCCCATAAAGTATGCAGTTCATAATTAGTCTTCTTAAGGATTTCAGGTTTCTTTGGTCCTAACGTGAAGGGTGGGTCTTATCTTGCCCACTGACTCGTCCCTGCTCTTTAAACCCCAGTGACAGCCTTTTATAAGAATTTTGCTTCTGCTGTTATCTTTTAAGAAAACTGCATTCTAAACTTCAATGCAGTGAATAGTTACAAAGACACTACACGGATAATATGGAAGATGTTGGAAATGGAGTTGAGATAAGCTTGCTGCTGAGATGTGAGACGAAATGAAAAAAAAAGAAAAATGAGATAAATGGGGGCGGCTCAGGCGCAGGGTTTCTGTCGGTGTCTCTGAGAGAGAGCTGAATGGAACTGGGATTTTTTTTGTTGGTGGTGGTGGTAATTTTTGGGTTTTTGTTTTGTTTTGTTGGTGGTGGTTTTTGTTTGTTTGTTTTTGTTGTCGTTTCTCTGTGAATGAATTTCTTTAGGTTTCACCAAAGCTACTGAGTTATTCGAGTATATTCCTACTAAAATTTACAATTAAGAGACTGAGGTTTCTTCACTTGATCCTAGCCAAAAGGCCAAGACGCGATAGAGACTGAGGTTTCTTAACAAACCAAACTAGTATGGCTGCTGACTCATGAAAGCCCCTCTTCCTTGTGCCTTATCTGAGTTAATCAGTAGATAATTTAGAAATTTTTAAGCTTTTAAAAGGAAGATTATTTCAATTATCTCAATTTTGATTTTCAGAAATACATATATTCCTCCCTGTGGTAAAAGAAAAACTAGCAATACAAGGTGATACCTAAAAGTGCCTACCTGGTGTGACTTGGACAATTTACGTCAGTCAGAGTGTGATTCAGAGTCCATGCACAGCAGGGATACAGAAAGTTCATTTTCACAGAGTAACATGGAGGCCAGACAAGAGAAAACCCACACAGAAAAGTTAGTTTGATTTCAACAAATAATGGCTCTTTCTTTACAGGCACCCTCCCTGGTGAGCAGGTAGAGAGCGAAGGTTGCATTATCTAAATGCTGGGATCTATGACCTTTCCAGCTCAGGGACAGAAGGCATCAGAGCCTCTGGAACTGAAGTTACAGATAGTTGTGAGCTACCATGTAGGAGCTGCAAACTGAACTCGGGTTCTCTGCAAGAGCAATGAGTGTACTTAACCACTGAGCCATCTCTCCAGATCCTACTATGTATTCTTCATAGTTACTCATTCCAGTGACACCCTTTCCAATGCTCTTCTCTGCCCTCTGAACTGACATTCACTGGCATGGCACACTGGCCATCCAGAGTCCCAGTGAATCCACATATCCTCTGTCTTGGGACTCATGAATGAGTATGCCCATAAAAACCACAGTGCAGTCCTAACAAGTTAGAGATGCCAACCCTTGACTCTTGACAATTCTCTTTTGCTCTCACATAACTGCTCTTTCAGTGCTCTCCTCAGGCCCTCCAATCTACTTCCTGTTCCCTGAGATGGAGATTAGTAAGGAGTGGGATGAGAATTTCATTGAATCTGAATGTCTTGAACTGGAGACTATCGATCAAGCCAGACCAGAGCATGAGCCAGAGATACCCACTGAGTAGTCCAGGTGTGTCTGCTCAATGCAGGAACCTCTGCGGCAGAGGAAGAGGGGGTCCTATAAATACTCTTCCACAGGGAGACCCCAATGGATTTCTAGGTTTGTTTGTTTCTTTGCTTGCTTTTGTTTTTCCAAATCTCAACTGAAAGTGTTTAGTTTCATCTCTCCTTGAAACATACTTTGTCCAAATCACAAATGAATTTACTTTGGGAGGCAATTTGTGACAAAGAATGAAAGAAAAGATGCTAAATAATAGGATTTTGAGGGGTTGTTGTTGTTGTTGCTGTTTAACATTAAGTTAGGCTAAAGTAGCCCTGCTCTGGAAGTTTGTAATTCAAATAGAGTACTAGCCCAATCATTTTCCCTTCAATTTCCATCACCCAGTTTCTCAGCAGGTGTAGAATTCCAGCCCAAAAAAAGGCTCTTGGCCAGGAAGCACACTGAACAGTAGAGTTCAGCTTGCTTTTATATGGCTTGAGTGTGTGTGTGTGTGTGTGTGTGTGTGTGTGTGTGTGTGTGTGTGTGTGTGTGTTTAAGATTTAAGTGAGGTGGAAGAAAGGAATGATCCAGAGCAAAGAATATTCAGTTATTTTACTTCTTTTGCTCCTAATGGTTTAATGTCTATGGGCCTTGCCCTATGAGAAAACATAATCAATAGTAAGGGTTTTATTTGCTTTTTTGTACAGTTCTTAAGAATCAACTCCTTATTATAAAACTCTATAGCCAATGAGACAGGGTTTATTCGACGTGTAACCATGGAGTCTTCTTTCTTAAGTCTAATAATCTCAGACCTTGAACAATGGTCAGTGGGCAGATAGACCATCAAAGCTTAGAGCTACTGGCCAATGGGAAAGCTATAGCTAGGGTATCTCTTCAGACATAGTTACTGAGCTATTCAGATGTTTAAGTTAGATACAGTAAAAGAATGGAAAAGATAATTCTTTTTTTTT
>CM052705.1:82041462-82062995 GCA_028551405.1 Uromys caudimaculatus | reverse complement strand
GAGGCAGGGTCATTCAGCCCTTGCCAGAAGGATGGCACTGAAGCAAGGACTCCCTGACTCCTGGGTTTGTGTCTCCAACCCCCTACTCCTTCTATTTTCTGATCTCTGATAGTACTTCCCATTGGCACAAACCAACTATAGGCCAGAGGGCAAGGGAGTCTTGATGCCAACTCTAGGAGGCCACTTTGGGGGGAAATGATCATTTAATGGAGGTTAGAGGATGAGTGGAAGCAATGTTGAGGGAAGGAAACAATACAGACCTAACAGAGAGATGACCCTACCTACAGCCACTGTAAGACTGGTCAGCGGAACGAATGGCAGATGTTTTAGTTTTTTTACTTCAGCTCTTCTCTCACCTCCAAATGGCTGAGGAGATTCCGTTCTTGATGAAGTGTAGAGAGCAGGATCCAGTGTCACATTGAAGAATCTCGTTTTTCTCATCCTCTTCTCCTTTGTGGGTGGTTTGTTGTCCAGAGCAGTCAACAAATGCCTCATCTCCCATGCTTGGCCAATTGGCAGCTCCATCTCATGCCTCTTCTCATCATCTCCTTGGCCAAATGCTAAAAAGGAATAATAGTTTCCATGAATGATCTTGAACCATGCCAGAAGTCTACCTACTCAAATTTAAATGGGGGCAAGACAGAGCAGAGGGTCCTCCATCTTGTATTCTTGCTGAGACCATTTTTGGTTTACCTAGAATTTGATCTCCTTGATGGTGAATCTCATGGAAAAGTACCAAACTGTGCTCTCAAAACCCAAGGTCAGGATGGCTTAGCTGACTTAGCTCCTGTTAAACCACCTGATTTTGTGGAGCCTCCCTGCAGCTGCCAACTGAGATACCAGGATGTGGGTTTTGCCTAAAACAAAAAAACAAAAACATGTTTTCTGGACAGTAGGAGCTATGCCCCGGTTCCTGAATATACCTGGGTGTGGTCCCAGCAGCTGGAATAAAGATTTTCAATTGGCTATAACCTATGTCTAAATGGTCATCTGTAACAAAATTGCATCTATATCTGGGACATTCTTCTTCCACACAGCTGCCTGTCACCAAGTGCAAGTGACAGGAAGATTCTAATGAAGTTAGTCTTCAGCATCTCCTGCCTTACTCACATAGGCTCTAACAACTACCTAGAAATGTCACTGTCACCACTTTTTATTGTTTTTCTTAGGGGGGGTCCCTCAAAATAGTGTGACCTACAAAATCCCAACTTGTCTTTTGCTCTATGTCTCTATTCACAATGACATCTTTTCTGCATGTGAATGGCTGGGAGAGTTTGCAATAACTCAAAGGAGAGTTCAGTCATATATGATGGATCTATTGGCCGAGACTCCTCAGACATACTGACTAGTCAATGGGCCCAAACCAAGAACAATTGCAGGGCGTTACACATCTAGTAACACTGTGACAGTGAGCATAATGGGTGACACTGATGACAGAGATAGACTCAGAGTCTGGCCAGTCACAAGCAAAGCTCTGTGTTCCCAAGTTTAATAAACCTCCCATGTGACGTTATGAGATAGTCATCTCAGCTGCTGGCAGGCCAAATGCACACCTGATTTTGAGGGAGGTGTGGTATAGAAACTTCTGGACAGACGCTTCCATTATGGAACTTTCCAGGCTGTGGACAAGGAAGCCAAAACCTTTGCATCTGGATGTATTTAGAGATGCCAGCCTTAGGACAGCCCTAGATGTATCTCCAGAGTTGGGTCACAAAGATGAAGTAATGGCTCATTAATTCCAGCCCTAAGTCACACTGCCAGGTTTCCTGTCATCCATAGCATGCCTGCTATCTCATGTCATTAGCTTCAAGAACAAATGCTTTAATCAGAATCTTCCTTCATAAGAAAGCAAGCCAGTAAGACCCAACTTAGACTAAGAACCTACTATATGCATGCACCAGGGGGTCAAGGAAACATTATTTACCACTGAAAATATTTGCCTACATTTTAGAACCTCCCAGGCCCTTGTTTAGAGAGGAGAAGAGAGGGGAGAGATGACAGGCATGGAGGAGACAAGAAAGGACAAAAGGAAATACAAAAAATGATCAGGGGCAAAGGCTCCAACAGATGTATGACCTGGGACAAGAAACTATCCCTGTCGAAGCGCTCGCTTCCAATCTGTAGAGTGGGAATCAGATAACACCCATTCACTAGGGTTTCTGTGAGGGTCAGATGTGCTAACAAGTGTGAGCCCCCCCAGCACCATCCCCTGGCTCACAAGGAGAGTTTAGCAGGTCTGAATCAATGTTATCCTACATCTTCCTGGGTTGCCTCTCGGGCTGTCTGTGAATGAAAAAGGACTGGAAACCTGAGCCTTGGAGTCATGGGTCTCCTGTTGCTTGGTTGCTCCCCTCCGTGTCTCCCATCTGTAGAATGGGGATGCTGGAAATCTCCACTTTATCAAGTACATTCTATGTAACAAATGAGGCTGGCTCCAAGCACGAACTTTCATTTTCAGTGAAGGACAATGGAAGGATTTTATCACTTGAAATTTATGGATTACATGTCTTAAGGTTGCTCATATTTGAACCTCTGTCACTTCAGTTCCTCCATCCTGAGATAAAGGTTTACCATCATAAATGGTGTCTTAGTCAGGGTTTCTAGTCCTACACAAAACATCGTGACCAAGAAGCAAGTTGGGGAGGAAAGGGTTTATTGAGCTTACACTTCCATGCTGCTGTTCATCACGAAAGGAAGTCAGGACTGGAACTCAAGCAGGTCAGGAAGCAGGAGCTGATGCAGAGGCCATGGAGGGGTGCTGCTACTGGCTTGCTCAGCTTGCTGTAGAACTGTGAAAGACAGCCTGGTTTCTGGTTGAGCTAAGGTTTAAAACCCTGGTGACACAGCAGGGGGTCCCCAGCAGGGGATAACTGCACAAGGAATGGTAGGTGTTTTGCCATGATCCTGGGCCCCTGTCTCCTGCCACAAGGCCACAACTCTCCATAGGTCTGTGGCCATCAGTCACATAAGGGCAATGCCCCAATCCCCTCCACAAGTAGAGGGCAGTGTGGTCACATAGCCTCAAGACAGATCTCCATTTTAATGAGGTACCTGGAGGCTTAGCCAATAAACTCCCCTTCTCAGACACTCCTTCCTGCAAAAGATATTTAACCTCAGGCCCACCCTGAGAAAGTGGGGTATGGTGTTACTCATCTCTACTCTCTGCCATGACAATAAACACCTTAAAACCATGGACTGTCTCTCTTCATCGGGATCTGCAGTAGGAAGCAGTGGAACAGGCCTTTGTCTAAAGAGCAGAGTCTAGTCTCCTGCAGAAGTCCTCTCAGCACTCCCAGCCATGGTCTCCACCAAGCCAAGCTGCCTGCCAAGGACTAGGTCCTGGGTGGGATCCAACTGGGCTCCTCCCTGCTTTTCCCCCTTGGCCCTGGGCTAGATCCAGCCCTCGGACCCCTACTCTGTTCTCAGCTCTTTCATGACATCCAGCGGTGCCTAGGATGCCCAAGAGCCTGAGAACCAGACAGTCTTGGCCTTGTCCCAGGCCCGAGACCCCCGAGCCGGCTCCAACTAGTCCCTGGGACCACAGGTCATGCTCCCCCACCCCTGGGGAGTGCCCAAAGCTTCTCACAGCCCAAAAACTGCTTGGGGTGGTGTGGGGTGAGTACAGTCAAACTTCCCGAGTCCTGTCTCCCCCAGTGGCCCGAGCCCTGGGGCGGTCACAGGACTCTCCCTCCTCCCACTTAACCCAACAGCCTGCTTTCTTATAGAACCCAGAACTAGCAGCCCAGGGATGGTACCACCCACAATGAGCCTTCCCACCCTTGATCACTAATTGAGAAAATGCCTTACAGCTGGATCTCATGGAGGCATTTCCTCAAGGGAGGCTCCTTTCTCTGTGATAACTCCAGCTTGTAACAAGTTGACACACAAAATCAGTCAGCACAGATGGTCAAGACCCTGAAGAAAAGTCAATCCAACCTCCATAGCCCACAAGATGCTACAAAGATTCCCTTTTTGAACATTCACTACAAGGCTGGTGCTCCTATGTGGGAAGGGGTGCTGAGGACCCCTGGAGCTCTTGCTTCATTGGAACATTTGACAAAATGGTCCCCCAGGGCCCCGAGGAAGGGAAGGAAGAATGACAATGCCCCAGGCCTGGAGGACAGGCCCACTCTGGCATCTACTCTGCCTGCTCCTTTCCAGCTGGCGGGCCTGCTTAATGAACTGTGCTGAAGCCACGATGAAAGGGGCTTTTTGATGGGCAGAGTTATTAGCACTTCATTTTAATTATGCCTCCTGGTGTTTTCCCCATTGCTTTTCTTTCACTTTACCTGACAATGCTATTAGTGGCTTCCAAATACCAAATGGTAACAAGTAAATTGAACTACTGTAAATGGGGATGAATTATTAGGCCGGTTGGAAAACAAAGGACATTAATCTCATTCTTGTGTCAAGTGAGCAGGCCCTGCCTCCTTGGGAGCCCAGGAAGAGCGGTCCTATCTGAGAGTCATGTGTGTAGGAATAGAGTCTAATTTTTCACATCGGGTGAAGGCAGCCTACTCTAAAAGTATAGAGAACCCCTCCATAGCTTCTCCACGCAGCTTCTCCATGAGGTAGAAGAGAGGGGGCAGCACACCGTCCAGGGGACCCTGAGAACACAGAACTAGCAATATAGAAGAGCTGGGAGTGGCAGAGAGAGAAGGCTGTCTATTTAAGGAGAAATTCCATCTGCTGCATCTCATGGCCAGTATTCTGCCTGAGACCTATTCTCTGGGGAGAAGGATGGTTCACAGGAGAGATTATTGGGAAGTTCTGCTGGCAGCAAGCTCTCCTGACATTTCTTTGAAAGATACTTTTCCCTTTTCTGTTTCCCCAAAATATGGTTTCATAGATACACTAAGCTTCAGGGCCCTTAGTTTCTCCAAGCCCTTTAGAGACAGGGTCTCTTGCTGCTGGCTTCCACTGTAGCTGCTGAGGAGGTGAAGTCAGTCCATGACTGTGGCTAAGATATGAATTTCCTCTCCAGCTACTTTTGAGATCTTTTCTTTGCCTTTAGTGTTAAAATGTTAAAGATGTTTTACCACAATGTGATAAAGTGTGAATTTCTTTTTATTATCCTGCTTGGAATTTGATACAGTTGCAAATCCAGAAACTTCTCAGTGTATATTCTTCTCATGGGACATCGCTCCTATCTGTTTTCTCTGCTGTCTTTCTCCAGAACTGTGTTTAGACTTGTATCTGGTTTCTTTGTATCTTTCTCAGGACTTTATCTGTGGGAATCCCGAGGGGGGGGGGGAGAGTGTGAAGCCTATTTCTTCAGAGATGGTTTGCATTGGCCTCTGCTAAAGTGCTGGGCTGCTTTAACTAACTGCTCACTAATATTAGTCCTTTTGTTTTGAGTGTACATATAATTTTACAGTGTAAAATCAATCCCAAACTTCTGTGGGACTCAGGCCATAGCCACAAACCTTCATCTTTCTTGTTTGTGCAGTTTCCCCTGGTCCATCCCTTTGCTGAGGGTAGTGCATGTAGAGACACCTGTCATTTCATCTCCTTACTCTGTGGGGACCTAGTGCCTGCACACACCCGCCCCAACATGGCCATGAAAACCTAAGGCTCTAAAAAGGAGAGCAGCTGCAGGCTTTTGTGGCCATGTTATTTTCAAAGCCCTTCTGTACTGTCTCAGGTTTATGAGATTTTAAGAACATTTTATTCCGTCTTTAAAGGTTATTTTTTGTTTGGTTTGGAAAGGGAAGAAATTGCTAGAAACAAGAAGTCCAAGTAAATTTCCTCTCCTAACCATTTTCTAGCTTCTGACCTTTCCTCTGCTCGGTATGTCTACACACAAGTCCTTAAAGAAGTTTCTTTTCTTGCCTGTGACTCACCTCCATAACAGCGAACCTAGCAGGCAACGGGAAGTCTTATCGAAAGAAAATACTGTGTTTGATTGTCGCCTATCGCTTAAACGTCTGTTTTTATATATGCTTTATATATATGTTGTACATAGGAAGGACATGTTTACAATGTGTCTATATCATTAATAATTAATATACACATACATATACATACATGCATATAAACATGGAGTTACTTAGTAATCAAAAGTTTCAGGACTCCACTGCCTTGCAAAGCCATTAGAAGCACATTGTTTATGCTCTTGTGATTTTCTTTCAACAGTTGGAAAGAGAATATCCAGAACAGAATACATATTAAACTCTATTTCTTCCAATGAAAACCAAAGGTCTGGCAGGGTTATGAAAGCAGGTTCTGCACCCCAGGGTGGAGGTGGGCCAGTAACGCTCTTGCCAGGCCAGAGGTTGGCAGGCTGGCTGACCCTCCATCATACATACCTTTCTCTAAGACTCATTTCGCTTCTCCTCTGCAGCCCGCACTTCCTCATCTCAGCATTTCTCTCCACTGTGTAATATGCTTCTTTATACTTTTCGATTCACCCTATTGACACCGCAATAGCGCAGTTTCTCTGTTTAAAGAAAAACAATCCGACTGCTGTGAAAAATATCAGAACCTGCAAAAGCAACTGACAGCTCATGCTCCCATCCCCCTACCCTCCCACCCATCCCCCCACTCCCCACCCCCTCCACCCCCCCACTCCCCCCACCCTGGGTTATCTGACCTCTGGGGAATCTTGTCTGGGTTTCTAGTCAGCTCTGTCTGTTGTCATTTTCCTCTCTGTGTCTGCCAGGTTATGAGTTTAAATTTCTGAGAACATATTTCATTTTGGTGCTGAACACAAAGACCAGAAATCAAGAGAACCAGCCCCCTGGGGCTGGAGAGACGCTCAGTGGTTAAGAGAACTTACTGCTCTTGCAGAAAACCTGGGTTCAGTTCCCAGAACTCACATGGAAGGACACATCCCCTTTAATTTCAGTTTCAGGGAATCTGATGCCCTCTGACCTCTGTGGGTACTTGTGTACATGCAGTGCATATAGACTCATGTAGGCACACATGTATGCATATACATAAAAACATAAAAATAGAAGGAAAGCCAACTGACTTCATGAACACACAAGAAGGCTGCACATAGAATTCAGAGCTTTCTTCCCTGATTTTGAAACGGAATTCCAGCTTGGTTATTCTTTCTTTGTTGTAACCACAGGATCCTCACTTCCAACACTGAAATGTAGGACCTCAAGTGGAAATTAGACAAATGTTCAGTCTATAGCTGTTTTCCATTTGACATCTTAGAAGATGGTAAATAGAAGTCCCAGACTGAAGTGTGTATGCATGTGTGTATGCGTGTGTGTGCGTGTGTGTGTGTGTACACATTGGTATAATCCTGGTGATAGCAAGATCAAACGTCACACATTGACTAGTTTTTAGGTACAGAACTGTGAAGCTCCAGTTTCCCAGATCTGAGAACACATGATACCCACAAACAAGACATTATTTGCTACAATGCTGTGTGCACTGCTGCTACTATCACACAAAGGCATGAATTGTCCCCTTCATACTCGAGTCACTCCCAAAGACATGCAAAGCTGAAGCCAGATCATTTGTCCTCCAAATCTTTCAGAACCCTGACATTAGCGTAGACAGCCCCAGACTCTGATCACACTGTGCCAATGGGCACTATTACCTCCTGTTCCGTCAAGTGAGACATGCTGGGTCTCCAAATAGGCTGTGTTTCTGAGGTAACAGCCCTCCTTGTCTATATTTCCTCCTTGAGGGAGACATTTTTTAAAAGCCTATTTCACACAATCAATTTTAGTGGGCCCTTTAAAATGGGAGGCGATCTGGAGGTAGCTCAGTTTGTTTTAACAATAACTTTGGCTTATTGAAGCGAGCATTAGTGTATCTTGCCCCCACATGGCAGTCATTATAGACAGAAAACTTGAAATGCTTATTGCTCTGACATAGGTAGTAAAGAGAATTGAGGACATTTTTATAGGACCTAAAGATTGTGCCAATAAAAGGAGAAAAAATCAATTTGTGCATGATAGGCAAGAAGAAACCTGTGCGGAGCTAGAAGGCCCTAGCTTGGTAGCATACAAGGTAGAGAGAAGCTTGATCTTAAACACTCAGTTAACTGTTTACCGAGCAGTTATTAGTTCCCACGTGTGGGGACTTCTGATGATCAAGTGACTAACAGGATATCATCCCTGCCTGTAGGAATATCTTCCCAGACCTGGGACTAGGAACAAAGCCATTGGGTGAAAGAGGAAGTACTATGTAAGAAGAGGTGTTTGGAAGACACAGGAGGGCCTCTCCCTGGCCTGCCAGGACAAGACTTGGATATTTTCATTTCAGGCTAGGACTGAAGGTGTGAAAGATTCAAGAAGAAAGAAAATAAGTTCTCTCTGAGAAACTTCCAGGAAGTTCTTTACATTTCTACTAACTCAAAAAAAGAACCATCAGGAAGGAATGGCGAAGAAACAAGCTAGGGTCAAGATCACAAATAGTCTTCCATGATTCCAGCCAAAAGAAAGCCAAGCAGGAGACAAAAGCAGTCAGTCATATTTCTGTTTTGAAAGACAGTGTCCTGGTTTGTTTTTTGTCAACAAGAAAGAGTCATTTGGGTGAAGCGAATCTTAATTGAGAAAATCCCTTCATAAGACTGGCTTGGGGGTATTATCTTAATTAATGATTGATGTGGGAGAGCCCAGCTCACAAGGATGTGGGGGTAGGGGGTACCACCTCTAGGCAGGTGTTTCTGGATGGTATAAGAAGATAAGCTGAGCTAGCCATGAGAAGCAAGCCAGTAAGCAGCACCCCAAAGTCTCTGCTTCAGTTCCTGCCTCTTGTCCTGAGTTCCTACTCTGGCTTCTCTCAGTGATGGACTGTGATGTGGAACTGTAAGTTCAAATAAACCCTTCCTTCCCCAGATCGCTCTGTCCATAGCCTGTTATCACAACAATAAGACCCTAAGACAGATGTCATTGACTGCAGGATGGGAAATGCAGTATAGGTGGAGGCAGCAGAGGTATGGATGGCCAACAAGTTGGGAGCCTGGTAAGGGAATGATCAAGGCAATGACTGCAATAGCCTGGACTCAATCAACCGGCATGGGACAGAGAGATGTAAGCAGGCTGAGGACAGTTTAGGAGGCTGGTATTAACAAGACGGGGAACTAGATTGGAATAGAGAAGGAGGCAAGAGAGAAACGAAGAGGACTCTGGCTTCAGCCAAGGAAGACCATCCAAAAGAGTCAAATGGTGAGTTAGATTTTAGACCTCTCCTTTTTGTTTGTGATATATCCAATAGACTCCATGTGTCTGGAGCACAGGGAAGGGGACAGACAAGACTTAGAGACTGGGAATCGTTGCTCTTTGCCCTATTCTTATGACCAAGGTGATGAGGTAGGGATGAGTTTGCAGGACTAAGAGAAGAATACTCCCAGGAAACAAAGTGATACCTTAGAGAAAAAATGGGAATGCCCAGGAGGCACTGTGAGGGTCAGCAGAGGAGACCCAAAAGGGAACCATGTCAAAGGGAAGGGAAAGAGGCTTTGGGATGAGTGGACTGTCAAAATGTCAAAACCTGCAAAGGTAGTATGCATGAAGTACAAGAAAAGAAACTGAAGGTTTTATCCCATATATTCAACAACTCAGAAAACATGATTAGCCCAGAATGAGCAGTTCCAGTGGTGTGTTGAAGGGGAAGACAAAGCTGTCTTCAGTCCCAGAGTTGATGGGTGGTAAAAAGCAGCATTTGTGGATAGGAAAATCTCTCATGGAGGGAGTGAGACAGGGCACTAGAAGGGAAAAGAACTGGGATAGAAGCCAATTATTTAGGAACTGAGAGGAGAGGAGAGGAGAGGAGAGGAGAGGAGAGGAGAGGAGAGGAGAGGAGAGGAGAGGAGAGGAGAGGAGAGGAGAGGAGAGGAGAGGAGAGCTGATTCAAAAGCTGATGAGAATCAGGTATAGGGAAGGGGTGATTCCTGAGGTGGGAGGCAGAGGAGGTGGTGATGGGGCGGTGGTGTGTGTGTCTGTGTGTGCGTCTGTGTGTGCGTCTGTGTGTGCGTGCAGTGAGGTGCTTGCCTGAGTGGGGAACTAGTTAACAACTACAAAACACCAAGGGCCTGCAGGAGTAAACGCAGATGAACATTCAGAGCAGTGGCACTACTAATGCCTTTGATTCCTGAATCAATCAGCTCAGCTGTGTCGCTTCCCTGATTTTGGCTAGACTTACTTGGCCGAGACTGGTCACCTAAACAGTAGCCAGTGGGAACTTCCACAAGGAAAATGAGATTTCTTTGGGAATGGTAGAGTTTTGTAATGGCAATGTATATACTATAGTCAATGGTAAGTATATTTCAGGAGGCCGAGGTAATGAGGAGGTAATAAAGGCACAAGTGAGAATTATGTAAGCTATTGGGGGAAAATAATCCTTGGCTGCTAGGATGGCATTGGTCGAAGGCAGTTTAAGACAGGTCTTCACAGAAGCATTGCTGTGTAAGGTACAGCCTTTGTATGGGGCTGGAGTGCTAGCAGAGTGTTTCTTGCATAATTATTGTTATCAGGGCATGTTCTTTGAAATCTCTAGACATTATTTATTGGTTAGGGCTGATAAAGGTAATTCCATTTCTATTCTGACAACTTTGAGAGGCTCCCCAACAGTAAGCTGAAGTGGGTATATCACATCTGCTTCACGAGACTTCAGCCTGAGACCAGTGGTCTTGCTTGGAATTGATCTTTATCTGAGGGTTGCTGAGCTGCAGGAGAGCAAGCTCCAATGGTCCAATGCTGGAGCCTATTACAGTTTCTTCTCTGGTTATGATCGCTAATCTCTCATTGGCTGAAGCATATCATGTGACGGAGCCCCGTGTCTGGTCACCACACTGCATAATTCATATCAGAGAGCATAAGTTCAGGGCAAGAAAAATGATTTTTAAAGAACTTTTTATTGATTCTTTGTGAGTTTCACGTCATGTACCACAGTCCCACTCATCTCTCTGCCCCTTCGTATCCACTCTCCAATGCTCAAACTGCACAGAGTCATGGCTTCTACTGAGGGCGGGCCACAGGCCTCTGGGCGTCCTCTGCTCACTCCTTCCACAAGGCGTGGAGGCCAGCGGGCCTCTCTGGGTGTCCTTCCCTGCCTACGACACTTTTTTTTTTTTTTTTAACAAAAATAAGAGAAAGTTATGACATTTTGTCAAACACAAGAAACAAAAACTGTTGATAAGGATCCAAGACAAAAGAAACTGAGGCGTGGGGTGCTGCCTCTGTTCTGTTCAAGCTGGGTGCTGTGGTGTTATTTATGCCTGGAAGTCTGCGGTTAATAAGCAAAGCAGTGAAGATGAGAACACTTTGTGGTGGGGCCAGCATTGCTGTATAAAACTTAATGATAGAAAAGCCAACTTGGACAGTTTGGTAGAAAGGGAGAGAGGCTTCAGTCCTCTCCTCAGAAGACAATATGCTCCAGAGCCAAAGAAAAAAAAATTCTCCCCGCTGTGACTAAGAGGGCTGGCCTGTGAAAGAGGTTGAGAGTTTGTGTGTGCGTGTGCGCGTGTGGGTGCGTGTGCGTGTGTGTGTGCGTGCGTGTGCGTGCGTGTGTGCGTGCGCGTGTGCATGCGTGTGCGTGCGCGTGTGCGTGCGTGTGCGTGTGTGTGTCTGGGGGAAGTAGGAATGTCTATACCAATGAAGTGTGGGTTTCCTTCATATCACATCTAGAAAGGCATGAAATGAGCTCCTGTATCAGAGAAGTGGGGATCCCCAGGCTCAACCAAAGATGCTGAGAAGTGACTCTGTGGCAGTGTGTGCTCTCTCTGCCTGCTTCTAAACCCCTAAAATGACCATCACCCACCTCTGGACTCCTCTGTGTGGCCAGATAGAATTGCTCTGTTCCCATTTCCCTCTGCTTCAAGAAGAGGATGAGGGTGGATCACTGTGGGTTCAGAAGGCCTGTGACGAATGCCCCCAAAGAGGCACTGAGTTCCATCAATGTCTAATTTCAACTAAGCTATAAGAAAGCTGGATGAAAAGTCAGACAAAGAGGAAAAGTTGAAAATGAAGATGACTGTTCAAAGCACATATTTATATCTACTATGGCTAACATTACTATGTGTGTCATTCCTAATGTCAGATTTACATGAGCAGCAAGGCAGCATGAGCAGGAAATTGTGCAGCCAAATCATAAGAATTCAGCGGGTAAAGCCAGCTGAGTGTGATGGTCCATGTACTCCCAGCACTCTGAGGCAGAAACAGGGGGTCCCTTGGAGCAAGCTGGCTAGCCAGCCAGACCAGCTAAGTCAGTGAGGTTTTGGTTTCAAGTAAGAGACCTCGTCTCAGTGTATAAGTTGAAGGATCATTGAGAATGACACCCCAACACCAACCTTAGGTCTACACACGCATACATGTGCACCCATACACCTGTAAACACACAGACACCATATACACATAAATACATGAAAAATTAAAACAAACACACACATGCCTTCATTTAACTCAGCAATATTCTGGGTCTTTGAGTCAAGATCCAGTATTTTTAAAAATTTCTCACCTCAAAAAAAAAAAAAAAAAAAAAAAGCAAAAAAAGTATCCAGACCTTTAGAGTTAGTATATGTGTGCATATGTATGCACTGGCACACGCACATTAAGGAGAATGTGTGTGTGCGTGCCTTACAAGTGAAGTGTGGACTCTGTCTATATACCCACAAGGACCTATGCATTCTCTATGTTCTTTCTCATGTGGTAAAAATGGCTGAAATCAGATGTGGAAAATATTATGATTGCAAACTAAAATGCATTCTTTTGTCACCAAGTAGTATTAAAAGGTGCATATACGGCACTGGTGACAGAAGAAATGCAGAAGTTTAGAAGAAATGTGTTACACGGAATGGGAGCCTGGCTAGACTGCAGACCGTACAGACTGACCGTCGGTGATATTGCTAACTTCTGTTTCAACAACGAAGTGTAGAAAGAACCGATTCTGTGTCACCTGCGAAAAAAGGCAGCAAAGAAGACAAAGCCCGCCTAGCAAGTGCCTTTTTATAAAACCAAGCGTTATCACTAGTGAAGCAAGTACTTTGGTTTGAAGGGAAAGAAAGAATTCAAAACCAGGCTATAGTTGTCCCATGTGTGAAATTCGTTAACTTCATTCTTTTTCCTATAACAAGTTGCAGAAGTCAGAATTTCCTATGGTGAACTGTCAAACCTGAGTGTGTGCATGGCTCACCTGGAGATCTTATTAAAATATACATTTACTAGGGCTGGCTCATCCCTCAAGTCTATATTTCCATATACTTTCAAGTGAGACCTAATGCTCCAGGTATATGAACCACATCTTGAGTATTGAAGGCATAGAGAAATATACAGAAGAGGAGCTGGAGCAACGGCTCAGCTGTGGAGGGCTGGCTGCTTTTCCAGAGGAGCAGGTTTGGTCTCCAGCATCAACATGGAGGCTCACAGCTATCTGTAACTTCGCTCTATGGGATCCATTTTTCTTTCTGGCCAGCTTGGCCATTGTGTGCATGGTACATATATACAAACACAACATCCATATACATAAAATGAAGATAAATACATCTAATACAGAATATATATATTATATTTAGTTAGGGTGGGGTCCATTTTGCAAGATCAGATCATCTAGAATCTGGTGAGTAAGGTTTGAGTATTAAGGATGGATGGTGTAACTGATGTGTACCAGGGAAAGGCACATTGCCTGTGTGTGGCAACCTCCTTAGGAGCTGTCATATGTGAAGCTGGGGTATGGCTTAAGGCCCTTGGCTCAGATCCCAAGCACTTAAAAATAAAGTTGTCATATGAGAATATGAGGTGGTTTTACCATGTGTGTGTGTGTGTGTGTGTGTGTGTGTGTGTGTGTGTGTGTGTTCTCTGACTTCTGCCCTTTTAGAGAGTAACAAACAGTTGTTATTAGAATCCTATCAGCAGAAAACAAGTAAGTATACATAATCTACCCACGAAGTTCAAAGTGGGACCTGACCATTGAATGAGACAGTAACTATGCTGTGGAGAGAGAGCTTGAAACAGATATTCATCTTGGCTCTGTTGAGCTGACCCTGTGTTGCCTGGAGAACTTCTGTAGCTTCACACCAAGAAACATAGAAACCAAATTGTCTCTTATATGTCTTTATCAGTTTTTACACTGTAGAATAGTGGACTTTGTTGTGACATTCGTGTATGTGTACATTGCAGTGCTTAGCTCATGGTCATGTCCGTCACCGTCTCTTGCCCTCTTTCCTCCCTCTTTCCCTCCTTTCTTTCCCATAAGTGGTGTCATTTCTACTTCATATATATTAACTTAATTTAGATTCTACATCTGAAAGAAACTATGTGACATTTATCTCCTCTGCATCTGGATTATTTCACTCAACATATTAATGCCCAGCTTCATCCATTTTTCTAAAAAGTGAATTTTCTACCACAATGATCATTCACATGGTACATTTTGAACATATTTGCTAAAAATACAGAAAACATAGCCACTTCTCTTTTATTCATTAAAATAAGCTGGACTGCTGTCTGAGAGTATAGGAAATACTAGCTGACTCCCATAAAATCCTTTCATAAGTGGGATTCAATAATGTAAAAAATATGTTTTTTAAAAAAAGATCAAATAATGGATACCAGGGTGGACAATGATGTATCTTGAAAGTGATCTATGGAAACAAGCCCAACTTTGAAGAAAATAATCAAGATTAAGAAAATACATAATCAGTTGCATTATTCTTCCTAGAAATATCAATAATGTACAAATGACTTAAGTAAAAATTAAAATTCCATCAATAACAAAATAATTATTAAAAAGCATATGGTTCATCTTACCCATTTTAATTTATATTTTGGGTATATTTTCATATATATAAAGCATAATGGTGGTATATTTAAATATCTTATATAAATAAATACATACACAAATTAAGACTTTTGTTTTGTTGAGACAGGGTTTCTCTGTGTAGCCCTGGCTTTCCTGGAACTCTGGAGACCAGGCTGGCTTTGAACTCAGAGATCCAGCTGCCTCTGCCTCTCAAGTGCTAGGATTAAAGGCGTGATCCACCACGACTGGCTAAGAGTTGCTTATTTTTTAATATGCTGTACAATCCAATAAAACCAGAGGCCTAATGTGAATTAACACATTTATAGACTATAAACCCTAAGTGGTCATTTTCATTCATTCAGTGAATACTCATAATACACAAATATAGTTTTAATGAGTACTGCTAACATGTATATTCTAAAATACATTTAACCTAATGGTGATTGGATTTTTGTTAGCAATATACAAACACCATAACTTATCCATGTCCTCAGAAAGAAAAGTCATCATTGGGCTAGATGAGGTATCTGCTCTGTGGTACGCCCGCCTTTGGAGGGTCCCTGGACAACATCTTTCCTTGAGTCTAGGAGGGTGAGATCCTGGTAGCCTCACCTCACTAAGGACTGGCAGCTGGACCTCTGCTGGTGGCCCTTCGGAAATGATGTCCTCAGAGCTGTGGTAAAGGAAAACTCAAAGGCCCAGACAGGTGCTTGACAGTGTCACCACCTTTCTGTTGAGGGACCCTAACTCTTTCTCCTGGAAAAGAGTTTCTGGGGAAATTCTTATCACGAAAACAGTTTTTATAAATTGCCTCTTGTCAAATCATTGCTATTGGCTCTGATAAGCTAAGTCCGATTGTACATAATCAGTGCTTTAAAGAACTCCCCGTGGGAAAACAGAACGGAGGCGGTTGACTACTGCTTAAAGAGAAGTCGAAATTACTTTCTTTGTTAGAGAGGAGCGGGCAAAGAACCGTGCTTTCAGGATAATGGAATGGGAATTCCTTTCTCTCTCTGTAATTGTGTTGTAGGGAAGGGAAGAAGAAGGGCAAGTTCCGGTGGAGAGGGTGTCTAGGCAGCTGGGAAACTAAGTCATCAGAGTCTCTAAGGGAGGACAGGGCTCAAAGCCAAGAGCAGTTGCTCCAGAGTTTCATGAGTCTAGCCTGAAGGTCTGCCTCATCATACCAGCCCTGAAACCAGGAAACTCAAATGGAATCCATAAACATAATCATAAATGGGCATTATTTATAAGTAATAATGATTAATAACAAATAAGAACAACTTTTTGGCTCTTTTTTCAAGTTGATACATTTGAAATATATTACACAATTCATAATTAATTATAAAGTTGTTTGCATAGACTCTGGCAAATGACTTTCTGCCCCCCACCCAGTTCTGCGGTTCATCCTAGGACCCCCTTGTGCATGCTATTCAAATACTGCCCCAATGCAGCTGATCTCTAGCCCAAAAGATATGATTTGAATCTCAGGGAAGGTGCTTGTACCTAACACAGCATACACAACCACTTCAGCATCCCCTGCCATTTGGTGGTCATTCTTAATAATTGCAGGATCCTACAGATTTTTTTTTTAAATGCATCCACTGATTTATCTTTTTGTTCATTTTTGTCCAATTTCATGAAGTGATAGGGATTTTAAAAATTCAAGGTTACTTAGTTTAGATACTGTTGAGCATCTTGGTAATGGGCTGTACTCGAGGAGGGGTAAGGATGTAAATGGGATCACCAGTATTCTGGTTAATTTTTATTGTCAACTTGACCCAACCTTGAGTAACCTGAGGTAAGCGCTCATGCTTACTTAACTGGCCAAGGTCACTGGATATGGTCATGAGGAATTAAATTAGGCCGGTTGGGTGAGTCACAGCAAAACTTAAGCTGTGGCAATTTTATTAAAAGCAATCAGGCATTTTTATATCTTTATCAGGAACAAAATATAATGGCAATCGCTAAGATCAATACAGTTGTGGTTGCCAGGTTACAATGACGTTTGCAGGCTATATGGGGTGCACAATATTAATGTCTAAGACCAATTGTCCTGTCAAGCTTCCCTGCTTCCTTGACTACTAAGGAACCATACAGAGAAATACAAAGTGACCTGAATTCGTCACTGCCTGGGGGAGTGCATTGGTCTCTCAGGAACTGGAAGGCACATTTTGCTCCAGAAGCCATGGACTCTAACCTGAAAAACCTATGATGCTTGTCTCTACAGGCAGCCAGACTGTCAACTTTATGGTGCCTTGCAATGTGGGAAGAAGGTACCTCAATTGAAGAATCACCTTGATTACATTGGCCTTTAGCAGTGTCTGTAAATGATCATCTTGACGGAGGATTGATGAGGGAGCTACACCATCCCTAGGTAGATAGCTCTGAGCTGTTTAAGAAAGGAGGCTGAGCTTGAGAGCCAGTAAGCAATATCCTGCCTTGATTTCCCTCGACGGTGGACGGCGACCTGGAAGTGTAAGCTGACACAAACCCTGACTTCCCTTGATGATGGACGTGACCTGGAAGTGTAAGCCAAAACAAACCCTGTCTTCCCCGAGTTGCTTTTGGTCGCTGAGTTTATCGCAACAGCAGAATGCAGACTAGAACACATGCAGTGACTGTGCTTTCACAGTGCTCAGACTCTGGGTGAGAAGCCAGGTAATAAAAGACCCACCTGATATTTCTAGACGCCACATGGAAATCAAACAGGACAAGATGATGGTGTGGAGTAACTGGAGGAAGCATTCAGGGATGTCTCTTTCAAAAGTTGGTGTTTGCACTAAAAGAGAAAATAGAATTCTGTTTCACACAGAACTAAGAAGAGAACGTTCCATATAGAGGGAACACCAAATACAAAATCCCTAAAGTGAGAGCAACCACTTATAGCAAGCTAAGGAGACATGGGCGACAGATGAATTCAGAAGGCGAAGCAAGTGCTAGAATATGCGGGCTTTTGTTTTTTTGGTTTTTTGTTTTACTTTATTTTTAATATGAGAATTTGTTTTTAATAAATGGTTGACTTAAACTTTAGTCTCAGTGCAATGGAAAACTGTGAATAATAAAAAACAAACCAAGAAGCACAGTATTCTGCAATTCTATCCTAGTGCTGAGTACTCTTTTCTCATCTCTGTCATCTATGCTAACCTTAGAACTTGACCTCAGAATGTGGCAAGAACGATGGTTAATTCCAAAGCCTCACCCTCAAGGGTCACTGAACGTTCCACCTTTACCTTACTGGGGCACTTCTGCCACTTGTGAGAAATCTCAGAGTGGATTACTATGGAAACCGACCATGTGGTCAAGCCCTGACCAATGGTCTGGCCGAGTACTGAACCCCTGCATGTGTAAACTGCGGGATGGGACAAGTTAGACTGCACAGTGTTCCTCTGGACCTTGACCATGTGTGTAAACACAAGCAAGACCGGTGGAGGAACTGCCAGCCACCACTTGCAGCAGTGACCTGCAGAATTATAATGGTTTGAAGACATTAAATTTCAGGGTGCTTTGTTGCATAGCAGTAGGTTCCTGAAATAGAAACCATGGGAGAATTTTAATCCTAGAAGTGATCTGATATAATTAACATTTTAAAAGATCACTTTGGCAGGCTGTACTCAGTGAAGCATTGAAAATACACACGGTGGCAAGAAATATCAGAATTTAACCAAAACACTTTTCTGAAGGGCTATGTTGTTCCGGGGCTGGATAGAATGTTCTCCATCAACAGAGAGTTTTACCATAGGAGAACATGCAACCCACAGTAAGTGGTGTCTCAGTAGCAAAGATGAACTGACAGAATTGGACATTTCTGAGTAGACACGAGTTTCCTAAGGCCCGCGAAAGCCTCACTTCACTCACCCAAACTCCCACTATAGACCAAAGGCATTGCTGCTGCAGCTGTCGCTCTGAAAGAGCGTAGTGCAAGCAAGAAGGATGGGTCATTGGATTCTGAGTCCAGCCACGTGAGGCAATGCTCTGATCCTACCTGCCTGCCATGTACATGTGCCATTCCATACAGAATTACTCAGATCTGTACTAAAGAAGACCAAACTGAAGAGAGAAACACCAGGCTTAGACTTTGGAAAACAATGTTGGTACAATGTCACTCTTCCTTCGACAGAACTCTGCATTCTGTGAAATGCCTATCAAAACCCACAAAACTTTCTATTTGTTTAGAAATTGATGTGCTCACGCCAAAATGCACGTGGAAATGCATTTAGGATAGAACAGTAATCTCCAAAAGCAAAGTTAGAGAATTTTATATATTTAGATCTCAGGATATCATTATAGCAGTAATCCAATTATGTGGGGTTTGGATAAGGATAAATAAATATATCCTTGGAACACAACAAAGAGGCAGGAAATTGCATATATAGGCAATTGTCTTTAACAAAGATGCCAAAACTAATCAATCGGGGGATGGGGGATTGTCGTAAAAAGCAATACTCTAACAAACTGAACTTTAATAAAGAATAATGCGTCTTGGCCTCTACTTCACATCATGTACCAAAAATACATTACAAATGAGTTATAAACCTAAGCAGAAAACCTCAGTCCACAAAGCTTCCAGGAGACAATGTTCTTGACCTGAGACAAGTATGTATTAGGCACAAAAGCCAATAACCATAAAAATTGACATACATAAATTTATTCATGTAATATATATATGTATGTATATATATGTATGTATATATGTGTGTGTATGTGTGTGTGTTTGTGTGTGTGTGTGTGTGTGTATACATATATATATACATATGCAAGGCATAGGTTGGGATCAAAAGGCCCAGGTTACTTAATAAAAACATAAAGAATGCATATAACTAACTCAATTTAAAACAAACACAGTTTTTCTTAAAATGAGTGGTGGTGGCTGCAAATAGATATTTCACAAAAGAAAATATCCCAAACAACATAAGAACTGTCAACTTCCTTAGCTATCAGGGTAACAATAAAAACCCCAATAAGACTTCACTCCCCACTAAGCAGAATGGATAAAATCAAGAAGTCTGTGTAAATGACAGAACAATCCTTAAATGTTTAGTGTGGGTTTGACATGTTTCAACCACTTCAGACATCTACCAGACAGTTTTCAAGTAAGGCTGTCCTGTGGGGAAGACCTCTGCAACGTTTTTCTTCTAGGTATTTACCTAAGAGAAGTTAAAACATATATTCATGAAAAGACAAAATTTTTCATAGCAGCTCATAATAGTTAAAAGTGGCAAAACTCTTGAGTGTTCATTGGTAGCAGAATAGACAAAGCACAGCAAAATATTCTTAGAATAATATATTCTCCAGTGTGGGTGTGCTAACAGCCAATCCACCAATGATGTGGGTAAACTACCTCTCCTGCACCATCTGCCTACATGCCCCAGTTGAACGTTTTTCTTTATAAGAGTTGCTGTGGTCATGGTGTCTTCACAGCAATCACAACCCTAAGACACCCTCTAACAGAACAGCTGTGCTATTCTGCTTTACAACACATACCATGACTTCCTTTATATTCTCTGTGTTTGGCTTCTTCTCCTCATCATAATGCCTAGTTCATAGTGGCACTATGAGGAGGTGTGGCCTTGTAGGAGGAAGTGTGTCACTTTGGGGGTAGACTTTGAGGTCTCATATGCAAGCCAGGCCCAGTGTGGCACTCTCTTCCTGCTGCCTGTGGGTCCAGATTAGAACTCTCAGCTACCTCTCCAGTACCAAGTCTGCCTGCATTCTGCCATGCTTCCCACCATGGCGACAAGGAACTAAACCTCTGAACTGTAAGCCAGTTCCAATGCAATGTTTTCCTTCATAAGAGTTGTCATGCCATACCATCTAATCACAGCAATAAAACCCAAACTAAGATACCCAGTAGTACCCCATTCTCCTTGACTCTGAGAACAGGAATCCCAGCACAGGTCAGAGAAAATTGAATCACTGACAGGCAGAAGCAAGAGCCCTGGTGGCAGGAAGGAGCATCCTGGAGAGAAAGAGGTTGCAGAGTTGGATCTTAAAGGAGCCGAGGAGCATCTGTGGAATATCTGCACAAAGTAAATAGGAGGCAGGTGCTGACGAATGAAGAGCTGGAGATGGGCAGAGAAAAGAAACTAACCTAGCGGTGGCAAGACCCCAAGGAAACGTCACAGCCTTCAAAAGGCTCTATTCCCATGCTAGGAAATGCTGCCCGCCTCCCTGTCTGCAGAGCATTGATCAGATGGGAACCTGGCTAGGCCATCGGGGCTTGAACTGAGGGAATTGAATTGAGAGTTTCAGGCTTCAGAAAGTGATATTTTAAGAAACACTTATCCACCTATAAAATTTACACAGATCTGACTCAGGCCCAGGTCATTCAGAATAGAGAGGTGGAGACTCTGGAGTTGCCACTTTGGGGATCAAGCCCTGCTTTTGCCCCTTGATACTTAGAGTTGCCTTGTCTCCTTAGTTGATCCTTAATTACCAGTGTCAGACTGCCTAAGGCATAAATCTTCTCCCTGGTTGATAATTAGTCTGTTGAAGTCTAGGTTCAAAGAGCTGACCATGCGGTGCTGGATATTGGAGAAGAACCTGGGAACCCAAATGCACGGTGAAGCCCAAATTATTCCATGTTTGCTTGAAGATGATCATAAGATGCCAATGACCTTCCTGGAAAACACCTCTGAGAATGAGGGGAAAGCCTCATGCTAACTTCTCCCATCTGCCCTGATAAACTTCTACCTTCCTATTGCACGGGACAGCGAACAGTGAAGGCAGAACTTGCTCTCTGGTTCCAAAAGACTATCTGTGTCCCTTCTGGGGCAGTATGAGAAAAACCTTATACCCTAGAACTTTGTTCCTTCAAAAATCCCTCCTAAGACAAA
>CM052705.1:82020161-82040962 GCA_028551405.1 Uromys caudimaculatus | reverse complement strand
AGCCATTGAGCTATGCAGCATATTAAAAATAAGCTAATGTGTGTGTCTTTCATTCACAAATCCAGGGAGCTGCTGGGCAGTGGTTGGAGGAGCGCCACCCACCGGAATCATAAAGCCGTGTAACTAAAAACTCATGCTACAGCTGGTGAGCAATCTCTAAGCACAAAAGATTTTATCAAAGCATCTTGTCAAAGACTATAGATGATTAGTGTGTGGGCAAATTTATGTATACCTGTTTCATAGCTCATGTTTCCAACTACTGCATATCTATCTTTATCCATTTCACGAAAACAACAAGGGAGTCTCCTCTCTCAGAACTGTGTCAAATGCCTAGGATACATGCCACCCTTCAATATGCATGCTTTTGTCCAAAAAAAATCCTTGTAACAAGAGCAACAATGTCCCCATCGTTTCCTAGTGCCTTTCTCAGACCCTGTAGCACTGGAGGGACCATCCATGTGAGGTTCTGCATGGGTCTCCAAGTATGGACCCAGAGCTCTGACCAGAGAATGGATACACTAGGGTAGATGGCTTCAGTGCTCTGAGAAGACATCCCTCAAGTTTGAATGTACAGCAGGTAGCTGCCTGAGCAGGCTCTAGTTCTCCTAGAAACCCTGTGGTGACTTTGTGCTCCCTGCTTGAGGGAATGACTTACTATAAACTGGAACATTATTCTCAAGTCAGACACTTGCTTCTCTCCAATCCTTCTCTCTTCTCCAGATCCCAGTTCATGATCTGCTTTACTTTTAGTGTCTTGTGAGAAGACAAACTATGGCAGGGCAGGGGATACAAATGCCAGGGGTAGAAGCCTTGCTATAATTCATCTCTATGAATCATACAACCTCCCATTTTATGGCAGGCACTGCTCTAAGAACTTTTAAATGTAATAATGTATCAGTATCAGTAGAGTTAGTACACACTCTCTCTCTACCCTTACAATCCCTTCCATAGACACACTCGAGAAACCTAAGACACTGAAAGGTGTGGCGACCTTTACAAGATTATACAGCTGGGCAGTGGAACAGTCAGTATTACATCCAGAGTCCTTGCTCTTAAGCACCACTCCATACCAAATGCTCCATCAAGGATGTGGTTATAGTAAAACAATTTAGGCTAGTGACTCTTAACCCTAATTGCATGTTAAAATCAGTGAAAGGACTTTCAAGATACCAGTGGTCAGTCATCACCCCTAGAAAATTTGATCCCCTTAGTCCAAAGCATTATTTGAATGTCAGTATTTTTATAGTCCCTGACTCTGCCAAGACTTCTAATGCTTTAGATTTGAGCATTTATAGAAAATGCACTTGTTCTTTTTTGCATCCACCCAGACACCACAGGACTTATGAACCATTGTGTAAGATTACCTCCAAACCATGGCTGAAAAGAGTCTATTGTGTGACTCTTGCTGAAGAGGCATGAACAAGCATCTAGTTCGTCCCAGCTAAGACACTGGTGACAGATAAAAAGCAATCCGGCCCAAGTCCACCTTGGTGAACTGATGAGTTTATTGGGTCTATTTACAGGACTATAGGTAACTCAAGTCAGCTCAGTGAAACACCTGTTCAAACAGGGTGATAACTCATAAAAGCTGTATCTTTGGAGCTCCATGCTCAGCTTGCAAACATTCTAATGAAGAATCTCCTGGGCTCCTGAGAGTAACCCTCTCACCCTCATTCCTTTAAGTAACCCAATAAACCTAGACAGAGATGGAATCAGCTCTTCAATCTGTCCTCAATGCCTAGCTGGCTAGACAGATGTTTGTTCATCTCCCCAAGAGAAACCATACAACAGAATCTGTCAACCTGAACATGGGAGCTCTAAGAAATACAAATAATGTATCAGAACACTGACTTATTAAACAAGTTAGACATATTTGTTTAAAACCATGCATGCACCCCTGCAGGGTGGTAATTTAATTTAGAAACTCTGCTTTTCTAATTTTCATATTTCACACAGTTTTATCCAAACTTCTCACACATAGCATCTATGATTCATATCTTCACATCCCTGAAGCCCCATGGAGTCTCATCTGCAAAAGTTCCTGGTACACATGTCAGCTGCACTGCTGTTCACTGATAGCAATAGCTAGTTCTTTAATACCTGCATACCTAGAAATTTTGTTCACATTACACAGAAACCTGCAAAAAGATCAGGATAGTTCCTGTGAGGTATAAGCAAGACCAGTACCTGGCTTACCCTTCAAACTTCTCTGTATGTACCTTGTTCTGATCAGGTGAGATATTCTAGATATCCTTCTGCCTGTGGCTGTTGTTAGGATAATGCAGCAAAGAGGGCTCCTGCCAAGGTGTGCTGCTAAGAAAGGACACCACGAAGCAGATCTAGTGTAAGAGGTTTATTGGGGAAGCAGAGAGAGTAAAAGACCATCTTGGAGTGAAGACATGAAACAGAGAGATAGAGACAGAGAGGATGAACACTACAGAGAATGAGAAAGAGACAGAATGGGAGAGAAAATGAATAAAACAGGGAGAGAGAGAGAGAGAGAGAGAGAGAGAGAGAGAGAGAGAGAGAGAGAGAGATCTGGAGTACCTGGTGGTGGCAGATGATGAAGACATAAGCTGCCACTAGGTCCCTGAGGGCAGGCCCATGAAAATGCCTGATTGCTAACAGTCTTGTTCTTGAGTTTTACAACCTACAACCTCTTGTCATACTGCTGCTTTTAGGGATCTTAAAAGTGGCTTAGTTACAACAGTGGCCACACATCTGAGGTCACGCGCTAAGCAGTAATTATTAAAACTGAATTGGTTTTCTTTCCCTCTTGTTTCTTTTTCTGATGCTACCCATGTGATTTACCCTGTTGTTCTGGGTGGTTTCTCTCACATTCTAGTTTCAACACAATGACACCGAGGATGTGTCTGCTACCACAGAACACCACATAAAGGATTCCATTATAGAGGGACTGACTCTTTCAAAGGGGATTCTGAGTGGATGTGGGGGAATCTGCTTTCATCCACACTTACACTCCTTAGACTGATCACTAGATAACAAGGGAGGCATCATTACTTACAGACTTACACAGGACAGCCCAAGCACAGTGTCATGCCCTTTGATACTACTGAGTCTCTCTGGCTTCTTTGGTTAACTCTACAGAGCTTTCCGCCACTGTCACAGCTCCGCCCCTCCTCCAACCCATCTCCACCAGGTGTCTGTCTCTGCCAGCTCCCCAGTGGGACCACGGATGCATGATTCAACTAAGCTGCCTCAGGAAGACTATTTGAACAAGGCTGAGATGAGGCTTCTTAAGCCGCTTATTCTAAGTTGAGGATTGTGCCTTCTAGTCAATTGATACTGAAAATAATTGCCTCTTAGAATCTTAGAAAATCAAATGTGTAAAGAGAAATTAAAATCTAATTAAATGGATGTACGAAGCTCTGTCTCAACTTACAACTCTTAAGCCACTGCTGTTTGTCAAAGGTTATGTTATCTCACTGGCCTTGGGCCTTTGGGCTCCCCTTGGCTCCAAGCCCAACATTCATTGTCAACATCTTTTGGTCTGTCCTGTCGTGGGCCCAGTGATCTCATGGTTCTTGGGGTAGAACAGTCAAGCATTTCCAAACTATGTAAATGCTTACAAGTTGCTGAAGGGACTCCGGCAGAAGACGGTTTCTCTCTAGTCTTAAAGCTTCAAGCCAGTGTTTCCCAACAGGGTTGCTTCAAGCACTGTGGCCAAACGAGTATAAATATCTCTGGAAGGGGACAGGGGCATTCCTATGCCAAGTTTAAGAGAGCTACCACTTTGTACCAACTCTAACCAGACAGACACAACACCCAGAAGACCAGTGAAGCAGGCAATAAACCAATTTAGCAGGACACAAACAGCTGAAGAGAAGATCTATTGAAATACACTGCAAGAAAGAAGCAAGCAAGTTTCTAGAAAGGGGGTCATGCTACTGAGAGAGGGTTGGGGTTCTTTTCTAGCAGTTGAGGTGGGGAGTCACTGTGTTTCATAGTCATGGGCCTCCTGTGTGAAATCCAAATCTGGGTAGACATGTATATACCATGTTATTTTGTTGAATAATACTTTTTGTAAATTTTGTAGTGTAAAGGACTCTGTGTGTGTGTGTGTGTGTGTGTGTGTGTGTGTGTGTGTGTGTGTGTGTGTGTGTTGAAACTAGCCATTACTGGAAAGTGCAATGTCATGAGAGGTTAGGATCTAGATGTTTACAGTATCATGGGTAATTAAGGGTGTGGCTTCAGACTTGACTCTTTAGTTGTTGTTGTTGTTGTTGTTAAAGATTTATTTATTTACTTATTTATTTATTTAATGTATATGAGTATATTGTAATGGGCATAAGACCCTATTACAGATGATTATGAGCTACCACATGGTTGCTAGGAATTGAACTCAGGACTTCTGGAAAAGCAGTCAGTGCTCTTAACTGCTAAGCCGTCTCTCCAGTGAAGAAATTTTGCTTTTATTTTTGACTTTTTGTCTCTATGAATGGTAATGATGTACTCCAATATGACTACTTCCTAGATTAATGTTACCTGACATGTGGCCTGTAGACAGGTCCAGCCTATGACGTGTGACTAGTCTATCTTGAGAGTCCTAAGTGACTGGACATGTTATAGCAATTTGACCTTGCCACTTGCATTTTAGTAACTAGAAAAGCCAATGTTTAATGAATTGGAAGGGTTGGAAATAAGCCTTCACCACAGATTGTTTGAGAAGCTCTGTCTCGGGACTCCACCCCACCACTTTGCCTATTCTGAAACCTGTTCATCTTCTCCATGCCGTGAGCAGGGCCTTTTATCTTCAACATGTTTTTTCTGACTTTGTTACATCATGCTTTCCTACCCTGGTCACATTCTCTCACAGAGACACTTTGGATATCATTCACATTGCTGGGAGGAAAGGTGTAGTTGGGGATGGTGGTGGTCACTGCAAAGATTCATGGAGAAGGAAGCTGGGTGTATCTGTGAGAGCTGACAGGCTCCAGGGGATGTAAGGCCAGGATGCCACTGCTGTCTTCACCTTCCCAGGGCCACCTGTCTCCTCCACCTCCTGAATCCTGTTGCTATCCCCTGCACTGTGCTTCTGTTGTGTGCTCTGCTCTGTTGTGTCCTGTCTCTGCTCCACCATCCCTTTATCCAGCCTCACCCTCAGCCTATGCTGCAGCAGCTTGGAGAGAACGATTTTCCTCAAAGATGTCCTGGAATTAGTCTGTCTAAAATGCTCCCACTTCCTTCTGTTTTGCCTCTGCTAGATGCTGTCATACAATCTGGCTGACTCCCCAGCCCACGCTGGTCCTCTCAGGGGACATCATAGCAGGTATTAGATTGCTGCAGGGACTTTCCGTATCACATTCTGCCGCACCCATGAAATGCTCAGTGTAGACATTTCTCCCCTTGAAGCCAACCTAGTGCTAAGGCTTAGCTGGTGAAGACTGAAAGAGTTTGCTGGAGGCCTTCCCCTCTTCCCAGCCGCAGAGTGTTAGATCGCTCCATGGGGGTTAATTGGTTTTTGGCTGATGAAATCACAGCAGAGTTATCCATTGTTGAAGCTCTTCAACAACCTAACAGTTATTACTCTCTGGGCTCGTTCCCATTCCCTTCCGAGCCATTTCATTTCCTCAGTCTTGTCAGAAATGAGCATTCTCCTCAGCATGTCAGTGCCCCCCACCTTGCAGTGATGCAATAATGTTATTGTTTTCACTCTACTGTTGGGAGCGAATGTCACAGAAGCTGCCATGCATGCACCCAGCTCACTGGCCCCGTCCTCCCTGGATCCCCCCCCCCCCCCGGCATCACATAGTGGTATGCTTATGTGGAGAAGCCATTCTGCATTGCACAGACCCTCCTGGTGCCAGGAAGTGGACCTCCAGATCTTGTCCCCATGATCAATTGCTAGGAAATTAGATATCCCCCTTTGTCCATCTTTTGGGTCATGGGTAAGGTGCCTGGACAAGCAGGAGAACAAGCCACAGTTCCCTCTACACAGTTGAGGATCATTCTGGCTCTTAGGGGGAGCTCAAGGGCTTCCTCAGTCAACTTCCAGAGAAGGCCTCATATCCCTAGACACAAGACAGAATCTAGAACGCACTTTGTGCCTAGGGTAAAGATAAAACAAAAGACAGCTTGACCTTGGCTACGGGAATCAGTCAAAAGCTTGGACCACCACTCAAGCCCTGTTGAGCATGCTTGATCCTTGGCTTCATTCCCTGCACATCTCTGCCTCAGGAATTGGATTCCTGTGGGTAAAGAAGTGAAGATCCCTTCTGGTTCTTTACCACCAGGACAAAACTACACCTGGAATAATCTTTAGCGACTACTGTGTTGGTCAATTTTTTCATTATTGTGACAAAATATCTAATTTTAAAAATATATATATTTAAAGAGATTTTGGCTCATGGTTTTACAGGGTCCAGTCCATGTTTTTGTTGTTTTGACTTCGGCTCCATTGTAAGGGGCTTGTGGCAAGACAGATCATGATGATTACTCAGTATAGCAGAAAGAGCTGCTCACCTAAATTGTAGCCAGGAAACAGAAAGAAGAGAAGAATTCAGGAGCAAGACAGAGCCTTTAAAGTCAAACCCTAATAAACCTTTGCTCCAACCAGGCCCACCTGCAATAGTCCCTTTAACCACCAACCTGTGGTCAGATTAACTCATGGAAACCTCCCCGATCCAAACACAACTCAAAAGCCCCACCTCTAAACACTGTGTTAGGGACTAAGCCTTCTATACATTTCATATCCAAATCATAACAGCTGCCACCTCCCCAAGCCACTGTCCTTTGAGAGTCAATGTCCAGTTGTCACCAATAACCTCTAGCTTCTTTGATGCTCTCTGCCCAACAGTGAAATGGGCACTAAAAGATGGCTGAAGGGGTGGCTTTCACTGAGAATTCATCTAAAATGAGGCCTCTTTGATAAATCCTCTACAACAGAAATGAAAAGGCGAAAAGAGGGCCAAGGATCCGAGAGGCACTGCCACAGATATTTAGTCTTGGTGCCAAGAAGTTGCTTCTGCCTTTCATACTTTGGAGGCCTCATGCAACTCCTCACATAAGTCAGTGCTGAATAAGGAAGGCATTTAGGATCTGAGAGCTGGTGCTGAAAGGACCCTGGAATTCTTTGTACTAGTACTTAGTCTAGATACCTACTATTCAGTATCATACAAAGAGAGATAGGAGGGGTACAACACTTGGCTGGGAACCTGTCTCCAAGGACAGTAACTCATCAAGGGCACCAGGATCAGCTAATCTCTTCCCTCCAGGCCGCACACAACAGTGGCTAATCACAGATTATGAATGCATGTCTAAATATGACACTATCACCCGATACATTATTTATGACCCCAAATATGAATAATTCAGTGTCCAGTTTTAGCAGATTTCTGCTTTAAAAACCAGCTTTGACCTGGTTCTTGACTCCTGACATTGATCCAGGTAGGACTGGCAGAGAAGCAGCTCAGATGGAGTTCTGTGCAGAGAGGCAGAGGGTGCTCATCACGGGGATGGGCGCGTGTGTTTTAGTCCAGGCCCTGCTTTGACATGGGGCATTCATCCAGCACCTTCTCCATCTTATTCCACCAAGTAATGAAGACAATGACCCTAGGTGGTTGCTGCAATTCATTCCTCGAGCATCAAGGAAACATTGGAATTCTGAGAAGGAAGCAAAAAGAGACTAATGAAAGTTAAAGGAGCTAGAAAGATGGCTCAGTGGTTAGGATCATGTATTGCTCTTGCAGAGAACCCAAGTTCAGTTTCTAGCATTCATATCAGGTGGCTCACAATTGTCTGTAACTCCAGCTTCAGGGGATCCAATGTCCTCTTTTGGTTGCCGTGGGCACCGGAACTCACATGCACATATCCACATGTAGACATGTATTCATAATCAAAATAAAATATATATCCTAGCCAGGCAGAGTGGCACATGCCTTTAATCCAAGCGCTTGGAAGGCAAAGCCAGGGTACTTTCAGCATTAGCTCTTGATCCTAAATCTCTTTGAGACCAGACAGATCTACACAGGGAGTTCTAGGCCAATCAGGGATCCACAGTGAGATCCTGTCCACAAACTAAAACTTTAAAAAGTTAGAGGAGATGTGCTATCCAAGGTTTGAAACAGGTTGTGTTCAACTGCCTCAATCTTGCCAAAGTTCTAAGGGACAAAACTAGGATTTTGCTGATATCCTAAACCTCTAGATGTCTGTGTGCTGGCACCAGATAGCAACATGTCTCAACCGTCTGAAATGTCCCTGAAGAAGAGGCTTATTTGTCTTTGAGTTTATTGCAATAATCATCACAGGGCCCAGTACCTAGTGAGGTCCTTCTACATTTTGTTAAGTATGGGAATCAAAGTGCAGGGATGGGATGGATATAATCTCAGTTCTTTATCAGTTTGGCCCATAGGTGTGTTAAGTGTTAGAAAGTACCAGTCGAAGAAGAGACTCATCCGGAAGGCTTGACTTCCAGCTAGTGGCACAACTGAGAGACGACAGGATTATTAGGGTGTTTAATTCACTAGAGGATTAATCCACCAATGAGTTGGTAGTGAATAGGGTATTCAGAGGCAAAGCCCAGTTAAAGGACTTAGCTCTGCAGAGGCATACCAGTGGAGGGTGTCTCCAGCCTCTGGTTCCCAGTCTCTTCATGGACCCCATGCAAAGCAGTTTCCCTTTCCCTTGCTCCTTCTTCAAAATGCTCCTACCTTGCCTCAGGCCCAGAGCGACAGAGTCAGCTAGCTGTCCATGGCTGAACTCTCCGAAATCCAGAGCAAGTGACCCTCTCTCCCTTGGGTGGCTTATTTTAGGTGTTTTTGTTTCAGAGATCAAAGCTGTCTAATCAGTGAGAAAGGAGGTGTGGTTTCCCAGAAGTTCAGAACTCTGGCCTTTACTCAGCTAAGGCCATTAAAGTTTTTACTTCTAATCCAGCCAGTTTGTGAAAAGCTAAGAGCCTGTGTCTCTATAAAACTTTGAACTGGAGTTTAACTGCTCAGCAGTCTCTCCAAGAGCTCCTCTTCCATTGCCCTGTTCTTTGACTAATATCACAGGAGAGGGTAGAGCTCCTGAGCGAGCAGCAGGAACCTGCCATGATGTGGCCTTGGGTGGCCAATTTCCAAGCTTTGTTCATATGCAAAATCCAAGGGCCAGACACAGATTTGCATGGGAATTTTTAATACAAAGTTTTTCAGTAACTTTGGGTTTCATGGCACTTGGAGAGTGGAAAGTGGCATTTGTCCATCCTGATTTTGAAGCTGAAAGAGCAGTGATGTGAATCAAGTCCCTGGCCACAGGGCTGGGGCCAGCAGAGAGCAGTCCAGATTTGTACTCATTATCCGAGAAACTAGCGATAGCTGCTAAATCACACCTGCTCCTGTAAAAATAGCTCCCTGTGTGTGCCTGTTGGGGGAAGGACGGGGAGCTAAAAGCTCCACTTGAGGTGATGTGTAAGCTCCAAGCGAGAGCCAGCATTTGGCGGTGGAGGAAGTTAAAGCTGGAATTCTCCTAGTTCAGCCAAATGTCCCTGAGTGCACCTGTTCTTAGATCATGTCTGAGAAATGGAGAATTATTCTATTTTCAATGATACGAGCCAATGGAGGCTCAATTACCTCTTTCCAGAGCCTATTCTGGCTGGTGATCATGGGCACAGCTTTCTTCTAATTGAACTTTCTTGATGAGGCCCATTTCTTCCTCTTCTTTAATCTTTTGAGTTGATGGAGAGGCTCCAGCTATAGTTAGAAACCGAGTTCCAATCCCCATTTCCATCCTTTTGCGTTGCTTCTTTTATTTAGTAGCCTTCCGAATAAGGTCTGTGCTTTCTCCAGGAGTAAAAATCCTGTGTAACATTAGGGTGAGAAGCCACCCTGCTAATCCAGTCTCCATTTCAGTTGCTATGCCTTCTTTTTCAAATGCAGTGGCCCAAGATTAAGTGCCATCGCTGACCCCCCCCTTCCAGTATAATCTTCTATTTCCCAGCCCCTGCCCATTTCATGAATGCTTTTAGATTCTGTAACTTCTGACTTAATTTGGCTGCTGGTTCGGTGAGTCTCAGATAATTTCTTCCATAAAATGCGTGTTTTCACGTATTGTTCTTAGTTTATTTGCATGGTCCAGACTGATACTGAAACCTTGTCAACAGTGATAACAGTGAAAATCACAGTCAAATAGGACTGTGAGATTTTGATGAGAGTGAACAGACCTGGCATCCTTAGAATGTATGGGAGATTTCAGAGACTTGTCAGCCAGAGTTCGGTAGCTAGAGCAAGCTATAGATAAGCAACCACAGGGCATTGTGCTTCTGCTGTGACAGTCTAACTGGTCCCAGTTGTTGCTACTCTCCTGGAGTATCAATGTTTACTGTTATTTGAATGCATCTGTGATAAAGAAAAGGATATGCTTACTGGGAGTTATGAACAACACTGCTGTAATTTAAACCTAGAACTTCTTTATTTGTCTCAGAATGGAAGGAAAAATCGTGGAGGACAAAGTGAGTAGAACCCTTACTGAAAGCCTTTGCTGTTTAATTAAAGTCAGAACTCTGTAACATGGAGACCATCCCTGCTACAGCTTCCCAATATAACAGGCTTCTTTAACATGCTGCAGGTGATAGAACTGGAAACTCATGGCCAAGACTCCCAGCTGGCCCAGGCCTCAGTTTCTCCATATGTGAAAAAGTGACCATGCCATTCTCAGAAGCTATTCCTCTTCAAGTGGCTGGGTCGTGGGCAGCTGGTTTTAATAAAGACACTGCAGATGCCTTCCATGGTCTCCAGCCATAGTTCATGCCTTCCACAGTTCAGTGTTTACTGAATGCCTGCCAGCCACTATGCACTTTGCCAGGTGCCAGAGGGGTACACAAGGTCAAAGTTCTTGTCCCAGTTTGGGAGAAGAGGGAGGGAAGGATAAGAGCTCAGAGACACCTAAATAACTATAACCTTTGCTGAGATTCATGAACAAACCGAGTCCTGTAGGCTAACAGAGCAGAGAAAGGTTGCCTTCAATCTGCGGAAGGCAGTGTTTGGACTGGGAAGCAGAGGAGAGCTTCTTTCTTTTTTATTACTGTAGGTGCATTGAAATATATCCAAAAGTGTATTGTGTGGCCCGTACTGCCACCAAGGTGTCCATGGTTCTGCTGTGATGGTGGTAGTGGAGGGGCATGTCTATGGTCCATGCTGCAGACAAGGGTGTATTGATGTCCATGGTCTGTATTGCCACCAGAGATCATGCTGAGGTCTGTGATCCTTGCTGACATCAGAGGCCATGCGAATATTCGTGGTCGGTGATATCTCCAGTAACGGAGTGAGAGTCCATGATCTGTGCCGTCACTGACTATAAATGTCAAGGAAACTTCTTTTGCAGTGTTATGGGTGACTGCAGACTCACAGTTGAGAATGAGAAACATAGAAAACTTCTGTGACACCCTCCAACAAAGAAACAGTCTAGACAGGAAGCCATTGAAGAGAACTCTTTAAAATTGTGATGAGAATCCTGAAATGTAGTTTTTAATAGTTGATGGCTTCTGGCCAAATGGGGGTGGGTGGGAAGCATCACACTCAGTTATCTTTAAGGTGCTGGCCACTGGGAGCTTGATCGTGCTCCAGTGAGTATATGGGCAACATAAATTCAACTCTCCTCCTCCTCCTCCTTCTCTACCTCCTCCTTCTTCATTTTTGGGAGAGGTCACAAGGATGGGGGTGTGGACCTCGGAAGATTGGGAAGCAAATGTGATTGGGTTGCATTATGTGAAACTACCAAATAATAAAATATTATGTTGGAAAAAAGAAATATATCCAAAAGAATGGAGAATACTTTAATGGAGCCCCACGTACATATCACTCAGAAGTTCTTAAATCTCAATGCAAGATAACTCTGGCTTCATGGACAGTCCCATCCAATACCCCTATGGCTAACCTCCCCATGGATCATTTCCATTGGAATCCCATAAAACATACTGATCATAGGAATATATTTTAGTGTGTTGCTAAGAGAGGAAGATGATTTTAATATAAGCACAATACAATTATTACATCTCAGACAATTTATTTAACGTCACCAAATATTCAGTCAGTACTGAATTGTCTCATAAATATTTTTCATAGCTACTTTCCTCAAACCAAGATACACAGTGGGCTATTAGGTCTCCCAAGCAGTTCTCTCCTTCCCGTGTTCCTTGCAATTCGTTATTTTTGGAGCAGTGACACATTTGTCCTGTAAGTTCCCTCCAAGTATGGCCTTTCCTGGTTGCATGTCTAGAACGCTTAAAGTGTTCCTCTGCTTCTCATATTTTGTATAAATTGATAGTTTCGCCTAGAGTCCAGAGCCCTTGGTTTCTGGGACACCTTTGTGGGTGGGGTTGAGCACTTCCATGGGGGGGGGTGTTTCTCTCTCTGAGGGACAGGATGCTGAGAATCATTGCCTAGATGCAGTGATGTTGCTGGCCCTGGGAGGTTATGACACAGTTGTTGTGGCTCTGGAATTATTCTGCAACTGGAACATGCAAGTCTTGTGAAATTTCCAGTGTGTAATACATTATATAAAAATAGTTTTAAAAGAATAATGTGAGCATTTGATGAGGCTTCAGGGATCTCCTTGAGGCTTTGTGTAGGGCAGTCAAAAACATGGGATAAGCAAAGCGCTCAATAAAAAAAAGTGAGACCTTGTACTAGCTGGTTTTGTGTCAACTTGACACAAGCTGAAGTTACCACAAAGGAGTTTCAGTTGAGAAAATGCCTCCATGAGATTCAGAGGTAAGGCATTTTCTCAATTAGTGATCAAGGGGGGAGGGCCCCTTGTGGGTGGTACCATCTGTGGGCTGGTAGTCTTGGGTTCTATAAGAAAGAAGGCTGAGCAAGCCAGGAGGAGCAAGCCAGTAAGCAGCATTCCTCCATGGCTTCTGCATCAGCTCCTGATCCCTGACCTGCTTGAGTTCCAATCCTGACTTCCTCTGGTGATGAACAGCAATGTGGAAGTGTAAGCTGAATAAACCCTTTCCTCCCCAACTTGCTTCTTGGTCATGATGTTTGTGCAGGAATAGAAACCCTGACTAAGATAGACCTTAACAACTAAAGTCTTAATTTTTGAAACCTAGAGGCCAATTAAGTTAGTGCTTTTATAAAAGCACATACCCATAAGCCTTCCCTTTGGGGTGTTCCTGTCCCCTACCAGAAGGTGTCAAACCACCCTGGTCCTGAGATCTATGAAAGAGCCTTTGTCTTTCTATATTTATACCAAACTAGACAGTATTTATTTATTATGATGAGTGTTTCTCACAGTTATGTATAAGTGAACTTCAGGCAGAAAAGTTCCCATAGTTTGGTCAATTAATATGAAGCATTAGGGAGAATCCCAGATATGAGGGAAGGCAGAACTACCTAAATCAAACCCCCAGGCACTGTGCATAAACTGAGTCACCAAGGGCAGGTTACTAAACCTGATCAACACTTAGTTTTTGCACCCACAAAATGGGAATAATGGTACCTATCGCCTAATGTTACTCTGATGTCCAAATGATGTTTGAACAGCAGCATGTGTGTAGTAAAGAACCGGAACCTGATTATTATTGGCACCTGATTCCTCTGACATTTGCTTCCACAGCCACAAAACAGCCAATTTTAAGAAATACTAATTAATAAAGCCAATATTGAAAATTTGGGCAGGGAGTAAGAAAATAGTTCTGAGAATAAGCACTTGCCACGTGTGTAAAAGAACCTCAAATTGAATCGTCAGAACCCATGAGATGTCAGATGTAATAGCATGTAAGGCTCTGTAATGCTGGTGTGCCCATGGCAAGACGCAATGCTGAGACAGGAATTTCTGGAGCTCAAAGTCGAGCTAATTGGAGGCTCCTGGTGGTACAGAACAGAGACTCTCTGTTAACAACATGGAAGGTAAGGACTGGTACCTGTGTGTCCCCTGATCATTACATACATGCTATGACAAGTACATACCTGAATCATACATACAAATATGCAAACACACACAGAGAGAGAGAGAGAGAGAGAGAGAGAGAGAGAGAGAGAGAGAGAGAGAGAGAGAGATTTTAAGAGAAAGAAAAATAAGGTGTGTGTGGTGGTGGTAGTGGTGGTGATGGTGGCGGTGGTGGTAGGTAATTCATGTAAAACAAAGCATGATGGAAGTCCCAAGTTCAATCCCCAGCTCCAGTAAAAAGGACAGAAGAGAAGGAGGGAGGTGACTCCCATGTCGGTGGAATGCCTTCTTTCTTTTCCTTTCTTTTTTTATAGTTAGAAGGTTTTGTCCATTCAGGAAGCCCAGTAGTTTCTGAGTCTGAACAGGATGAATTATGATCATCACACTGATTGCCAGCTTTCACCTTTGACCCTTTGCCAGAACCCCGCCATCGTCTCCATGAGAACCATAGCATCATTAGGAATAAGGATATAATTAACATCCAAACCAGGCAGGAAGACGAGTTATCAAACTTTGTGATCTACAAATGATGGAGAGGCTAAAACCACTGAAGAGAAAATTAAAACAGCAAAAGTCAAATTTGCCCGACTTGTTCTTTGCTTTGGTTTAATGAGAGCTGACTTCAAGCTTACTGAGAGGGAAGGATAGCACACTGCCTGAGGCTCTCTCTGAAGTGTGATCCCTTTTTCAGTTCAGAAACGATCGGTAGATAAGACATCTTCTAGGACTCTTATCACTGCTGTGTAGTCAGACACAGGGTGACGCTCTGGAGAGCTAGCCGTAAATCAAACAGACCAGAGCCTGGCCTTAGGACACTTACACTCTAGGAGTGGAAACAAAAAAACCTGTGAGCAGTTACAATAGGATGAGCAGTCATTTAAGAGAGCCAAGTCTAAGGAAAAATGTCCAAAAGGTGTTCAGAAGTCACTAGTCATGGCTTTTACAAGAACCACAGGACATAAATTATCCTGGCCATTTGTCTGCTGTTTGCACTTGTGAAAAGCATGCCCTGGGATTGAGAAGGCTCCCTTGTACTAGACATGCAAAGGGTTTATTTCAAGTGTCCTCTGAAATTCTCTGTCCTGGGTCAGCCTGACCCCTTGGGTCTATAACAAGGAAAACAGAGAATAACAAACAGCTAAGGCAGTGGTTCTCAACCTGTGGGTCCTGACTCCTTCAAGGGGGGGAGGATCAAACAAATGTCCTGCGTATCAGATATTTACATTACGATTGATAACAGTAGCAAAATTACAGTTATGACATAGCAATGGAAATAGTTTTATGGTTGGGGGGGTCACCCGTATTAAAGAGTCAAAGTGTTAGGGAGGTTGAGAATACCTGAGCTAAGGACATTACAAACATGTGCCCTTAGGAACAGCTAGTAAGTAAGTGATTTCCAATTGAAATTTTATTGATTATTCCCTGGTGTAAAAATTCCTGCTGTGGGAACAGGAAGCTGGAAGTTCATCCAAGGACTGAATGCTGTGATCTGCCTGAGACGCAATCAGGAACAGCAGCATGACTGTTTCAGTAGGGCTTCCATGGTTCCTTTCAATGGGTGTTTGCAAGCCCTGGTTTGATGATATTACTCTTGCTTGCTCTCTCAATGCAGCTCCTCTGGTCATCTCTGCTGGATGTTGCAACCAGCCGATCTGATGATATTCTTCTCTGTATCGCCACCTATCTATCAATCTATCAGTCTACCTACCTATCTATCTATCTATCTATCTATCTATCTATCTATCTATCTATCTATCTATCTATCTCTGCTTGTTATTTGTCCTCTTGTGTTTGCTTGCTGAAGAAGCTCACTCATTCGATACCCAAAGGATGGCTGTTATGCACCATTCTCAGTATGGAACTAAGCAGGAATGGCACCATTTCTACCCCTAATGTTGTTTTAGTTGAGTTCCTTACCACTTAGTACTTATACTCTTAAAACTTCTTCCATCTGGAAACTTCCTGTCCCAGGAAGCCATTTTCATAGCCTCGGATCCATGCTATAAAATAATACAAATAAAAACATTTTTAAATTTTTTTTTTAAACCTCTCATCACTGACAATATTTAGTTTAAATTCTTTAAGGCTGGGTCTTAAAACTTGAAAGCATTTTTGCAAGTAGGTAAGGGACGTGGGGTCAGGGCAGTTGATTTTGCTGCAGAGGCTGGAGCAGGGAGTGAGTCTGGATAGTGCCAAGGAAACAGGTGTGTTCAGTGACTTTTCCTCCCCTTGTGCCTTCTGCAGGTGAGCTCCTGGGATCCTCCTGGCTCCTGTCCCCACCCCTGAGAGCCCAGGGGACCTGAGCTGTGCCAGGAACCCCAGCCACTAAGGTTAATTCCTCTTCAGTTCAGTAGTCACAGATCAGACAAATGTCAAAAATCCCCAAGATCTTGCATGTCTGTGCTAAGCAAGAAGAGTGACCCTCGTTAATGGGAGTCCCCTGGGGGCTCAAATCACACATGATGCTAAGACATCGAAGGAGAGATAGTGTAACGGAATAGCCTGAGTCTGCCCCAAGCAGAGCAGGACTCTGTAATCTCAATGGCTTTTCTGCGTCAAGTATTAGGTCACCCACCACACTGCATTTTAACTACATATCTATTTATCATATCTTTGCTCTGCCTGACTGTGGCATCTTTAAGAACCATCTTTTATTCAAGTAAGGCTCATGGCATAAAGCCTAGTACACAATAGACACTCAAGAAATTGTAAGTGAATTTTGTCCCATTGCCTCACAAAGCTGATTTTGAGAACCCAGGGCCACAGCAATTTGTCTTTCTTCTGGTTTCGAGGTCTTGATCTGTCTTATACATATATTTTCATGAATTGCTTTATAAGTTTTAAATGAGTTCTAAAAGTTCACAGGAATATTCTGTTCACAGAAGAAAGAGAAGCTACAAACCCGTTAGCTGCTGAGCTAGCTCACGGAGCCATTTTTAAAGCCTCATGTTCAGTGCTGCAGACAGGTTGCTGTTTCCGGGAGAGGCCCTGGAAGTGCAGCAGTGGACAGGCCTTGTCCTTCAGAGGTGGCAGTTCCTGGGCCTGGTGGCCCACAGAACTTGGGAGAGTCAGAAAGGAAGATCACTAATTTGAAGCCAGCCTGGGCTACATATCAAGAGCTTGTATAGCAATTAATTAATTCATAGTCAGAGAGAGCAGACAGATGATTGTAGCATAACAGCTTAGGCAAACCCATGCAATATTTTGAAAGGTAAATTAGAGTTTACTCAGGTTAGAGTCTGGATAGCAAGCATGGAAAATGCCTGAGAAGGAGGGTGGAGTACGCTGCTGGGGAGGGAGAGAGAAAGGGAGGGAGGGAGGGAGGGAGAGATGAAAGAAGGAGGGAGGGAGGGATCTCAAGCCTTTAAGATACTAAAGGGCATTGGAAATGTAAATAAACTATCAAGAAATAAAAATTTTTTAAAAAGTATGAAATTGAAAACAAAAACAAAAACAAAAAACAAAAAAAGATACTAAAGGGCTTTCACTTTATCCTCTATAGACAGGAAGGTGTATGTGTGAGGTGTGCACCTTGTCAGATGACTAGTCAGGTTGCAACTCAGAGATCATAGGTTGAAGCTCTGACACTAGAGACAAAAGCTGTCGAAGGTACTGCACGGCCCTGGTGAGGCAGAGAAGGGCTAGAGCTGAGGCCATCCAAGCCTCCCTAACTCTTTCCTGGCTGTCTCAGTTGTCTCTTCCTCCCTACCTATACCCTATAGTCTCCCAGAGAGTGGGCGTGGCTGTAGGCTTTAGTGTGTTTATGTGTGTGTAGGAAGTAAGTTGACCCCCTGTCTGAGTCTTATCTGCCAAGATTACTAAACTATTAGAAGCCAAGTGTTGCATTTTCTGTATTTCCCTATTTCCCTCCCATTCAGCCTGTAGTGTAGTGGCCAGTGTTGTGTCTAAACCACTAAAGATGAGTGAAATTAGATCTCTTGTCACATACATGGCCCAGACATATGCTCTTGTAGAAGGAGGGTCATTATCATGTGAACATCTTGTTCTCTGTAGGCCTGTTGTATACACAGATTCCAGTTAAACCATTAACAATTCTAATCTAGCAGATGCTGTGCCTGAAATCATAGCATGGAGATTAGCTTGAGCTTGGTCCTCATTCTCATTCATTTCTTCTACCTGGGCATGGGCTGTTTAAACAACATTTTAAGGCTCAATTAGTTGAATAGTCACCAGAGAGGGGAACTCTTTAATGGCCTTGTTGGAAGAAATATGTCACTCCACTGAGGGGTGGGATTTGAGGTTTCAAAAGCCCATGCACAACCAGAGTCAGTCTCTCTCTCTCCCTCTCCCTCCCTCTCTCTCTCTCTCTCTCTCTCTCTCTCTCTCTCTCTCTCTCTCTCTCTCTCAGCCTGCAGACTAGGATGGAGCTCTCAGCTACTGCTCCAACACCATGTGTGCCACCATGCTTTCTGCCATGATGATAATGAACTAAACCTCTGAAGAGACTAAGATATGGACTTAAATTCAGCCAGTTGTGGTGGCACATGCTGTTAGGATATACTCAGGAAGTAGACATAGGAGGGTCAGAAGTTCAAGGCCAACCTGGACTAAACTTTAGACAAAGGACTAGAGAGATGTCCCAATGGGTAGCACACTTACCCATGAGAAAAGAGGACCTGAGAATAATAATTTTAGCAGTCACCTAAAAACTGTATGTGGCACCATAGATCTATGCATCCAGTGGGAGGTGGGGTGAAGGGATAGGAGCATCCCAGAAGGCCACTGGCCAGCCAGTTTAACTGAAATGGTGAGCTTGAGGTTCAGTGAAAATCTATTTCAAATAGTAGGAGAAAGAGCAATAGAGACAAACACGTAAAGTTATTGTTGGAGGGATTTTTATGCTTAAGTTCTTTATATGAAATTTATAGATTTGTTCATGTTTGTCTAGCAATATCCAAAATTCTGCTTCTCCATACTATCTATCTATCTATCTATCTATCTATCTATCTATCTATCTATCTATCTATCTATCATTGATTACTTGGGAGTCTTATGCACCCCAATCACATTCACCTCCTAGTCTTCTCATGTCTGACCCTTTCCCAGGTGACCTCCCCACACCCAATAAAGGAAAAAGCAAATCCATTTGTGTCCTCTGTATACTTATGGGAACATAGTCAAATTCCTGGTGGCCAGCGCCCCTCCATTCCCCAGGAAGGAACAATCTTTCTCTGCCTGCATCTGCTCCAGAATCCATCAACTGAAGCTAGCCTTACGGGGGGAAAGGCAGTGCTCCCATTCCCACACCCACCCCATTGCCTGCCACTACATGCCAGTTCTCCCATGAGGGGCAGGGCCAGCTCTCCCACATCCCTGAATATTAACATAGCCCAGAGTATGAACATCCGCATGGCCTTCAGTGGTCACACCAGCCACAGACATCGACATGTCTCCTGACTCTATCAGGATCACTGACCAACTCTTGGCCCTCATTAGCTACACCGATCCATTTGTCTATCTTTCTTACTTTCCATCATATATCTGTTTATTGAGGTGGCACCTGCTCTCCCAGGCTCCCCAGATTTTTCTTTATAAATAAATAAACACACTCTTCCTAGCTCTGTGGGATGAGAATAGGTGTGACCACCTTGAAGCCCTTGCAGTGCCAGCAACTCAAAGTTGTACAAATGGAGCTCACTGGTTGATGGACAGTGCAGGTGTCTAAAGTCTTTCTTGTTTATTCATTCAACTCTCACTTGTTGAGTGGGAATGTGTTTTAGGTATCAAAGTGCAAACCAATGATGTAATAGGAAGAAAACTGCCCCTCAAGTCAAACAGATATGACTCTGGGCTTCCTTCTATAACAAGAGATAAACTGCTGGGCCTTTTAAAGCCTCAGTGATGTCTCAATAAAACAGGGTGTGATGGTTTGAATATGCTTGGTCCAGGGAGTAGCACTATTAGGAAGCATGGCCTTGTTGGGGGAAGTGTGCCATTGAGGTTATAGGCTTTAAAACTCTCATCCTAGCTGCCTAAAATAGAGTTTCCTCCTTGGCTGCCTTCTGAACAAGATGTAGAACTCTCAGTTCCTTCTCCAGCACCATGTCTGCCTGGACACTGTCATGCTTCCTGCAGTGATGATAATGGACTGAACCTGTGAAACTGTAAGCCAGCCCCAATTAAATGTTGTCCTCATAAGAGTTGCCTTGGTCAGGGTATCTCTTCACAGCAATGGAAACCCTAACTAAGACATGGAGCCAATGAAACACCCTCCCTGCTTTAATGATCTGGATTTCACTGGAGTCTTGTAAATGGTGTCTTTACATCTCTAACTTTATGTATTTGAGTCTTCTATCCCATTTAGTTTGGTCAGAGGTTTGTAAATCTTGAGAATTTTCTTTATTTTGGTTTTTTGAGACAGGGTTTCTCTATGTAGCCTGTCTGTCCTGGAACTCACTCTGTAGACCAGGCTGGCCTTGAACTCAGAAATCCACCTGCCTCTGCCTCCCAAGTGCTGGGATTAAAGGCATGTGCCACCACTGCCCGGCTCTTGAGAATATTTTTAAAGACTCCACCCACTATTTGTTTCATCTTTGGGATAAAGGCTGGGGAAGCATGCCAGGGAAATGGCCTTGTGTAGCTCTAATCTCTTAGGTTGTTCATGTAAAGTGAGATCTCCTCCTTGTATAGAATCTTAAAATGCACGAGGGAATATGGACAGAAAACAAATAGATAATTACCTGAAAGTGGGGATCCTACTGCATTCATTTGCAGCAAAGTGCTCAGCATCAAACAAAGGGGGCTGCAGCTGTTTGGCAAGATGCCGTTCAGAGACCCAAGGTAATTTTTTCAAAGATCCATTCTAAACAAGTATTGATGCAAACTCAGCTTTGGCTGAGCTTCGGTTTTGTGGCACTTAAGAAATCCCTAATAATAAAAGTAAATTAAATAGT
>CM052705.1:81961611-82019661 GCA_028551405.1 Uromys caudimaculatus | reverse complement strand
GGGGGGCGTGCATGTGAGGATGCAGGTCCTTGTGCCTGTGCATATTCCCATAGAGGCCTGTGGAGGATGTTAGGTATCTTCTTTTATCTCTATCCACCCTACTGCCTTGAGACAGGGTCTCTCACTGAATCAAAACCTTGTCATTTTGGCCCTGTTGTCAGGGCATCGGGTACTTGGGACCTGCCTGTCTCTGCCCCGAAACGCCAGAGTTACAGGCACGGGGCATTCATGGGTGGTGGGGATTCAGACTCAGGACTGCATGCTTGCACAGCAAGTGTCCTTACCTCCAGCCCTCTTCCTCCTTCTAAAGGGATCCTCTCAGGTATTTTGCTACAGTAACAGAAAACTGACTGACACAAATGCCCTTCATCTCAATTGTTCCTTCCTGCCATCCCTCAGTCAGCCACCAACTCAGCAGATCCTGTTGTCTACTTCTCTCCCTGCATGGCCATCTGTGCCTCGAGCTCCTGTCATTTCCCTGTCTTTAGCCTCCAGCCCTGTTGTCCTCAGAGCCACTCTTTATATTGATGCCAGAGTGTAGGGATTCTAAGATTCAGACCCCAGCAGGTGTTATCTCTGTGTAAAGACTTGCCATGCTCCCCTCTCACTTGGAGCTAATAACCATCAAGCTTCCTGTATAGCCAAAGGCAATGAAGCTGTGAACGGAGCAAAATCTGCTCCAGGAAATCCAAGCTCTTCAAGCTGCTCCCGGGGTATGATGGTCAGTTTCATCCCCTTAATTGAATTAAGAAATTCCTGCAGTATTAGTGTGGCTCGGGTCTGGGTATAACAACTGTGACGGCATTTGTAAAGAGACTAGGAGAAGGAAGACCTACCCTGAATGTAGGTACCACCCTCCCTTGGGTGGAAAGAAAGACTAAGTAAACATTTCAGCACCACTGTTTCCGCTTCCCCATCCGTCCGAATGTGAGCAAGCAGCCACACGCCCTTGCCCTTTTCATCATAGCCAGAGTTTCTACTCCCACTGTGGGACCTTCCTTGTTGTGATGGACTGACTACACCCCCTGCCATGAACCAACATCAGCCCTGTCTCCCTTCAGTTGTTCCTGTCCGTGGTTCTGACACATCAGTAAGGGTAACCAGTACACAAGGTCTCCAGGATCCTTGGGTAGCCCTCCTTGTTTTCCAGGTCATTTATGCCTCTGATTCCCCTGATCCCAGCATTCTCCATCCACACTGAGCTCCTTACCTCTGGGACACAGTCTGCTTTTCCTCATCCCCATCCCATCTACACAGGCCGGTCCCTTTGTAGGAGTCCCCTTTTCCCTGCCATCCTTACCTGCCACTTGACTGTTAACTCCTATCCATCTTTGCAGTCTCTGCCTAAAGGTCACTACCTCCACAGCGTCCTCTTTAACCTCCAAAGCCAGTAGGTGGCCTGTAGTATGACACTTAAGATACCTTGTGCTTTCTGGGCTCTCCTAGAAGACAGAGAGCATGTTTTACATTTGCTTTATATAGCTCTGATTCCCAAGGACAGATAGCACAGTGCTGGAGGCCTCGCTACAGTTTCTTGACCAGGCTGAGTAATTGAAGTAGCCAGCCCAGGCTGCATGGCTGGGCTATGCCCTGGTGTAACTCCCGAAGCAGCTCTTTGTGGACACCTGAAGCTTCAGAAGGATCCAGGATGGGAAGGGAAGAGACAGAGAGACCAAGGACACTGCTGGCTGCTGCCCTGCCTCACTCCTACTGTTCCCTCTTGCTCTAAGCACTGTGGGAGCTGTCCTTCAGTTCACTCTGAGTCTGACTGGAGTGCCTGCCTCTGTTCTCTGTCACATGGAAGTGGATTGTTTTCAATACTGGCCCACCATGCAGCCTTTAGGAGCTATTCTTCCTGCTAGCTTCTTTCACACTTTTCACAGAAATTTGTGCCAAGGAAGAAAGCCTTGGGAAGATTGGGGTTGGGGGCGTGTCACTCTGTCTGCAGATGGAGAATTTGAACAGCGTGGGACGAGGCCTTCCTGAGTCATATCTGCAAAGCCAGTGTCCTTCAGCTTTTCATCCTGGTAAGCATTTTTCAGGTCTGTTGGGTTTTGGCACCTATCAGCAAGGCTATTTTAAAGCTAAAACCTGAAAATAAATGGAGTGGGGCTGTGGCAGAGGAAGGCTGATTTGGCAAGCATTGAAACTGGGAGGGAGCTTATAGAAGTCGAGACTGGAGACAAAAGATCCAGGTGTGTGTGTGTGTGTGTGTGTGTGTGTGTGTGTGTGTGTGTGTGTGTGTGTGTACATGTCTGTCTGTGTGTCCATGTGTGCATCTGTGTCTCTGTTTGTGTGTCTGCGTGTTTCTCTCTCTCTGTGTAGGGAACACCCATACCCTCAGACCTTCTGACCAGCTGGAAGAGATTCACCAGACAGGCAAATCTGGAGAGGCAAGGTCTTGGTCTGGAGAACCTCTTGTCTGGGGGTGCTGCCTAGCCCACCTAGAGTCCTTCTGTTATTTCTAGAACCTGGAGGAAAATGACTCCAAGGAGAGCAGCACTAGATACTCATGCTCATAGGCTAGTACTTCCTGCCAGAGCCCAAGCTGTGCCTGCAAAGCCACGTGGCATCTCCCTACCTCCAGTGTCTTCATGTTGACCCACGTGGCCAACATGAGCTCTTGATGGTCTTTACCCTCAGCTGCATCCTTCCCCACCTTTGTGACTCCAGCTTTGCCTCCTGGCTCCTGCTTATCCTGGAAGCTGACCTCAGACTCATCAGAGTCCATGCACGGTGCTTCTCACCTAGGCTTGGCCTTTGTTCCTCTTATCAAAGATTACCTGCACTTGTATCCTAGATGCCATGTTTCAGGGTGCTGGAATTCACCTGAGGCTTGCTCAAAGAGGAGCATCTGTGCCAGACTCCCTGGGTACAGGACCCAGTTCTGGAGGTCACTTGCTAGAAGCTGGATGCCCATGACTGGGGAGTTACTGGCTCTTCCTGAGCCTTCATGCTTCTTTTTTAAAATGAGAATCCTAACAACACAGGCCTGATGAGGAGAATTCACTGCACTCATTTATAGGATAGGTGCTTAGTCAAGTGCTTTACCTAGAAGCACAGGAGGAGAAGAAGAAGAAGAAGAAGAGGAGGAGGAGGAGGAGGAGGAGGAGGAGGAGGAGGAGGAGGAGGAGAGGAAGAAGGGGAAGAGGAGAGGCTTGGGAGAAGGCTCAGTCAATGAAGTGCTTACCTTGCAATTTGAGGACATGAACTGGATCCCCAGAAATTATGTAAAAAAAAAAAAAAAATTGCTGGGTATGGTAGCATATGTATGTAATTCCAGAGCAGAAGAGGTGGAGGCATACAGGTTCTCCAGGCTCACTGGTCACCAGCCTTGCCTATTTGATGACTTCCAGGCCATTCACTGAGAACTGAAAGAAAGAAAGAAAGAAAGAAAGAAAGAAAGAAAGAAAGAAAGAAAGAAAGAAAGAAAGAAAGAAAGGGCAATGCCTAAGAATGACATCTCCTCTGACCACATGCACACATACACATCCCAGCAATGCATATACATGCAAATAAAATAAGGCAAGAACACAGTTCCTCAAGACCCGACTGCTCTTGGTGAGTTAGAAATGAATACTTGACATTCATGCCCCCAAATCCAAAGTAGAAACAGTTACAATAATATCTGTTTCCCTGTTCTGGACAACTGGGATCAGAAAAAAAACCATGGAGGGCCTTTGGCCAGAGATGGGTGGGGCCTAAGGAGTGAGAACTGTGATTGAGCCAAGGTTGTGAGTAGAGACCTAGAGGGCAGTGGTCCAAGAAGCAGGTCTGTGACTTCCCAGAAAACCCAGAGCAACACAGATTACAAAAGGACCCTCCCAGTACCTGGATTGCAAATCTCTAGGAGGTCCAGGACCACTATGTACCTGACAAAATCCTGGACAAAAGGTCCTGGCAAGCTCTGGGCAGAAGGAGCATTTTCAGTGGCACCTGCTAGGACAAAGCAGGACCAAGAGCTATTCTTTTCCCCTTCATTTAAACTAAAGTTCAAGTTGGCTCTGGAGTGGCAAATGCATGGTCTATAGGTCTGTAGCGTCTCTGCCCCTTTCTGGGAGTCCTCCCTTCCTCTTGACCTCCAAACTCAGCAACCATGGAAATGCTGTGACCTTCTTCCATCGGTCCCCAGGGAAGACCAGCCCACCTACCTCAGGGAGGCACAATCATTAGTGTCATCTCATTAAACTGCAAACTGCTGCTGACTCAGGCTGCAGCTTGGAAAGGGCATCTGCCCCCTGGCTGCTGAGTGGTTTCCCCAGAGGCTCTGTGAGGTGGGATGAAAATGTGTGGGTGGCCTTCTGGTCTGGGCCCGGTGCCCTGAGCAGATCTTGGGTGCAAACTCCTCAGCCAGTCCCACAACACCGAGAGGAAGCTCCACTCCCAGGTGCTCTAAAACGCTCAGGATCACAGGATCGCAGGAGCTTGGTCATGCCAGGATCTCAGGGTCCCAGAGGCAGCTTGACTCCCAGGAGCTCTGACACACCCAGGATCTCAGGATCACAGGATCCCAGAATCACAGGATCCCAGAGACAGCTGGTCTCTGAGGAGTTCTGACACAACTAGGATTACAGGAAGGACAGGCTCCAGTCAGATATAGGGAGGGCAGGTAGCACTAGAGATAACCAGATGGCAGGATGCAAGCCTAAAAACATAAGCAACAGAAACCAAGGTTACTTGGCAGCATCAGAACCCAATTCTCCCACCATAGCAAGTCCTGGATACACCATCACACCGGAAAAGCAAGATTCGGATCTAAAATCACTTCTCATGATGATGATAGAGGACTTTAAGAAGGACATAAATAACTCCCTTAAAGAAATACAGGAGGACACAGGTAAACATCTAGAAGCCCTTAAAGAGGAAACACAAAAATCCCTTAAAGAATTACAGGAAAACACAACCAAACAGGTGAAGGAGTTGAACAAAACCATCCAGGATCTAAAAATGGAAAGAGAAACAATAAAGAAATCACAAAGGGAGACAATTCGGGAGTTAGAAAACCTAGAAAAAAAGATCAAGAGTCATAGATGCAAGCATCACCAACAGAATACAAGAGGTAGAAGAGAGAATCTCAGGTGCAGAAGATACCATAGAAAACATTGACACAACAGTCAAAGAAAATGCAAAAAGCAAAAAGCTCCTAACCCAAAACACCCAAGAAATCCAGGACACAATGAGAAGACCAAACGTAAGGATAATAGGTATAGAAGAGAGCAAAAATTCCCAACTTAAAGAGTCAGTAAATATCTTCAACAAAATTTTAAAAGAAAACTTCCCTAACCCAAAGAAAGAGATGCCCATGAACATACAAGAAGCCTACAGAACACCAAATAGACTGGACCAGAAAAGAAATTCCTCCTGTCACATAATAATTAAAACACCAAATGCGCTAAAATAAAGAAAGAATATTAAAAACAGTAAGGGAAAAAGGTCAAGTAATATAAAGGAAGACCTATCAGAATTACACCAGACTTCCCACCAGAGACTATGAAACCTAGAAGATCCTAGGCAAATGTCATACAGACCCTACGAGAACACAAATGTCAGCTCAGGATACTATACCCAGCAAAACTCTCAATTACTGTAGACAGAGAACAAGATATTCCATGACTGTCCGGCTAGTTTTGTGTGTCAACTTGACATAAGCTGGAGTTATCACAAACAGCTTCAGTTGAGAAAAATGCCTCTATGAAATCAGGTGTAAGGCATTTTCTCAATTAGTGATCAAGGGGGGAGGGCCCCTTATGGGTGGTACCATCTGTGGGCTGGTAGTTTTGGGTTCTATAAGAAAGCAGGCTGAGCAAGCCAGGAGAAGCAAGCCAGTAAGTTACATCCCTCCATGGCCTCTGCATCAGCTCCTGCTTCCTGACCTGCTTGAGTTCCAGTCCTGACTTCCTCTGGTGATGAACAGCAATGTGGAAGTGTAAGCTGAATAAACCCTTTCCTTCCCAACTTGCTTCTTGGTCATGATGTTTGTGCAGGAATAGAAACCCTGACTGAGATAATGGCAAAACCAAATTTACAAAATATCTTTCCACAAATCCAGCTCTACAAAGGATAATAGATGGAAAACACCAACACAAGGAGGGAAACTACACCCTAGAAAAAGCAAGAAAGTAATCTTTCAACAAACCCAAAAGAAGATAGCCACACAAACATAATATCATCTCTAACAACAAAAATAACAGGAAGTAACAATCACTTTTCCTTAATATCTCTTAACATCAATGGACTCAATTCCCCAATAAAAAGCCATAGACTAACAGACTGGATAGGTAAACAGGACTCAGCATGAAGGCAAATCCCCACTAAGCATAATATATTATATATCATGATATAATATAAAAATCATGGTTCATCAAGGAATTTACAGTAAAGACCATGGTGCTAGAATGGAGGTAAAAGTATACTCCCTTCCCTTAGTGGGCTTACAGTCGGAGTGGGTGATTACCAAATGTAATGGTTACTATAAATGAAATTTGTTTGTTCATTATATCCCTGCTACATGCCTGCCAATACACCTATTCTAGGGACAGCATGGTAGAAAACATGGCCTTTTAGATAGGATGGGAGACACCCGCACATCCCACCTCAAGGCTGGTAGTTAATACCATGAATGTAACCCACTGAGCCTATCGCTCTCAACAGGCCCAAGAGCTACCTAATGCTTTGAAGCTAAGAAAGGCTCTAGAACCCTGGTGCTGCCCTGAAACAGGAGCAGTTCCTAGTAACTAAGAGTTGGATTGGAAAGGGTTTCTTTAAAGAATACAGAAGTGGGATCTGTCTTGCCCACAGGGCTATACTCTAAGCATCTCCCTGATCTATCTCCCTCTAGAAGAGCATGGGCCCAGGAGACAGAGGATTAGTGCGAGCAGGATATGGGTTTAGAAACTGCAGCCTGAGCATCCCAGAGCTTGGAATTACTTCTGCCTCCTGAGAATTTAGGCTATTGGTGGCGAAGCCAAAGCTATGGCTGCCCTAGGATCTTAGCCCTCAGCCTCCAGAAAATGTGTCCTGAGTCTAAATGTTTATTTCCATGCTAAACAACTGAAGTCATCCTTGCTTGACTTAAACCCCATTTTCTTTTCTTTGGACCTTGACGAGCTAGGAAGGATACTAGTTATCACCCTAAACTGTGACTAAATGCCTTTCAAACAATGAAGAGTCATAGAAATATCAAGTGGTATGTATTCCTTTCTTAATAGCTAAGCTCACATAGTAAGTATGGCAGGAACTACCTCATACTGAATGGTTTCAGTCCATGCCAGAAATTGTACTGGGCATTTTACATATACAAACCTACCAAAGCTCTGCCAACTAAGCATGATTTTATTCATTTTATACCTACAAATCTGAAGTCCAGAGAGGTCAAGGAACTTGCCTATGGCCACATTGGCTAGTTTGCAACAGAACTCTGACTGGAACTCAAGTCCAAATGACTCCTTCCAATCTTCCACAAGCCTAGACAGTTATAATTAGATAGCCCATATGCTTTTCTTCTGTAGCTAAGCGTCTCCTAGTCTATTTAACTCTGTTCTTTTTTCCCCTATGGTGGGGACTTCTTACAAACAACTTGCAATTTTTAAAAAAGTCAAGCTATATTCTTGGTGTACTCAGATAGGTCCAGTGAGTTTAGGAGTTTATCCTAAGTGAGTATATAAATCTCAAAATTCTGCTAGTACTTGAGATTTAGAACAATTATGGTCAGTTGTGGCATGTAACTGTAGGTGATGTGTGAGTCACTTTTAAAAAGTAAAGACTCACACCTGTCAGTGTAAATTTCAAAGTTTTGTGATTTAAAAAAGTGACTAATAGCTCCTGAAAGGTTTAAAGTGATTGTAACCCAGAGTTACACAAAGATAGCAGAGATGGTGGCAGGTGACATAAAACTTGTCTGTGTATCTCTGTTCACCTACTCAGCAATTAGATTATTATGTTCAAGACCAACTCTGTGTGAATGTGAGCACTGTGTGTGTGTGTATGTGTGTGCATGTGCGTATGTGTGTATGTGTGTATGTGTGTATGTGTGTGTGTGTATGTGTGTGTATTTATATATATGTGTGTGTGTGTTGGTATGTTTGGGGAAGAGAGAATTATTACAAATATTTGTTACACATGGCTAATCTTGGCTCCTTGGCTTACTTTAAGTTGTTCTTTTTTGTCTAATCATAAGAAAAACATCAGAAAAATTCCAGTAGCATTCAACATACCTGACCAATATTCCTCAAAGCAAGGCAGGCCTAGACACCATCACAAGCCATAGGAGCCTAAGGAGGCCTAAGGACTAAATGTGGTACCCTGGTCAGATACTAGAGTAGAAAAAGCAAGTGAATTCAAAATTAAGGAGACCTAAGTAAACTAAGAGCTTGAGTAAATAATAATGGCTTTCTTTAATCACTTCCCAGTTTCAGCTGGTTAATTATGTCACCTTTTATCAAGGCTGCAGAACTGAAGCCAAGGAGATCATAGTAAGATCAAGAATGTGCCCTAGCCTCAGGCAATCTTGGATCTGCTCTGGCATTATCTCAGCCCTCAGGCCATCATCTCTACAAGCACGGCCTGTGCCCTCTGACCTATGCATCCTGGGTTCTTGATCACACTGGGTTCCTACAGTAGCAAACCTATCTCAAGCTGCTTGCTTTAAGCCATTTGGTCTCTCACTTACCACCTGTCAAATGGCCATTTATTTTGTTTGGTACATATTAAAACAATCCCTGTTAATCCATCAAACAAAATGGGTGACGGAGATATGCCCTTAGTAGGAGCAAGCTCTGTGCAGCAAATTTCCCTCTGTCTGGCCAATTAAAAACATTTGGGTAAAACTTCCTTGGGCCCAACAGTAGCTCAAACCATGATTATTCTTCAGGGATTACAGTGCTCCATGCTGATAGCCAACTGGGCATGACAATCTGTGACTGCTTCACATGCTTGTGGGGCTCTCCTCTTCTGGGAGCTACAGAAGACCAGAAATATCATCTTTGGGGAAAGTGAGATTGCCTTTGTCTAAATACCCCCAGTCCTACTTGGTTCTCCAGGGCAAGGCAGTTAATGAGAGTTACCCCAGGCTTTTTTTTTTTTTTTTTTTTTTTTTTGTATTTTCCTGCATTTACCACCTGATGCAGAGCTGAGCAGCACTTGGGGAGGGGGGCACTTTATAAGATAATTGTGTAATACCAGACTTTATGTGTGTGTAATGGTTGTGTGCCAAGAAGTAGTAAACAACCAAATCTTGTTAGCTTAGATTTCAAGACATTTGGAATCACTGATCACTTGGAGAGGGTGTGGATTTTTGCAGTTCATCTTCTCTCAAGCAAAGCATCCCCTAAGGGACGGTGTCATTCAATATTGTTAACAAAACTGCAGAGGCTCGGGCTGAAGATATTTCTGAGGATTAGCTTTTCCAATGTCATCTGTCATCCTTGCCCTTTAGAAAGCTCCCAGTTACACACAAAGAACCAGTGAGTTTCCTCCAAATCCTGAGAGCTGAGAGCCCCAGCCTAACCCTGGTGTGGTGCTTTTCCCAGCTGTGTGCACAGCTTGCTTTCTTAGGCAGTTTTATTTGGGTTTGCTTTTTCTATAAAGTAGGAACGTGGCCTTACAGAAGTGCTGTAGGCGTAGATAAAGACAGAGATAGGATACTGACTTCCAAACATGGAAACTGGTATGCTTATGTACTGCTTCATATGTTAAAGAGTGTTATAAAGGGCTGGGGCCACAGCTCAGTGGGCAAGCCCTTCCAGGTATAGGAAAGGCCCTCCCTAGCACCGTGAGCAAGCAAAAGGAAACACAAAAGGCCAGATTACATTTTACCCATGTAGTTTACTAGCTATATTATTGAAAGTTAACAAGCTAATTCTTTTAAGTCTCATCAGCACAGAGAGGCCAACTACATACCTATTCAATAACAATCATCTCTGAAGAGGCTGCCTTGTTTTACATGAAAAGAATGGAGATGCTGATGGAGGCCTGGCAGAGTACGTTCCATTTGACACTATGCTCATCGGGGGGTATGGAGGCTTTTTTGGAACCCTCCAAGGCATGAATGTCACGAATGAGCACCCATGGAGCTCACTGCTGAGAAGCATCCAAAAGCAGAGGTGTGCCTGTAAAGCTGATGCAGTTCGTTTCTGAGGGTCCAGCTGTTTTTTTCTGTAAGAGAAAAATGGCCTAATTGGCTGGGTAGAGCATTGGATCCACACGGCCACTGCCCTCCTGCATGAAATCCTTTGGGAAGAGCCTGGGGTTCACCTGGTCACCAGCACCCTCATCTGTTTTTTTTTAAATGAATGCCTACATGCATGAAGTCCTGTAGCAAGCAAGCCACCCAGAAACTTCCCCTGATTGTCCGGTTGAGTGACATCACTGAGTATGGCCGTGGGCAGGTTGCTGTGAAGTACACAGCACGCACACGTCACCACCCTCACAGAAGCGCTGTATCAAGCGCCTCCAGCACATCCTTTGGTTTCCTCAAGAAGTGAGCTGTCTTAGCTGGAGTTCAATAACAATTCGCATTACACAGAATGCATACCAGTGTCTGTAACCAAAGGCCTATCCCAGGGTAGACAGTTCCTCACCATGATTACTCTGTTTTCAGCCTCCCTCTGCCACCACCTATTCATCACATTTTAAACAATTCAGTGAGCAATATTGCATATATTCTCTGTGCCACTCTTTCCTTATGGTCCAGGAGAAATGAAAGCAAGACTGTCAGAAAACCTCTGGAAATACAGAGTGGGCTGGGAATAACTGTCTCTTTAAATGAAAGAGAACATGAAAACGAATGATTCCGATCTAAGCGTGGACGGTGCTTTATCCTGGAAGACTTATTAGAAAGAGAGGGACATATATTTCTGTTGACATTGTATATTAAATGGACTTTGGAAACCCTATTTGTCTGTATTAAATAAATATGATCGGTTTCCAGCTATATCTTCTATTTCTTCTGCTTTTAAATCAAAGGGATTAAGACTCCTAATTAAGACACTGGAGGAAGGCCTGATCAGTTTTTACCAGTGCAAATTAGTTCAGAGGCCCAGAGCTGCACTGTTCTGTTTGCTGGTATTGGAGGCTTGTTTGATTTAACATGATTGAGGAAATGAAATATCCGTAAGACAAAGAACCAACATTGCGCTTCTGGAGAGCGGCTGCAGGGAAATTGGAAACAAATGCACATTAGCGGTAATCCAAAATGCAACCAGAGGAGAGACGTTATTTAGAAAGTAAGAGATGGGACTGGCCTCGTCCTCTGAAATAGATTGCAGCCTCTTCTTCCTTTGTTCATTTGTTTAAGGAAGATAAAATAGGATCTCAGTTGCCTAACAAGGACCCAGAAGCTTGGAATATTGTCTTTTCTCCCTTCCGTGCACGTGAAGTTGGTGCACACCTTGGCTTGTTAACAGTCCCAGCATTTCTAGTTAGTGATGATCACCATCGGCCCTATTGCAGAGTTAAGGAATCCAAGGCTCTGAACCTGTAGACTAACAGAAGACCCCACGGAAACTCTCAGTTATGGTTTCCTGTTGGTCAACGTCCTTTAGGAGGGATGAGGGCCAGAGCTCTGAGCAAGAGCAGTATAGACCTGGCTACTTTGAGGTGATGTACAATTTGGTTTGATCTCTGCTCACTAGACCTGGTCAGACTTGGCTGGTTCTCTGTATTGGCAAGATGCACACAGCACTCTAGCATCTGGGGCCCTGAGATAAGAAGCACTGCCTGGAAGGGCTGCCTCCCTCATAGCACTGGGTTTGTCTGCAGGCTGCCTAGGCTTCTCTCCCCTCTCTCTTGTGTGGGTACAGTCTTCACCAAATCAAACCCTTGGAGACATTTTGATGACTTTTGTGGTTAGCAAACTTAACTGTTTGTTTATCGCTGGTCACCAAAAATGACAGTCTTGAGGCTGGAGAGATGGCTTAGTGGTTAAGAATGCTTACTAAGCAACCATGAGGAGATGAGTTCAAATCCCCAGCATCCATGGCAAATGCTGGGGATGCTGCACATGCCTGTAACCCCAACAGTGTAAAGGGTAGAGACAAGAAGATTGATGGAGCTTGCTGGCTGCCAGCTTAGCTCTCTGTTCAGTAAGAGGCCCTATCTTGAAGGAATAAGCAAAGAGTAATACAGGAAGATACCTGATGTCTTCCTCTGGTCTTTGCACGCATCCGTGGACATGTGTATCTCCATATACACATATGTGTACACAATACACACATATACCACATACACTCATATGCTACACCACATATGAGTAAACCACACACACATACATACATACACATATGCCACATATAAACACACCACACACCATACTACACATACACACCACACATACACACACCACACATACACACACCACACATACACATACACCACAACACTACACATGCACACACACACACAAAAAGAAACGTATTAAAAATAAAAACAAAAATAAACAAACAAAAAACAAACAAACAAACAAAAAAACAGGTCTTAAGTGCAGCCAGACAGGGTTGGCAGTCTCCTGTGCAGCTGTGTGCTGTGGGTTTGAATGATCAGCACCAGAGCTGTGTGGTTTTCCCAAGTCCGCCACAGTGGATCCTGTTTTATGTTTGAGGTGCCTTGTCAGAATTCAAGGCTGAGAGGATGAACATGTGTGGTGATTCTGCCAGGTTACCGCTGTTATATAGTACGAAGCCAAACACAACACTCGGTTCTTACTTCCTGAGATGTCCTTGACCAAGGAGACAAAAAATGAGGCAAAGTACATAAACACACGTGTTTCTAAGCAGATGAAACACAGAGTTTCAGAACCCCATTCTCCATGGAAACCCATCATGGAGCAGAAATATCTGATAGCTATGTTTCCTCACTGTCCTGTGGGGAAGAGTCTGATGGTTTCAACAGCTGCCCTTTGTTCCTTCTGATTTCTTTGCTGTCATGTGACTTCTTACAATGTGTTCGGTCAGGGCTTGAGGTACTTCCAGGAGTACCTTGCTTTAAAGGCACCCTGAAGTGTTTTCATCAAGTTTGGCAAGACACACAGGCACAGATGACTGTGGTGAAGGATTAACATGGGTATACTCACAGGTCCCAGGCGGTGTGGGAGGCAGAGGCAGCAGTGTGCAAGACACAGGATGTGGTGGAAATGGGGATCCATGCTAGTGGGTTCTGAGAGAAGCACCGTGCAGGGCCAAGGAAGTAGGTTAGGGTGACCTAATTTGAATAATTTTGGCTTTGTGGTACTTATGTCCTTGGTTGTTTGGTTCCTTGCCCATAGGACAGGGAGCTAGCACTGAATCCAAAAGGCCAATAAATAAGAAGGTTGGGGTGTGGGCCCTCTTTTGGTTGGTTTGCATATTGAAGACAGACTCTTAGGGTATCTGTCTGTTGTCTCTAGGGATTGGCCATCTCTGGATGCAGTCCTGATATGCTGTTTTACATATCAGTATGTCACCCCTTTAATGTGTGAATAATACTCCTTTGTATAGATAAACATTTTGTCTGTCTATCACTAGTTTATGAACAGTTGTATTATGCTCACATTTTGGCTACTGTGAGCAAGGCTTCAACAAACAATCATGTCCAATGTTGATATGGGTGTCTGTTTTTAGTGTTTGTATGTATGTGCGTGTTTTCTTTAAGCAGAATGTATGGTAATGAGGAAAATTTTTTTAAAAAGAAATCAATTGATTCCATCTACTTTCCATTGTTACAATAAAATGTCTAAGGCTGGGTACTTTTTTAAAAAAGAGATTTATTGAGCTCATTGAGTATTGAGATCCAATATTGAGTATTGAAACCTAAAGTCCAAATCATGGTACTGGGACTCCTGGCAAATGACAACATGGTTGGAGGGTATGGGAGATGAAGAGATCCCAGAACAGACAGGAAGCCAAAGAACAGAGGCTGGGCTTTCTCTTTCATACTGACTTGCTCCCAGAAGGACCAACTCAGGATAACACAAGAAGTACTGAGGATAGCACCTTTAATTACCTACTTGCTTCCAACTAGGTGCTTCATCTTGAAGGTCCACCACCTTCCAACACCACCATAAGGAGGACCAAGTTCCCAATGCAGAAGTTCTTATGGGACCTATTCAAACCACATCCACACCATAGTAGTAATAAAAATTGTTCTTAACTTTATAAGCCAAATATAATCACTAATAATAGCTTTATTTCTTTGTAAGCTTTTCTAAGAAATACTATAACATTATGCTACATGCACCATTTTATAACTTCATTTTAAATTTAATACATGCCATTAACATCTTTCTAAGTTCATACATATTTTGTACAATATAATCTTATATGGCTACATATCATTTACCTGAATATATTTCTAGAGTTTTAGTTGCATTGCTTTGATGGATAAAGATTGCTTCAGTCTGTGCTCATGTGAATTTGGACAGTAGCCTCCATATAGTTGAGTCTTTATATAAATATCTTCTGAGTCTCTCAGTATGAATTGCCAGAGCAGAGCTTCTAAATCAAGCAATACATAAAATCTTAAAGCTTTGAAGTGTGCTAGCAAAATACTGCAACATTCTGTGCTCCGCTGAGTCTCACTTTCTAGTCCACCTCAGACTTGAGGCTGCGGATAAAGATGCTCATTGGTGAGAGAATGGAGACAATAAAGGCAATGACTTGTTGTCTGCCTGTTGAGCCTTCTGTCTGTCCTCCTGTACAGCCAGCATACAGCCAGCGCACTGACACTGACTGAGAAGTCACCAGAGCAGAGACCACAACTGCAATGGCTATTCTTAGTTGTCAACTTGACCACATGTGGAATTAAATAAACCCAAGAGGGATGGACACCTAAGAGGAAATTTTCTTTTTTTCTTTTTGTTTTATTAGATATTTTCTTTATTTACATTTCAAACATCATCCCCTTTCCCAGTTTCCCCCCAGGAACCCTCCTATCCCTTACCCCCTCCCCCTGCCTCTATGAGGGTGCTCCCCCACACACACACACACTCCCATCTTCCCTCCCTAGCATTCCCCTACACTAGGGCATCTAACACCCTCAGGCCCAAGGGCCTCTCTTCCCCCTGATGTCCAAAAAGGCCTTCCTCTGCGACATATGTGGCCAGCACCATGGGTCCCTCTTTGTGTATTCTTTGGTTGGTGGTCCAGTCTCCAGGAGCTCCGGGGGGATCTGGCCAGTTGGCACTGTTGCTCCCTCCATGGGGCTCAGCTCCTTCAGTTCCTTCTCCAACTCCTCCATCCGGAATCCCATGCTCAGTCCCATGGTTGGCTGAGAGCATCCGCGTCTGTATTTGTCAGGCTCTGCCTGAGCCTCTCAGGAGACAGCTTATTATCCTTCCATCAGGTAGCACTTCCCAGCATCCACAAGAACATCCAGAAGAAGACCTCAAAAGACAGAAAGATCTCCCATGCTCGTGGATTGGCAGGATTAGTATTGTAAAAATGGCCATCTTGCTGGAAGAAATCTACAGATTCAATGCAATCCCCATCAAAATTCCAACTCAATTCTTCATAGTCTTAGAAAGAGCAATTCTCAAATTCATTTGGAATAACAAAAAACCCAGGATAGCAAAAGCTATTCTCAACAATAAAAGAACTTCTGGGGGAATCAGCATCCCTGACCTCAAGCTTGACAACAAATGGTGCTGGCTCAACTGGCGGTCAACATGTAGAAGAATGCAAATTGATCCATTCCTATCTCCCTGTACTAAGCTTAAGCCCAAGAGGAAATTTTCTTAATTAAACCATTTGAAGTGGATCCACCTTTAATACAAGTTTTTTTGAGATGGGGAGATCTACCTTTAATCTAGGCCACACCTTCTAGTGGCAGCCTATATAAAGCACATGGAAGAAGGAAGCTGTGCTCATAGCCTGCTTGCCTTCACTTTCACTGGCAAGTTCACTCACTGGCATTAGAAACTACGTCTTCAGGATTCCAGCATATAGTGAACACTAGCTGAGACACCCAGCCGTGTGGACTGAACAACTACTGAATTTTTAGATTTTTTATCAGGAGACAGCCTTTGTTGGATTAGTCAGGCCATAACCTCTAAGCTGTTCTAATAAGTCATTCGTGTGTGTGTGTGTGTGTGTGTGTGTGTGTGTGTGTGTGTGTGTGTGTGTGTGTGTGTGTGTGTTTCTTGAAAAAAACCCTGACTAATACAGGTTTTGGTACCAAGATTTGTTCTTATTGCAATAGATACTTACTCTGGTTAAAGATTTCCCTTTCCTACTTGTAATGCTTCTGCCAAAATGGCCATCCATAGTCTTACAGCATGCGTTATCTACCAACATGGAATTCTATACCATTCCATCTTACCAAGGAATTCACTTCATAGCCAGAGAAGTGTGACCTTGGCCCAATACTTATGGAATCCACTGGTCTTACCATGTTCCCCACTATCCTGAAATAGCTGGCTTGATAGAAAGATGGAATGGCCCTTTGAAGACATAGTTACAGCACCAATTAATTAGGTGACAGCAACCTAGAGGGCTGGGGCAGCCATTTCCAGAAGGCAGTATATGTTTTGAATCCATGTCCAATATATGGTACAGTTTCTCCCACAGACAGGATCCATGGGTCCAGGAATCAAAGCATGGAAAAGGGAATAGTTCCACTCCCTATCACTCCAGATCCAGTAGGAAGATTTTTTGCTTCCTGTTCCCCTGATCTTAAATTCTGCTGGCCTAGAAGTTTTGGTTCCAGAAAGGGAAATGCCAGGAGCCACAATAAACACTGCATTGAACTGGAAGCTCAGACTACCCTCTGGCCTCTTTTGGCTTCTGGTGCCCTTAAGCCAACAGGCTAATAAATGAATAACTGTGTAAGGAGTGGCCATTGATGGAGAAAATTGATTGCTTATCCACAACGGAAGTAAGAAAGATTAAGTTTGGAGTACAGGAGACCCTTTAGGAGGTTCTTGGTGCTACCATGTCCTGTGATTAGAGTCTATTGGGACACAACAGCCTAATCCAGGCAAGACCACAAAGGGCACACTCCCTTCAGGAAGGAAGGTATACAGGTCATTCCTCCAGGAAAAGAGCCAAGACCTGCTGAGGTGCTTGCTGAGGGTGGAAGACATACAGAAATGGATAGTAAAGGAAGGAAGTTATAAATACCAGCTAAGGCCATGTGACTAGTTGCAGAAATGAGGACTATAATCTGCATGAGTGTTGCTGTTGTGTTTTGTCAAGAATGTGCCTGTGCAGATATTTGTGTTTCCATTAGTAGATTCCTTTCTTTATTTTCTTTTTTCTTTTCTTTTTCTTCTTATTTTCTTTCTTTCTTCCTACTCTTTTCTTTCTTTCTTTTTTACTGTTTGTTTGTTTGTTTGTTTCAAGACAGGGTTTCTCTGTGTAGCCCTAGCTGTCCTACTGTAGCCCAGGCTGGTGTCAAACTCACGGAGATCCACCTGCCTCTGCCTCCCGAGTGCTGGGATTAAAGGCGTGCACAGCCACCTCCTTTGATTTCTTTATCATGTATTGTAATATCAATTGAGAGAATATTAATGGTTAACATATTAAAATTTTGAGATAAGAAAAGGATTTCCTCAAGGAACATTGTCACATATTCTAAAATAAATACCGTGTTTGAGGTTGTACATGGGCCAGCAATTGTGACCTGGCTATTGTTTTCATTTGGAAATTAAACATGACATAAGGAGACATAATTGTGTGTAAAGTTGACAAGAGTACATTTATGATAGCTCTCCTCTGTTGTCAACTTGATGACATCTGGAATTAACTAAAACCTAGTCAGCTGGGTACAGCTATGAAGGATTTTTCTTAATTGAATCATTTGAAGTAGGAAGGCTCACTTATTGAAAATAAATTCTTTTCTCAAACAATCTGTCCTGATTACAGTTTCCCCTCCCTCTGCTCTTCCCAGTTCCTCCCCCTCACATTAGAAAAGAATAGGCTTCCAAAAGGCAACAACAAAACATAACAAAATAAAATATCATAAAATTTTTTTAAAAATATAGAAGTTGACAAGACAAGCCAACAGTTGGAAAAGAGCCACAGAGAAGGTACAAGAACCAGAGACCTATTTGCTCATACACTCATAGTCCCACAAAAATACTAAAATGGAAGCTATAATATGTGTGCAGAGGACCTTGTGCAGACCAGTATAGGCTCTGTTCTTGCTGCTTCAGTCTCTGTGAGCTCACAGGAACTTGCTCAGTTGCTTTGGAAGACTTTCTTCTCCAGGTGTCCTGCATCTTCTCTGGCTCTCACACTCTCTCTACTTCCTCTTCCATGGAGTTCTGGGGGGAGGAATGTGGTGGAGACATCCCATTTAGAGCTGCCTGTTCCAAGCGCTCTCTCTCTCTCTCTCTCTCTCTCTCTCTCTCTCTCTCTGTGTGTGTGTGTGTGTGTGTGTGTGTGTGTGTGTGTGTATGTAATGTATGTGTGTATATAATGTCTACCTGCAGGTCTCTGTATTTGTTCCCATCTGCTGCAGGAGGAAGTTTCTCTGATGATGGCTGCCTAAGGCACTGATCTATGAGTATAGTAGAGTATTATTAGGGATCATTTTATTATTACTTTTTTATTTTTAGATCATTAATATTTGGTTTTACCCTACATCTCTGGGCTATCTAGTCCCTGGTTCTTGGTCATCCAAGGAGTGTTGGGTATGGGTTTGTCTCATGGAGTGGGCCGTAAGTCAAACCAGACATTGGTTGGTTACTCCCACAAGTTTTGTGCCACTGTTGTCCTAGAGTATTTTGCAGGCAGAACAAATTGTAGGTCAAAGGTTTTATGGCTGGAGTGGTGTGTTTTGTTTTGTTTTGTTTTGTGTTTTGTTTTTGTTTTGTTTGGTAGCCTGCAGAGTCCAGGAAGACCCACCTTTAATTCAGATCTTTTGAAATGGGGAGATCTACCTTTAATCTAGGCCACAGCTTCTTGTGGTAGCCTATATCTAGGTCATAAAAAAAGGAAGCTGCTACTTTTTGCCTGTTTGTCCTTGCGCTCTCTGACAAGTTCATTACTTCACTGTGTTAGAGCCTGCTTCTTCAGGATTCTGGAATATTCCAACAGTATGAACCAAACAATTACTAAATTTTTGAACTTTCTATCAGGAGACAGCCATTGTTGGAATAGTCAGACCATAACCTTTAAGCCACTCTAATAAATCCGATACATACATACATATATACATGTATATAAATCATATATCTATACACAAAAATATAAATCATGTATGTGAGAATTTATTAAATAATATAAATACATAAATTGACATCAGATATATAAAATATATATAATAAATGATATATATAATACTATTATATATATAATAAATGATAAATATATCTTAAATTATATATAAATATATATTTATATGTTATATAATATATAATTTATATATAATATACAAATATATTTTATATATTTGTGTTTTCTTTCCTCGATTTCTGTATCATGTAATATAATATCAATTTAGACAATAATAGGGGTTAGCTATTAAAGTTTTGTGCTAACAAAAAGAATGACTTCTAAGAAACATTCTCACATATTCTAAAACATATAGTGTCTCTGAGGTTTTAGGTGGATAGTTATGTCATGTTAGGCATAATTATGGCCTGGTTTTATATATGTTCTATCACTTCTGTTTCTCTAGGGCACCCTGACTAATGCAATGACCATATTCTCACATTTCCTTCAGGTCCTACTTAAGTATTACTTCCTCTGACATGCATCTCTTGCCACCTTGACCAAAGCCCTGCAGGGAAAATTGCAAAACATGCTTGATCCTTACTGCTGGTGCTGCATAGCACCAGAAAGATACATATTCAATACTATTGAGCAGAAGAAACCCAAAGAAGGCCTTGGTAGTGCTCAGCTGCAACCAAGGAATACCACAAAGGCTGGCAGCTGCCAACAGGGGCAACATAGTAGCTAGATATGTTAGCTTCCTGACCTCCTGGGACAGAAATGTGCAGAGCTCACACAAGTAAAAGATTCTTAATTCACACATATTATGGTCGTTTAACCCTAATACCTACTATGTTTTGCTAATACCTACAGTGTACACCTTCCTGTCCCCATTTTAAATGAGAAAACCAAGAGCTAAGAAACTGTATTATTTAACAACAACCTCACACCCAGAACATAGGAGAGTTGGCATCTAACACCAGAGCTGATTGCTGGCCAGGAACCCCCTTTACCATAAGGTCACACTTCATTTATTTCAGGAAGCTGAAAAGCAAATGTTAGCATGTGTGGTCTGAGCAAACCTAGAAGACCATTTGTAGACTGTGAGTGTGACAGCACCATCCTGACACTGTTTCATATTGCTGTGGTGACACCAGACTAGAGATGAACTCGTAAGTCTAGAAAGGCCTTGCCCCTGGAGGCCGGGTTTCTGTCTATGCTTCTGCCACAGGGACACCATAGGGCAGCAGTCAAGGTGACGCCCAAGTCCTAAATGGCATCAACAATATTCAGGCTGCCAGCCTCCCCATAGGCAATCAGAAAGTGAGTGGCTTCCAGCTAATTCTCAGACCCATGTTCCCTTCTTGCAGATTTGTTGCTCTCTTGGGCCCTGTGGACACATTTAAACAATGGACGGAGATTAACTATCAGCGAGGGGAAGTGTTGGACATCACCACCACAGCATTGACTTTCTCTACTTTCTATTGACAAAGCTCAATGCAGGGCTACCAAGTAGACCAGAAACTATCTTTCTCACTTCAGGAGTATATGTCACACACACACACAGACACACAGACACACAGACACACACACACACACACAGACACACACACACACACACACATCCTTATAGTGAGTGGGTCTGAGCTCAGCTTAGCCAGTTCAAGCAAGCTGCTTTGCCATCCCAGGGGGGATCTTCCTCTTTTAATAGAGATAAATGGTTCTGTCTAAAAGCCAAGAGTAAACTTGGCTAGGATGCTGTCAGCCCTGAGAACCATGACCCTCCAGAGAATTAGGGGCCTGCCAGGCTTTCCTTTTGAGTTCTAGGGTCTCAAGTCCATAAGAACTTTTTTTTTAGTCAAAATAAGATAATAGAAATAACTTCTCTGTCACCCTTCACATCTCCTTCTTTCTTTGAAACAAGGTCTTGATCGTAGCCTGGGTTTTTCTAGAACTTTCTTTGTAGTTCAGTGTCATGAGCAAGAAGGTAGACTGCATAGTTAATATAACGAAAGTTGTATTTTATGATGATGAGGGTCATCTTGTTCACACTCTAGTTCCTAACTATGGTCCTAAGGCCTGTCTCCCCAAGGGTGGTCACCTGTATGTTGTATCTCAGCAAGGTCAGGTGCAGTTTCTAATAGAGGTCCTGATAGAGGGTCAGGATCCTGGGGGAGACTCTCCAGCTGCAGGGCAGATCAAAGTAGCATCTCCCACAATGTACAGAGCAGAGCGTTGCTCTTGGTCTCTGCTTACATACTGTCCAGTGGGCATCATGGAGTTCTAGGACTGTGTCTGGTTATCTTGAGTGAGTGGTGTCACTGGGTTCTGGTTATCAGGTGCAGCTCTGAGTGTAGTGGGGATCCTGACTAAGCTATTGTCACATGTCTAAAAGGCATTTTCTTTACTATATTCATTATGCTCAGGCTATCCTACAATTCAAGACCCAACTGCCTCACCCTCCTGAGCAAGTGTGTACCACCATGTCAGGTTGTAACTTCTTCATTGACAGATTTTGAAGGTGTCATAAATCAGGTTGGAGACAGGACTTAAGGAGATCCACCTCCCCTGGTACGGCCAGGCTCTTCAAAATCAGCTCCAAGAATTTGACATGGATGAGACTGGGTGGAAAGTTGCAGAGGCCTGCCTGGTACCTGCCCCTAATAGTATTAGGGTTTAATATTTTGGTAGATTCAGGTATAAGAAGTATGGGATCCCTTATTCAAGAGCTTAAAGAAAACAAAAAACAAACAAACAAACAAAAAACCAAAACCAAAAACAGGCGGGGGAGTCAAATTGCTAAGTGTAAGAAAAGCATAGATTTTAATGGATCGATTTTCTGCTGCCCCTCGTCCGTTTGATAGAAGACATTTCTACCAAGCATTACTCACAGACACTCACAGATAACAATTATAGTAATGACAACATAAATCTCCCTGATAGAGGCAAAGAGTGGCTCCCCAGATTTTTTTCTCTTCTTTTCCTTTCTTTTTAAGCTGGGAAAGAGTAGAAATGGATGATGAACTCCTTAGGGCACTTGCAGTTATGAAAAGAGGAATTATGCTTATTTGTCTTTGGGATTTAGAACTGTTCCAAATAACTGACTTCCTGCCTCGCTGGCTCCAGGCTCCTTCACTACTTGCTTTGTAAACACACATTCTCCAATAAGTTACATGTTCATATGTATTTTTTGCATGTCTTCCCATAGCCTTCCATTATGTGCATTTTAAAGTATATGTAAGAAGTCAAAATTAAAAGAACTAGATGACTTCTGTCTGCAAGTGTAACAGAGTATCACTAACAGTGTCAGGGATTGGTGTTTGCCCATGGGTTGGGTCTCAAGTTGGGCTAGTTATTAGTTGGCCATTCCCTCGGTCTCTGCTCCTCTGTCCCTGCATTTCTTGTAGACAGGATAATTTTGAGTTGAAAGTTTTGCAGGTGGGTTGGTGTCCCTTATCCCCAAAGCTGTGAGTCACAGCTAAGGCCATCCTCACTGATTCTTGGGTGCCTCCTTTATGCCAGGTCTCTGTCTCATCCTGGAGATGCCCCCCCACCTCTTCACCCCCGTCAGCTACAGATTTCTATTCGTTCTCATGGCCATCTGGCCATCTCTCCTGATATGCAGCAGATGTGTAACTTGGTCTTCATGTGGGTCCCAAATGACTGGAGCAGGGGCTATCCCAAAAGTTCTTGCCTGTACATGGGCTATACTCTTCTAGCTGGGCCGCCTTGTCTGGCATCACTGGGAGAGGATGTGCCTAGTCTCATAGAGACTTGATATACCAGAGTGGGGGGATACCCAGAGGGGTCTGCACTCACTCAGAGGAGAAGGGGAGGGAAGGGATGTGGGTAAGGATTGTGGGAGGGAGTGGCTGGGAGGGGGGCAGTGAGCAGGATGTAAAGTGAATAAGATAAATAAATAAATAAATAAATAAATAAATAAATAAATAAATAAATAAATAAATACTAGATGAAAATCAATAGGTATGGATATTGTCATATTCTCCTACTCCATCTCAAGGAGCCACCTAGACTCACTCCATTTTAGAGACTATTGCTCTAACTCTAGACTGAAGTCTGTACTAGTTTGCTTGGACTTCTAAAACAATCTACCACCGGATGAGAGGCTTAGACCAAGGAATTTGTCCTCACATAGTTGCTGAGGCTAGATGTCCAAGATCAAAATACCAAGGGTTTGTTTCCTCTGAGTCCTCTCTGCTTGGCTTACAAGTGACTGATTCCTGGCTGCCTCTTCCTATGGTCACCCCTCTGTGCATCTGTAGCATGAGGTCTCTGTGTGTCCAAATTGCCTTCACCTATAAGGTCACTCATTAAAACAGGCTTTGTCTCCAAGTACAATCACATTCTGGGGCACTGGGAACTAGGACTTCAACATAGAGCTCTGGGAAGATGTGCTTCAGCTCGTAAGAGTCTTCTCCAGACAAAACTTCAACAGTCCCAGGGCTGTAGAGAAGCCAGTAGCTGGTACCTGGCACATAGGGAGGTGGTTTGGAGTTCTGACCTCAGGCCCTTCCTTAAGTGCCCCCATGTGTTAGCAGAGGCCAAGGCCAACCCTTTCAAGATCAGGGTACCCTCCAAAGAAGACATTTCCTAGCCTTAATGTGGGGAACTACAAAGGGAGTCCCAGTGGCCTTGGTCAGCACTGCACTGGCTGTGTCTCAGGCAGCGGTGGTAGCGCCAAGCCAAGGAAGGAGTCTGGCAGCAGAATATCTGGGGATGAGTCTCCTCCCCAAACTCCTTCCAGCAGCCATGTGGCTGGTCCTTGGCAATTCCTCCTGTGAGTGTCCACAGACACTGCCCGGGGCTCCCCGGGCCATTAAGTCTTTCGGGGCTATTACTATGGATAGCCTTGGCATTCCTGGCTTAGGTCCCTAGGTGATTCCTATTTTGAAAAGGACACACTTACTAAGGAATTAATCTCTAATGCTGGGGCTTCAGACATTAGAACTAGAACCAGATGAATATTAGTTGGGGGGGGGGGGGATCATAGGAGAACTGGCCTTGATATTCCAAAGTACCATTTTGTGAAAGACGGTGTTTTTATTCCTATTATGGAAAATTACCTTTCCCCTGGACCTGTTTCTCTTATTGTTTTCAGATGTAGTGAGAAGCTACTGATATGAAGTGAAAAGGAAAACTGGAACAGGGACCTCCCTGGTGGACTAGGGAAGCAGAGTCAGTGCATGCAGAGGTTTGCGGGAAGTAAGGACGGGGACTCTAAAATTCTGACTAATGCCACAATGCTGCTTCCTTTGTTACTTTCTGAGCTTCATACCAAGTCTCCTTTTTTAAAGCTTGAGACAACACTGGTGTAGACATTGCTAAGAGGTTTAAAGAAGATAACCCAAGCGCTTAACACAGCGTCAGATTTATGATAAGCACCCAACCAAAGTTAGCAGCTGTCTGTCATTTAAAAAGGGTTGTCAGGTTAGAAGGCCTGAAGTCAGACAAATGTCTAGTAGGGACAGGGACTTCTCAGATAATGACCTGTTTCCTCCAGTTAAATATTAAGTTGTAGGCTGGACATTGTAAAATATGATCTGAAGAATAAATAATGCAGGTTTTCCAGAGGGGCGGGCTCAACAGAGAAAGGCTTATTTGAATTCCTTCTGTCAATGCTGTGGCAAAATGGGATGAGCCTCATCCACGGGCATTAGCATGAGGAGACTGTGGTGATAATGAGAGTGAAAACTGGCCAGGAAGATCTAACCCTTGAAATCAGAGTCTAATCCAAAGGGCCACAAGCTTTGAGGACTGTAAACTCCTCAGAAGAATGGGATATCTATAAACAAACGACCCAGAGAAGGCTCCTATGCACAAAAAGACTCAATGTATAATTTCAGGTTGGTGAGAGAGTCCACCCATGATCTCGAAGGAACCCCTCTCAGGTGAATCAGAAGCCAGCAAACTACAGGGCTTGACATCAGAAAAGGCCCAGAAGCCTCCCTTCCACTGCTGAGCCAGGTTGACTGAGCCCCAAGCAGGCCTCTGGGAAGGTACCAGGGTAAATGTCACTTCAGAAGTGACCTCCACTGTGATGACAGAGTTACACAGACACAAGCCAATCTACCAGTATCCTGGAGCTAAGATGTGCAGCGAGTGTGGGTATATACACTGGAAAAGCAAAGGACGGGAAAACTGGAGCAGTCTTCTCTCTGCAGCAAAGCTGTGCAGGAAAGCAACCTGAGTGGGGCAGCAGCAGGCCTCTGAGATCCTACCTGATTCTTCTCTGTAGACTACAGGATCCTCAAAACTCACTTTAGATCACCTGACCTCTCCTGGGCAGCTTCCCTCTTCTCTCGCACCCCTTTGCCTCCCTACCTACTCCTCTGTATCCATTACTGACCCCAACTCCTGTGGTCTCCTTACAGCCCAGGCCCTCTTGTTTATGCTTTACCCAGAAACCAGAGTTTTCTACCCCAATGAGAAATCTGATTATGTCCTTAGAATGACATCTAACATCCTACCGGCTTGATGGCCTGGTCCGTACTCACTCCTCCAAGTCCCCCACCCCCAAGCTTTGCTCCTCCAACTTCCACCTACGCCCTGAGCACTCAAGGATCCACCCCTCTACAGCCCCCCGCCCCCCGGGCTCTTTCCTAGCTATAACATATGTCTTAGCCTAATCAATTCCAGTATATCCTATAGGCCTCTGGAGGGAGTATAGGGTGTCATTGTCATCTTTGCTAGAAACTCTCTCTCTCTCTCTCTCTCTCTCTCTCTCTCTCTCTCTCTCTCTCTCTCTCTCAGACTCTCACTATTTCTTTTCAGGTACCTAAACTCTTGCCAGAAGAACATTTGTCCCTGCAATCATCAAAGCATGTTCTCTCTGACACAGGCCTCCTTTTCCTCCTGCCTCAGCTGGGGTGATGAGGAATCCAGCCAGGTTTGTAGAGGCCTTGTTTTAGCCTCTTGGGGTTGAGTGTAACCTTTGTATCTTACATCCTCAGACCTCTCAGTACAGGTATAGGCACATACACAGATGCACACACACATAGACCTACATACAGAGAGAGAAACACATACACAGACCCCCCAATACACACACACAGCACATACACAGACCTCCCAATACGCACAAAGAGAGAGAGAGAGAGAGAGAGAGAGAGAGAGATACACAGACCCCCCCAATACACATAGGCACACACACACACACACTCACACACACACTGAAAGTAGGAGAGGTAACTAGTGAGAAGTAGGGTTTCAACAAGAGAAGGGGTGGGGTGAGACAGAGCAATGATCCAAATGTCTAAAACTCATTATATGCAGATATGAAACTCTCACAGAATAAAAAAACAAATCGAAAATGAAAAATTAAAAAAAATAACCTATATTCTTCAAAATATCCTAATAAGGATTCTGGACTTGTAAACTCTGAGACAGAAGCCTAGAAAGACCAGTTCATCCTTACACCTCAAGATCCCAAAGAATACGAGAGAGTCAGCATGGGGGCTCTTGATGCACCTATCTCCCCATCTTTCTTTGGAGATTTGAGTGGGATGGAGGTATCGCTTCCTTTCCCTGACCCAAGGAACACACACCAGCTGCCCAAGCCCCAGAGTCCTCCCTGTCACTTCCTGAGACTGCTGTGCAGGAAGAGAGAGGGGAGAATAGTCGAACACATTCAGTGGGACTGAGATTTCATTAACTCCCGTTCCTTCGTGTCACTTAATTACTGCCGTCTCCGGCCTTCTTTAATGTGTTTTCCTAACCCACAGCCTCTGGCCTATCATTCTAACCATATCTATTATGACTGAATGGCTTCTTGGGAACAGGGCGACCTTCTTCAGATTGTTAGCTGAGCAGGCATACTAACAAGCTTCTGGAAGAGGGAGCTAGGCAGCAAGCCCCCTGAGCTCTGAGGATTCAGCCCTGCTTGCATCACAAAGGGATGCAGAAACAAAAAATTCAGCCCTGCTCACACAAAGGGACTGAGGGCCCTCAGAAGGGGAAGTGGGACAGGGAAAGCTTATTCATCTTGATCTCTTGGCTTCTTCTGGGCAACAGGAAGGTTCTGAGCTAACAAAAGCAAAAGCAGCCTCTGCCCTGCGGGCAGGTTAGATGCTGGTTCCTTCTCATATCAAAAAGAACTCAGAATCCATACAAGATTTTATTTTCCTCTGCTCACTGCATCAGGCAAACATTTCATTTTGCTCTTGCCCTTGAAAATAGATGGTATGGGGCAGCAGAATCTGGTATTTTTTAAAACAAGCTGGGGCTAGAGAGATAACTCTGTGGTTAAGAGAAGAGCACTGGCTGCTTCTCCAGCGGTACAAGGTTCCATTCCCAATGCCCACACATGATGGTTTACAACCTTCTACAACTATGGTCCCATGGGATCCCATGCCCTTTTCTGATGTGCAGATGTGCATGCACACACAACACCCATATTCAATAGATAGATAGATGATAGATAGATAGATAGATAGATAGATAGATAGATAGATAGATAGATAGATAGATAGATAGATAGATGGATGGATGGATGGATGGATGGATGGATGGATGGATGGATGGATAGATAGATAAATAGATCTTTAAAGCTAGGCATAGTGGCGCACGCCTTTAATCCCAGCACTCAGGAGGCAGAGGCAGGTGGATCTGTGAGTTCAAGGCCAGCCAGGGCTATACAAAAAACCCTGTCTCAAACAAGAAGAAAAAAAAAACCAACAAGCTATTGTATTTAATTGCAAGCTCCATAAATAATTGAGCAGTTGTATCTTTATTGACAAATGCTTGTCCTTTGTCTTTACCGACACTTAAAAAAAATGCACAATCAACAGTGCTTTGGGGGAAACAGATTTGCCTTCTTAATTATATTTTTACTTGCTCTTGGCTTAAAATTAGTCTGCCTTGCCTGGGCTGACATGGCTTTACATAGCTGTCAAGAGATCTGGAAGGAGTTGGTGGGGAGGGAGGCTGGTAAGATGGCAAACATTGGGGAATGGTCCTGCAGGAGGATGTCTTTATGGATACTGGCCTGGAAGATCTGAGAGTTACCCAAGGTCCCATTCCCAGTCTTGGCAACAGTATTCTCCAACAACAAAGAAGAACACTGTCAGATTTCAGGGCCCTTATTGTGGTTCGCAGAGAAAGAGATCTCCCCAGATTCACAGATTTTAATGAACTTACTGATCAACAATGGAGCAAAAAAATGGAAATTTGGTATATGGCCTCTTTGAGTGCCCAAGAGCAAGGCATCCTTGGCACCCCTGTGATAACTGGAGTAACAGCAGCTGGGCACTAGAAGGGACCTTATTCACTTTATCTGGCTAAGCCTTGGAGTTCTAGTCTAAATAAGCTACTGAAACAGGTTGAGGCAGCTTTGTGAGGGCTTGTCTTAGTGCTAGCAAAAGAGAAATGCTGGGATATAAGCCAGACCAAGGCTTATATCCCTGCCCAAGGCCAAAAGTTCCTGTGGGAAACCAGGCTGTAGAGAGGCATTTGGCAAAGAAGAGTTGTGCCCTCCCTCCAGCCTTTTAAACACCTTCTCATCCCTGCCTCTGGGTGATTTAGACTTAGCAGGAAGAGACAGTAGGGAAGGTGCCTTCATATCCGCAAAACTTCTTATAGAGAGCTCTCTGTGAAGCACAAAGTAGTGGTATGTGCTGTGAGGCAGGAAAGGGGGGATTCTAGAGGTCCCTTGCAGCCATCCCTTTCCTAAGCACCATCTGAGAGATGAATTTCAGTAAGTTACAAATCTCTGGTAAATGGGGAATTAGTGTGTGTGTGTGTGTGTGTGTGTATGTGTGTGTGTGTGTGTGTACGCGCGCGCGTGCGAGAGAGAGAGAGAGAGAGAGAGAGAGAGAGAGAGAGAGAGAGAGAGAGAGATTTGAAGTGCTATAACAGATCTCCAAATAAAATAATTTATAAACCTCATCTTTATGACGTCTCAGGATGCAGTGGCTTCTCCTCATTCCTGCACAGACCATTCCCATGAAGTCTAGAGACTGAAGGGCACCAGAGAGCTCAATGCTCTGTGTAGATGGGTCTCCATGTTATGATGGTTAACCTTGGTTTTCAACTTGATTGGATCTAGAATCAACTAACAGGCCAGCTGTTAAGAACAGCTGTGAGGGATTTTTCTGATCTTTTTAACTGAAGTGGGAAGTCCCTAATGTGGACAGACCCTGCAGGGCAGCTCAGATGAAAAGGAGGTCTAAGAAGGAAGGGCTTTTGCATTTTGCCTACCACCTTCCTGTTGTGTTGGCAAGTTCATCTACCCTGTGGCATTATGCTCCTGCCGCCACCACTGCTGCTGCATTCTTCACTGACATTCAAACCCTGCTCATTTGGCTTTGCAATGTGACTGAAGACCATGGATTCTCCAGAAATGTTCCAAGCCTTCAGAGCCAGACAGGCTGCTGAGGGATCCAGCCTCACAGGTCTGAGCAACTACTGGTTGCTTTCCACTTCTCCAATGTGAAGGCAGCCACTGTTGAACTATGTAAAACATATCCTGTAAGGCAATCTAATAACCTCCCCCACTTTTAGGACATATCCATTCTGTCAGTTCTGTTGCTCCTGAGATCCCTGGGTCATACACATGCCAGTGTGTTGAGCTTGCTAAGATTTAGATGGGCTGGGGCTGGGGACTGAGAAGTGGTTGGTTGGTTTGTTTGTTTTAACATAAACTATCAGGTGTTTCTAACCTGCAACTCATGCACCACATGTATCCCTGTAGTTCAAATGCATCCCGACACAAAAATCATAAACTTACTTAAAAGATTAATGAGATTTTTTTTTTTTAAAGATTACTTTTGTAATTCAATTGTGAGGTTCTGGAGTGTGAACTCTGTAGATGACAAAGTTGTATAATAATGTCTAAAGGTTGGACACACTGGTGGTCAGCACCACAGCGTGCCCCGTAACGTTTGCACACGATGGCATATCCTAAAATCCTGTGGTAGCACAAAGTACATCTGGCTACTGAACAATGGAAACGAGACTAGGGTGGCTATGGAATAATGTTTTTTTCTTTGATTTTTATTTATTTTAATTAATTTAAAATTAAAGTAGCCAGACATAAAATTGGTCACTGCAGCCAAGAGGATTAGAGAGCAGTGAGGTTCTCGGTGGCATGGTGGAGGCCAGTGCTCTTTACAGTCCAGCTGATGAGAGGTGAGGGCCAGCTGTAGATTCTGTAGATACTGTTCAGAATGGTCAGCTAAGACAAACTGCTGGAAAATAAAGCTCTGGACCTGCAGCTGTGGAGACTAGTGTGTAGATGCCCCTTTGAGAGTCTGCTTCTCTCTCATTTGTTCTATATCTAGTGGTTAAGGAATAATGTGGGGCTGGGGACATGGAAGGGACAACATGGGGCTGGGGGCATGGCTCAATGGGTAAAGTGCTTGCTCTGCAAGTGTGAAGACCTGCGTTTGGAGCCTCAGGATCTATATAGTAAAGTGTGTCAGTAATCACGATGTTCTAGGTCACAGTGGGAGGCAGAGGTAGGAGAATCTCCAGAAGCCCCTGGGCCAGCCAGATGAAAACAAGATGCTATCTCCAACAAGGAGAAAGGTGTGGACTGGCACCTGTGATGGCCTTCTCGCCCAAAAATGTGTGCTGTGGAGCAGCACACTCACAATTACTTGGGCAAACACATTACACACACACACACACACACACACACACACACACACACACACACCTTTTTAAAAGAAATGCTGTGTTTGGAAGAGTCTCCAAATACAGCTCTTAAACTCGACATGCTACAATTCTACATGCTAAAACTCTACATGCTCGTCCAGGATTAAGTGTGATTTAATCTTAATCCACAAGTCTCTCGATCCATTCATTGGATAGCTAGTACTAGCTATTGCCCCCATTATTCAGAGAAGCACATTGAAATTACAGACTTTTACAAATTTACTGGGACATTCAGCTCAGAGTCGAGAAAACAGGATTTTTACCCCATCTATTTGCTTCCTTCATCTTCTTAAGCAAGGACAGAAATGTCTCATAACTCAGGCTACCTGTGCTTTTCTTCTCTGGTTTTTTCCCACAAAGCACCTGGTCTCTAGACAGCTCACTTTCAGTTCTCCTCTCATCTCTCATCATGGTCTTGTCCCTAGAAACATTAAACAAGAAACGCCTAGAACCGCTGCCGTTGCCGGGGATTTGCATGGAGCTTTGTAGGTTACAAAGCATCATGACATTTGTTGTTTTATTTGATGTCCTCATCAACCATATGGGTACTTAGCCTCTGGTCTTTGTAGTCATAAATGGAAGCTCAGAGAAGTGAGGTGACGCCTAGTCACACTGAGCACAGGACTTAAGTCCAGGCCTTTAGCAGTCCTAGGAGGCCATGACAGATAGATAGGGAATATGAACCTTCTTATGCTGTGGAGCCTGGCCATCGCTTACAGGATGATTTTAAATACATACACAGACTCTCAAAGGAAACCAATTATACTGAAGGAGAAAAAGTATTTTTAATAAAATGTGTGATATAATGTTATGTATGCGCTCCTTTATTAACTCAGCAGCTCCAGCAGCTGGCCTAATAACTTTTGCAATTTCAAAGCAGCAATCAGAATGAATGAGGTTTTAAAGAACGAGAAACAATCACAATGCCACATGAAAACGTCTTCTGTTTCTGGTATTGAGAAAGACACCGGTTCTGTTAAAATTATTGTTGTTTGGCTCATGTTATAATTGAAGAAAATAACTTAATTTTAGTGAGAGGTTAGCAAAAATAAGATGTTTGCTTCTCCATCTTACAGAACCATTTAATTCCTTCCACGGAATCTTCATGACCATGGGCTTAGGGCCTCTAAGGGTTGGGAATTCAAAATCCTCATCGGAACCAAGTCTTATGGGTCCTTCCTCCTTCATGACCGACGGGGAATTCTGAGGTCGCTGGCCTGGGTTAAGTGAGCAGAATGAGAAACATTCTGATGTCAACTTGGAAGTAAACCTCTATGTCCACCACTGTGCCCCGGGGTCACTGTTGTCTTTAGTCCTAATGTGATCCCAACCATCCAGTTCTCAGCCTGTGTCACCTTCCTTCCCAGGGCCAAGGGAACAAGACCTTTGGGTAGGCAAAGTTTCATATCCTCTTCTTTTCATTTTGAACCTTTGCTTCTATAACTGATTGAATGAACACCTCCCTTAAGTAGACTCAAGTATGTTATTATTATTCCTGTTTTGTAGATGGATTTAAAAAATGCAGTGCAGACCAACTGAGGAAATGATCCTGTGGTCACCAAGCATTACTACAGACCCAAGCACTGGAGACAGGAATTTCTTAGTCCAATTCACTGTTGAGAATTTGGGCTGGGGGAAGGGTAGAGAAGGCAGGAGCCAGGAAAGTGGAGCCAGCTGCTGTGCACCGAGCAAGTGCATGCTGAGTTCCTAGAGTGAGCACTTGACTTCTGTTTCCACACTGAAAGGGGAGGAAGGTGACCCTGAAGATCTGTCATCTCAAATATCAAGGATGGAGTTGCAGATGGCAGAGAGCCCAGACTTCGCAGTAGCTCTTAGCTAGAGGGAGATGTTGGATCTCCCAGCTCCTGCAGATAGATTTATAGTAATTTCTTGGTGCACCCAGGCAGAGTGACTGGCTGTTCCAAATCATTCCAGAAGTCACGTAGGAGAACAGATAGGAGAAATGGCATTTACCCTGGCTCACTCTTGACTAAACCACTTTATTATTTTTCTCAAGTATCATATGACTGAAAGCTTGTTTTTTCCTTTGGTCATTAGTCTTAGCCCATTAACTGCATAATAAACAAGGATTTAATTAAAAGCCACTGGCATATTTAAAACTCATGACACAAACCAGAAATAAGCTTATGCCATCGAAAGGATCACAGAAGAGAATGGTCAAAGGAATTGTAAGGAAGTTATTAAACTGAAAATTCATTTGCTCCAGTAGAGAAACCCCAGGTACTTGATTTTAACCTGTCAAGGATCCTTAATTTGTTTTTCATCTAGTGAGGGATTTGGAGATTCTTGAGTGTCTGAGGCAATCTTTCCCTCCTAGTCCTTTTGTTTATCTCTCTGGGCATTTAGCAAAGAAAGTCTAGAGCTAACATAGGAACAGACTATTTGTGTGTGATAGAAATAGAAACCAAAATAACTTTTCCAAGCCTGCTACAAATGTCAGTGTATCACTACTGAACGGTTCTCAGGATTACACTGTGATGGAATTATGGAATTTTAGAATTCAGTGGGACATTTGCCTACTCTCATGCTTTATTATAAAAAAAGCAATTCCATACATTCAGAAGATCAGGGAGCTCGATGGGAGAACACCGAGAGCTTGCCTAGTGGCCTGCCAGGTTCTTACACTTACCATAGCACACAACGGGGAAAGTCTGGGGAAATCCTCCCTTGTGGGCTTGAAAATAGATATATGTCCTTCTCCCTGGTCAGAGGTCTAAGAAAAGAAATAAAACCATGGAAACGCCAGTTGATCACAACAGTCATACATCCAGTTTGCATACAAATTCCTAACAGGCTCACCTACCCTCATCTCTAGCAGACATCACCAATAGGTCTTGTCTGGATCCAGCCTAGAGCATTTCAGGTAGCATTCTATCCTATAGACCACTGATATTAAAAGCTATGGAACTTACCCACTTTTACCCACAACAGGCATCACTAATAGATTGTAGCATTCTTGTTCATTCAACCCAGCCTCATCCCAGAAAAGGAACTTCACACTCTGCCAACTTATCCCGTGGTGAGTGAAGCTAAGTCTCAAGGATTGAAGGATATATCCCAAAGATCTGAGTGGGGAAAAATCAGGTGACTCCAGACTTCTGAGCTCAAGAGTAGTGCGGACAAAGTACTTCTCATCTTTATTACTAGAGCAAGTAAAACACAAGGTGACGTTTACAGTTAGTGTAAGCAAATACAAGTACAGGGAGAGAGGACCAGCAGATGTTATGTCTTATCTTGGTCATGTGGGAAAGCCAAGAATATTCCTTACAGGCCTTTGTGTCTCCCACAGAGATAGGTGGACATGCTAGGGTATTCCCTTCATGCCCTTGCTTTCAAGTGCGTTGTTTATGCAATTATTGCTAGAAGGCCACCGTGCCCTGTCCATAATTCCCAGTAAGGCCACAGCTTTCTTACATAGGACCCCACCACACACAGCCTCTACATATCATCAAAACTGACATGAGAAAATCCCATTATTGTCCCTAGCTTTTGCTCATCCCATTGCATCTTCTGTTTGTGCTGTTTTTCTCCTTTATGGTATCTCATGTGGTAAATTGTAAACTAATGCCTTGTATCGACAGAACTCCCTCTGTAAGGAGTGATATTCACATAATTAGTCTAGCAGTCATTAACTCAACAACTCCCTTTCCTATGCAGGAAAGCATACCAAATACAGGGGCACTATTCTAGGGATAACACGAATTGGTCAGCTTTTGTTACTGGAAAAAAAAAATCTAATAAACAACTTAATAGAAATCGAAGTTTATTTGTCTCACTGTTTGGTCACTTGACTCCCACCACTTTGGGCCTGTGGCAAAGGACAACGCTATGGCCCAGTGCCCATGACAGAACAAAGCTGTTCACTTCATCATGGTGGGAAGCAGAGAAAGAAGGAACAGGTAACAGTCCCAGTATCCTCTTCAGGGGCATGCCCCTAATGAACTATGTCCTTCTATCACCAGGCCTCACTACTCAAGGTTCCACAACCTCTGGATAGTGACACAGACAGACAAGGAAGCCTTCAGTCTATGGGCTCTTGAGGGTGGTATTTAAGATCTAAGCTATGACACTAAGAGCTTTTTTAAAAAGTAGCCAGCAAATTCCATTATAAAAGTTATAAGAAATGGCTTGCTGCACATTTCCTGGCTGTGGATCTTGGTGTGCCTATTGGACTTGGGAAAACAGCGTCAGGGGCTAAGAGAAAAGCCTCCAGTCCTCATCCTGCAAAGCTGAGAACACTGGCAGGAGTCAGCTGGGCATCAAGACCACATCTAAGAGGGCAAATCTGCTTGTTCCCCAAAAGTAAGGTTAACATCTGCCTCAGAGGGAAACCAGAGCACCGAAGGCCCCTTTGTCTCCCACTGGCTCCTTATAAACTACTTCAAATAGCCTCTATGCCATAATACAAGAGAAGCCAGAGCCTTCCAACTTCTCTGAGCCTATACCCTCCCTGTCTCTGTCTCTATCTCACTGCCACCGCCACCACCATGCACACTCATCTCCACAGAGTTCCCACATGCTGTTTGTGACCCTCCCTGCCCCTGGGGATTGGTCCGTTGGCTTATATAGGTCCACAAAGGCAAAGGGAGCAGAGACAACAGATTGGGGGAGGGGGTGGTTCGGAAGCCCTGTGAGAGGAGGCTAATCAACTTTACTTGGAATGATTCAAGGATTATATAGTTTTGGGGATAGGGGTGGGAGTAACCAGGATGGACAAATGTCATTGGCTGAAGGCTTAAGGTACCAGGCTGCCTCATTAGCATGGAGAGGCATTCCAGGAATCTCAGGTGATTGCTGAAAGGGTTCTTATCTGTGACACTCTGCAGGCGGAGGCATGTGGGTGGGTGCAGAACTCCCCATACAAGGTCAGTGAAAGGAGTCCTCCATTTTGCACCAAGCCCAGAAGTCTATCGTGACAATGGTAAACTTTTACCTTAATTAGCAGATCAACAGCTATTGGCTAAGATTGGGCAGGAAGAAAGTCCAATGAAAGCTGAACTGTCAACAAAGAGAAGTTTAAAGCTGGGGATGTCTTAATTGCTCATTGTTTAACCTAAGCTTCTCCCAAGCAAGGATTTGTAATCGGGCCTGAGGAATCTCAAGTTTATGAGTTCATAGAAGTCCAGGAAAGATGGGAATGGTGGCTCAGGTCTGTGGTCTCAGCATTCAAGAAGGAAAGACAGAAGGATTGCCAGGAGTCAAGGCCAACCTGGGATCCATAGTCAGCTCTAGACTATGCTGCCTCAATAAGAAAAGCGTGTGTGTGTGTGTGTGTGTGTGTGTGTGTGTGTGTGTGTGTGTGTGTGTGTGTGTGTGTGTTTGCGGTTCAAATCATTAATGTCCAGTGAATAGCTCAACGGCAGAGTAGGAAGTTTTCTTACAGACCCATCAGAGTCCCTGGAAGCAGGAGGAAGGTTTAAGTAAAACATCGGAGCCCAGGTTGTCTGTGCTTCTTTGCAAGGGCTCTCAGCAGCCTCTTGGTGCCTTCTGCAGGTGAGCAGAGGCAGCACTGTGAATAATTCAACACTTCGAATTATTCAGCTCATTACAGAGCTGCACCAAAGTCAGGCCTGGGATCACAACGTTCCCAGGCAGTGCTCACACAGAGAGGCCAGCTGTGCTCTATCCAGAGCCCACCGAACCTCCCAGAGGAGGCCCTAGAAGGTGAGAAGGAATATTCATTAGAAATTCAGAAGGATGATTTTCACTTTCCTTTTGGGCCACACTGGGCTGCAGTAATTGAAAAACCCGTATGTCAACAACTCCCTGGGAAGTGGAAAGGCCTTCAGCTGCTCAGGGATTTCGGAAGGCTTTTCCCATCTGGCAGCAAGAGAAATGACTGTTTGCTGGGTCTAGTCTCGGGCACACTCAGGCATAACACTGGTGATTTATCTTTTGGCTAAGGTGCTGCAAAGTCGAATCAGAGATGGCTATGGTGAAACACTCAGCTGGATGAATCTGGGGTTCAGACCTGCTCTGTGGATAGCCCCTATTCAGGTATCCTTTGAGGTCACTGGGCAATGCAGGGTAAGTTGTTTTTAGTTCTTGAGATTAGGAAAGGCTGAGGGTAGAGGGAGGAGGAGAGTAAGTTAGAAACTGAAAAGGAAGACAGGGAAAACCACACCTTCCTGTTGGCTTAGACTCTGAACTTGGAGCACACGAACCTGGCCAGCCCATGGGTGCCGGAAATTATGTTATCTTTTTTAGAGGCAAAAAGGACTCAGGATAGCAGAAACAACAAGGGTAGACCCTGAAGTACAGTGGGTGAACTGGAAAGAGATAAGGTTGAATCAGCCAACTCACAAAAGCCCAACCTTCTCTCATCTTGGGACTAGTGACCACCCCCCACCCCCCCACCCCCGTTCATTCATTGTCACTTCAAAAGAATCATTTATGTATTCATGTATTCTCTTGTTCATTCATTCATTTGTGCCTGGTGAGCATGTATGTTGCGAGCAGGGAGTGAACAGACCTGTAGGTAAGTGAGATTTTCAGAGTAGGATATTTGATGTCCTTTATCACTAGTCTCTCAATGAACCTGAGCTAGGCTGGCAGCCCACAAGTCACAAGAACTCCCCACCCCCATCTTCACATGCACAGTACTGAGGTCACAGGTTTTCCTGCAGCCATGCTCAGCTTTATTCACAGGACCTGAACTCAGATCCTCAAGCTTATACGTCAAGTGTTCTCACCCATGCAGCCATTTCCCCAACTCTCTCAAGACACATATTTTAACATTCATTTTTATGATGCTATAAAGATACTGGGACCCTAACTTTGTCTCTAGGACTAAGCGTTTTATAATGATTGTGTGGGTATGTATTAAAATGAAATGCCAGGGAGCTAGTCACCTCAGATTCCAGGGTGGGGCTTTCTTCAGGGAGCCCAGTGATGTGGTTCTCAAATGCGTTCACAGATTCCCTCTCTCCATCACTTCAGTGGGCACCCAGGCTACGGTAAGCAAAACTGGCTTCCCGTCTTTGGACTTGTTTACCATCATGCCAGCAGACATGAAGCAGATAGCCCACCCAGCACAGTCTCCAACAGACATTACCTCATTCGGCCTATTCCAAGAATTTCTATGACTGACTTTAGCAAAGACTAGAGCATTAAAAATGATAGTAAATTCCATCTACCTCTTAGCATAAACCATTTGCAATGGATATATGTTTTTTTCCCAGATCATCATAGACTTCTATTTTCTGACCATTGTTACTTCCCCCTTATCCTTCCTAATGCTACAAATGATTCCTATTACACCTGGGCTGAGAGAGAGCATCAGAGCTTGACGTGTTTGTTTTAGAATTCCAAAGCCAAGGCATATGGCTTCCCGCGTCTAAAATGATGAAGTAGCAGTGCTCCTGTGGGTGGAATCTAAAAGAGCTCCGGCCGGAAGGACCACATTACCCACTTGATAAGTCTGGTATCCAGGCAAAAGGCACTTGACCCTGGGAGATCCCAGGAACCACAAGAGGATAGTCACGTCTAATGGAGGCCCCATCATAGGACCCCCTCGCTCTGTCCTCTTGATTAGAAGAAAGCACTAGGAGGAAAATACAAGAATAAACCATTTTTGAATACTAATGGGTACTTGTCCTTGCTCAAGTGCAGAAAAGCAGAATTTAGCATAATGCTGAACTCTGGATTTTTAGCTGTAAAAAAGTTGAGAAGGCCAACGGGTCAAGGTGAAGAGCTAAGATGGGTTTTGCAAAGTGCCTGAGCAGTGAGAAAGACTTTACAAGGGTGTTACAACTACAAGATCTGTGAGATAGCAGGCAGAACTATGGGTGAGACTCTCATGGCGGAAAAGGATTGGAAGACAGGATGGAAGGAAGAAGCATGGCTGGCCGGCGCTGCAGCTCAGAGAGCTGCAAAGGGGGGGCTCCTTGGACTGGGAAAGAGTGGAGACAGCCACTGGAGAGAAAAAGGACTCAGCACTGGGACAGATAAGGGCAGCCCGTGCTCAAACCCAACCCCCTCCAGCCCCAGCCTCCCCCAAGTTTCCAGTTATTCGGCCGGAATATGTATGTATGTATGAGCCAGCCTCCCCTGAAAGACCGGCTGAAACAGGTTTCTGAGCCCTTCTACAGTCTCTGCATCACTAAATCTGAAATGGAACCCAGAAGTGTGCACGTGCTGCTGGTGCTGAGGCCACACTGAGTGTGCTTGTCCTCCTCAGCTGTCACACGGTAAACGCGAGGGTAAGGTTTTCTTTCTTCTCCTTACCTCTTGTTTAGCCACCTCCTCTCTCACAAATGTCCTATTCCACGGATAGGACTCTAGGAACTCTTCTTGATGTCCACCTATGCCAAGTGACCCTCAGAGAACCCAGGGCTGAAGCACTTCTGGAGACTGACCTATCTTCAGCACAACCCTGGAAGAGATCGCTTAGCCTCCATTTGCTATTTGAGAAATGATGGCGACTCAACAACACAAGAAGCCATGAGATTGGCTGCAGAGTTCTAGAGAGTACCCTGTGTCACTGGGAAGGGCAATGTTCTGAACTTGAAGGAAACCTGATGAAAGAATGCACATGAAGTAAGCAACTGGACTCATGAGTCCTTTGGACAAACAGGTGAGGGGCAGACACTGAGATTTGTAGGGGTCTGGGGACAGGACATGCACAAATCCATCCTGCAGCATTAGCAGTATGTGTGCTCGACATCCTTTGAAGGTTTCTATGCTTTCTGGTGATGGGCTGAGATGGTCTGCTCTTGCTTTTATGAGACTGACTGTTCTTCCACACTGCCTGCTGGTCCCACCAGGGATCCAAAATCATAGCTCTTTGGAGTCTGTCATGGCTGACAGGCACAGCCCAGTTCCAATTCTGCCCATGCTCAGCCCCAATCTTCCACTGTCAGCGTCTATGGTGTTTCACAACCTGGTTCTCACCCAAGTCCAGCCTGGTTCTCTATTCTGTGCTATAAGATGGAGTCTCTTGGCTAGTATTGGCTAGTAGGCAGTGCCGTTTGTTTGTTTGTTTGTTTGTTTGTTTGTTTGTTTAGGTTATCAATGGTGATGCTGTCATCATTGGTGAGAACCAAGTCATAAAATTTCATTTTCCTCTGTCCTGCCTCCCTTGCGATCCTTCTGTTTTAGTTTATTTCAGTTGCTGTGATAAAATATTCTGAGTACACATAGTTTAAGAGAAGAAGCATTTATTTGCTTTAAAATTCCAGGCCATAATCCATCATTTTGGTGAGGACAAGGCAAGGCCACACCCTCATTCTAGATCAAAGAGAGAACTTCTGAACCCTTCGCTGGGCATAGCTTTCTCTAATCGTATACAGTCTGGGACCTGGCCTTTGAATTGGTGCCACCTATTTCAAGGTGGGTCTTCCAAGATCACTTCACAAGCAAGGCAACCCCACATGAACACGCCCACAGGCCAGCCTGAGCTTGAAAATTTCTGGTTAAGACTGTCTTCCTTGGGAACTCTACACTGTGTCAGGTGGACAGTAAAACTTACCAGCACACAGTACTTGCCCAAACTACCTCTTAACCTGGGAGAAAAAGGTAGCCAGGCAAGGTCTAGGGGGACCTCTCAGCTGTGACAGCAGACAGGTTGAGAACCTGTGGGTCCCGACCCTGTTGGGGTCAAATGACCTTTTACAGGGGTTGCCTAGGATCACCAGAGAACACAGATGTTTGCATTGCAGTTCACAGCAGTAGCAAAATTACAGTTAGGAAGTAATATCAAAAACACGGTTTTATGGTGTTAAGGATAGTTGGGGGTCACCACAACGTAAGGAACTGTATTAAAGGTCCGCAGCATTAGGAGGAGAACCACTGGCTTAGCGGAGAAAGTGCCAGACTAAGTACTTGCCATCCATTCTGCCACACAGTCCTCACAACTTAAGAGGTAGAAACTAATTACTCCCATTTTATAGAAGATAAAACCAGGGCTCTCATGAATGGGCTACCTCTGCCATCAAGAGGCTCTTGGGAGTGGGCTATCTTTCCCGCTCTTCTGCCATGTTAGGCACTACTTTGGAACCAGAGTCGGAGACCTTTAGCACCTCATTCTTGGCCTTCCCATCCTGTGAAACAATGAAATCTAAGTTCTGCTCTTTATAAACCAGTGTGTGCTATGCAGAGATTAAGGCAGCATTGTCTTTCATCAGCTAGTGACCAGAGCTCCAGGAAGGCAAGGATTCTAGGTCTCCATCATCACAGCCTCACTGTCTAGCTCCGTGTTAGGCACCAGCATGTTAGTTACCAAAACATCCTTCAAAAAACGGAGAAAGGTTCTTTTGTCTTTCCCAGTCCCCTGTCTGATAGTTGATAGAACAGAACTCTGCTCTTCTGCAGGAGCAATATGCACTCTTTTTTTTTTTCCCCAAGCAAACCAACATACTTTACTGTGGCTCAGACTGCCTCAGACTTTTAGTCCAGCTCAAGAACTATAACACTGCAAGGACTTGACCAGCTTGGACAAGCATCTGCTCTGCTCCAGACCTCCACGAGTCCTGGCAATATGCACTCTTAACCACGGAGCCACCTTCCAGGCCCCAGAATTGTTCATTGCCTTTTAAAGTTATCTCGAAGCTAAAGGGATGAAAATCCTGGGGTATCATAGAAGGCACAGTTGTAGTTCACCGTTCACATACAAGCAATGCCCACATATAGTCCCGACCCCCAGGTGCCTCACTGGCTGGGCTAACTCAGGGAAAAAGAAATCAACAGGAATACACAATAAGGAGCAAGTCTTTTCTATCCCCTGGGCTTCACAGTCTCCATGCAGCACGCCCTACAGGAGAGCCTAATAGGGAACCATCAGGAAAAACCCAATGTGCTTTGCAGTGTCCCACCTGCAGTTTCAGGATTGCTGGATAGAAGGGTGGGGTTTTTAAGTGAGACACAATAGCTAAATAAGTAGGGCAGTTCATTATAGTGCGTTATGGGGGAGTGTCTACTTTTAAAACAAGAAATTAATTAGGGTAGTTCCCTTACCTGTAATCGCTTTGCCATTTCTTTCTTCCTTTAGCGTTCATTTCCTGCTGTGACTCAGAAGCAACTATTCTGTGATGATGTTTACCACATAAACCAGAGACTAGCTTCTTCCATCCAGACAATCTAGGGCCTTCCAAACAGTTCTAGGACCTGCCAAAGAGAAGTCATGCAACTCTGAGCGATAAATAAGCTCCTGTCAGAAATGGCTGGGAGATTTAAGCACTTACCACCAAGCTGCATGGTTTGGCTCCTAAACACCAGAACACTTCAGTTAAACAACTGTATTGGGTCTTTAACTCCTGGACTCACTGATGAAAAGTACTATTTGACTATACTGCAGATGATTCTTAGAACAAAGCTGTGTCTGAGGAGGTGCGTCCCAATGGTGTCTATGCTCATCCAGAAAGAGACACCAGTGTGTGGTGTCTGAAGCTGAACCTGAATCACGTCCAGCTCTGTGTGCTGCTCTGCAATACCTTTCTGCGCTTTTGTTTGTCTTGTTTGTTTGCTTGTTTATTTGTTTAGCAGCTGGGTGTGGTGGTGAGCACCTACCTATATAACTCTTGCACTCAGGAGACAGAGGCAAAGGTTCAGGAATCCAAAGGTATCCTTGGCTAGATACTGAATTCTAAGCCAGCCTGAACTACAGAAGAAGCTTTCTGGAGGGAAGGAAGGAAGGAAGGAAGGAAGGAAGGAAGGAAGGAAGGAAGGAAGGAAGGAAGGAAGGAAGGAAGGAAGGAAGGAAGGAAGGACAGGTTTCTGGGTTTCTCCCACAAGAACCAGCGCTTGTTTAAAGGCAGACTGTTCCTCAAGCCTGGAAAACACAACGCTCCTGCTGCTACCTTTTGTCCTTAGTTCCATTTTTATGTGTTCTTTTTATTGCTGACTTCTGTGTGTTTTGGTAAAGTCATACAATGCTGCCTTCTTCCCCTGTCACCATACTGGCTGTCTGGCCTGTTTGTACATGCCTCCCTTCATGGGGTGCTGTAGCCAGGCTCTGAACAGCATCACTTGTAAAGTGACACTGTATAGAGTCAAAGTCCAAAAGAGACTATCTTGTGCAGCTCATCATCACTGAAAGGGAAGCCCCAGTCTCAGAACCTGGACCGTCTAGATCAGTACACCACTTGCAATGACATTGTCTGAGATATTAGGGGTTATGGGAGCTCTTTGCTTTTTTCTTTTTTAACAAACACAGAGACAATTTAAGCAATAAAATCTGTGGCATTATCAAATGGCAGCATCTAATACACATGTTCTCACCGGGTGCTTCTGGGTCTGATATAAATGATTAGGCACTGGGGGAGAGGATGGTCCCCAGAAGGATGCTGGGAAGGAAAAAACATTTGTTTTAGTTACACTTCTCAAATAGGCCTGGATTGGGTTTTAAGATGAGAATCCATCGCGTGGGAGGGTAGTTTAAGACAGGGACTCTCTTGAGCACTGTGTTCCAACTGTTCTAAAAGATAATATGGACCTACATATCAGAAGGCTTTGAAGGGTTAAGCTGCTCTGTTCAAGCGATTGCAGGTTCATGACTCTATCCCAGGAAACAATTACCAATGTTACCAAAGATTTACATAAAAGAATATTTATGAAAATGTGACTTACAATAGCAAGCATTTCAAGTAAATGAAATTAAAAATGCAATATAACTAGGTCTGATGCTTTTAAATCCAGTGATGTAATACAATATTTAATTATTTGTTAAGAATGGCCCCTGCCACTGTTTAAGCCAGGGTGTGGCATTGCCTCAAGTACTCGAAATACTAGAGCAGGGGAACCTCTTTAACCCAAGAGTTCAAGACTAGCTTGTGCAGCAGACTAAACCATCGTCTCCAAAACCCAAGCAGAAGTGTGGAACTAGCAGAACACAGAACTGTGTGCTCTTTGAACCTGATGCTAGAAAAAAAAAGTGACTATAATTGATCCAACATTCATGTGAATATGTGTACATGTACATAGGTGAATTTTATTCTCTTAGTAGACCTTATTATAATTTCATAATTACTTTTAAATAAGAAAAAGGTTATTTTAGATCCTATATATTTGATAAGAGACATTACACTGGCACACTCCTTGTATTCTCTCAAATACAGTCTTAATTAGATTAACAAGAACAAGTCTTTTCATTTAACAATTTTCATACAATATATTTGGGAGGGGGGTGTTCAAGACAGGGTTTCTCTGTGTATCTCTGGTTGTCCTGGAACTCACTCTGTAGACCAGGCTGGCCTCGAACTCAGAGATCTGCCTGCCTCTGCCTCCCAAGTGCTGGGATTAAAGGCGTGCGCCACCACTGCCCGGCTCATACAATATATTTTTATTATATTCTTTTTCCTCCCCCAAACTTTTAAAGATTCTTCCTGCCCCTCTATCCACCCAACCCCCCTCTGCTTCCCTCTCTCTTTCAAAAACTATAAGACAACAAACAACAAAAACAAAAATCAAAACAAACAAATTTTAAAAACAAAACAAAAATACCAAAACAAAAAAGCACAGACACACACAAACCCAAAAACCAAAAAGCCATGAAGTCCATTTTGTGTTTGGTGTGCTGGCTGGCTAGTTTTATTCAACTGGACAAAAAACAGAATTATTTGAGAGATGAGAACCTCATTGAGAAAATGCCTTTATAAGATTGGACTGTGGCCAGGCAGTGGTGGCGCATGCCTTTAATCCCAGCACTTGGGAGGCAGAGGCAGGTGGATTTCTGAGTTCGAGGCCAGCCTGGTCTACAGAGTGAGTTCCAGGACAGCCAGGGCTACACAGAGAAACCCTGTCTCAAAAAACCAAAAAAAAAAAAAAAAAAAAGATTGGGCTGTGGGCAAGCCTGGAGGGTAGTTTCTTAATTAGTGATTGATGAGGAAGTTCCTAGGCCATTGTCCATCCCTGGACTAGTGGCCCTGGGTTCTTTATGAAAGCAGGCTAAGCAAACTATGTTAACAAAGCTAGTAGGTAGCACTCCTGCATGACCTCTGTATTGGCTCCTACTTCCAAGTTTCTATCCTGTTTGAATTCCTGTCCTGATGTCCTTGGTGATGAACAGTGATGTGGAGAAAAGCCAATCAACCCTTTGCTCCTCAACTTGCTTTTGGTCATGGTGTCTTATCACAGCAATGGTAACCCTAACTAAGACAGTTGGCCAACTTCTTCTGGCCATGGGGCCTGCTGTGGATTGCAGTTGATATACCCAGTGACACTCCACTGGAGAAAGTGGACTTTCACTTTCCCAGCAGGTATCAATTGCAAATAGCTTCTTGGTTAGAGGTAGGATTTTTGTGTCCATTTCCCCTTCTCGGTGCTGGAATGTTTTTCTGGTTTGAGTCTGTGTAGGTCTTGTATGTACTGTCACAGTTTCTATGAATTCCTATGTCTGTCAGTTCTGTTGTATCTGGAATACACTATACCCTTGGAAGCATCCGCCACTTTTGGCTCATACAGTCTTTCCACTTCCTCTTCTACGTAGACCCCTGGGTCTTGAAAAGAGGTTTTAATAAAGATGTCCCATGTAGGGATGAATGTGCCAAAGTCTTTCACACTCTGTGCACTGTTCATACACGGGTGCTTGTCCTAATGCCTACCCTCTGCAAGAAGCAGCCCATCTAAAGAAGGCTGAGCGATGCCCTGATCTGTGGCTACAGCAACATGGAGAACAAGAGCGGTTCTTACAGTATGCTTTCATTTCTTTTGTTTCTGATAACAAAAACTCTACTGACTTGCGATCGTTTAAAAGGTCTCAGTTTTTCTTATGATCTGAGGCTGAAGTTTTAGGAATAGATAAGGCGCCCAGTGTTGGCGGCTGGGACAGCCTGATAGAATTCAGCTGTAAATTGGGCTGCCTGAGAAGTATGTTTAAAAACCACAGGAAAGGACTGATTTAATTTTTATTTAATGTTTGAGATTGAAGGATGTAATTATGTGTAATAATAGATATTCCTTTTGAAGAAAACAAGTAAAATAACATAAAAGCTACTGTGTTCTCTCAAGTCTTTTGGAATAATTTGGCTATTTGAAGTTTTTACCAGCTTCGTTTTTGCTTTCTGCCCAAACTGGGCTGATGGAGTAAATTGAAAAGAGAAGTTGTTTTCTAGGAACTGCTAAAATGTGCAAATGACTGAGGTAAATGGTATCTTTTCTGCAGGGTTCTTTCAGATATGAGCCTTCTTTGCTCGTCAGACAATCCCAGGGCAGGACAGGTAGTATCCCAAGTTATGGAAATCAAGTACAAGATGGGGGGGTGGGGACATTTGTCCAAAGAATCTAGTGTTTGCTCTGAAATCCTTTAATCAGCTGTTGCTCAGAGCTTCTGCAAAGTCCTTCCTTGGACAAGTGAGAACTGAGTGTGGTCATCTGAGGCCACTCTCAAGAATGGCTAGACTCAATTCAAGTCCCAGTACCCTTGAGACTAGTGTCCCACGAGTTGAAGCTCTCCTCTGCCCAATATCGTACACTATACCTGTTGCCAGAGGAAGTTGGTTCTTGACAGAGCTGTGGATCCTAACAAGGGGGTCAACTTCAACTTTTTTGCCTGTGACATTCTACCTAGCCCTGGACAGGACTATATTCTACTTGGCTTAGATTCCCATCCCGACAGACAGACAGACAGACACATGTGCACACACAAACACAGAGTCTCTGTCTCTCTGTGTCTCTGCCTCTCTGTCTCTCTGTCTGTCTCTCTGTCTCTCATGTGCTCACACAGACATGATCTCTCTCTTTTTGTCTCTGTCTTTCTGTGTGTCTCTGTCTCTATCTCTTTATACAATACACACATACACACACACACACACACACACACACACACGCACACACGCAACAGAGATCGTCATCACTGTCTCCATTAATACAAAAGGTTATTTGGAAACTGACTCCCTAAAGGTTATCACCAGATCATAAACCTCTTTAGCAGTGGAGGCTGTAACAGAAGCAGGATCCCTCTGGTATTCTTCCTTCCTTCCTCTCTTCTCAGCCGCTATTTTGTGGTTCTTGACTTCAGATGCCAAGGGCTAAGTCAGTTAAATGCCTCAGCTCACAGCACATAATCATCTGTCCATATAAGCCTCTGCACTGTCTCATTGATTGGTTGGTCCATTCTTATTTCTCAAAGCCATTTTTTGTTTGTTTGTTTGTTTGTTTTGTCCTTCATAAGGCATTGTGATTAACGCCCAGTCACCCGTTGGTCTCCATGAGGGATTGATTCTATGAAATTCTTTGGGTGTAAAATTGACAGATGTTCAAGCCTTTTCTATTAAATGGCGAGTATTTGTCAGATAGCATACACATACCTTCCTGTAAAGTTAAATCATCTCTAGATTGCTGATAGCATTAATGCAATGTAAACGCCAGGTAACTAGCTGTTGCACTGCTGGAGGGTAACAAAAATGGCTATACATGTTCAGTACATACAGCCATAATGTAACAGGTTGAATCCATGTTTGCAAAACCCAGATATGAAGAACTGACTATATATCTTCTTGCTTCTGAGTGCTGTAGTAAAATATAAACAAGTGATTTACATGTGTAAGTTTTAATTCACAAAAACAGATCAGTATCATAGACCTTCTGTTTCTGACATTTTCATTCAACACTTCGTTATATAATCTATTCATGTAGGTAGGTGTCCATCAAATAAAATACGTCTAATTGGTGCATCTGTGGGCGCAGACCCATGATATTTACTCAGCATTTCCATACTCAACCCAGTAGCCAGGAGAGTCAGTTGTAGACCAAACCAGTTTTGCTTTTGCTTTTTGCCAGTTTGCAGCCTCTGTGTACGCAGCTGGGGAGCCTGAGTTGCCCTAACAGAAGTGCACATGAAAGCTTGCCAAGGCTCAGTCTCCAAATAACCACGATTCGCACAGTCCCAGTATCTCCTGCCTACTCATCCCTACTCACAAAGGTTTACTTCCAGGACTTCCCAGGCAGCACGCTGGAATCTGTCCTTGGATGTGAGTTCATACCATGAGTAGGTGAAATTTTTCCATGAAGAGCCAGAAATATTTAAATATTTCAAAGTTTGAAAGCCATACAGTTTCTGTTCAGTTATTCAACTCTGCCAAACCCAGATATGCAAAACCCAGTATGTCAGGATGAAAACAATCATAGAACATATACAAACAAGTAAGTGTAGCTGCATTTTAAAAACAATTTTATTTATTAAATAAAAAGACAGTGAACTGGAACTGGCCATGAGCTGGATTTGTCTGAGTCAAGCTTTGGCCACAGGCTGTAGTTTGCCAACCTCTGTTTTACAGCAACCAGTGCTGGAAGAGAAATGGAAGTGACAATTCTGGGACGCCTACTTGTCTTGCTGCCATATCACCCGTGTCTATTTATTAGATTGCCTGCAGCTGAGAAGCTGAGGTTATAAAACTCTCTTCCCCTAGATGTGCTTTCTGTACCTCTCCTCCCTGAGTACTAATAGATCAAAGCCCGTGGTGCTTGGTGTATAGTACAAGCTCAGTCAAAGCTCGGGGAAGAGGGGGGGCACTTACATGCAAACACTTAAGTCTGCTCTTGAAGATCACCAGAGATCTACCCGAAAACCTGGAGTTCAAGTTCCCAGTAAGGAAGCTGTTCCCTGCTGATGTTTCCGGCTGTTCAGTGACAGTGAGACAGATTCCTCCACACAGCGTTCTGGGGGTCCTCAGCTGAAAAAGCACTCCTGAGGTTGTGCAAAACGACTCCTAGTATGTTTGTGAAACCCTGGTTTCTTCTGTCTTCCATTTGCCCAGGTGTAAATCTATGACCGCCCACTTCCACAGTTGCTAGCTAATCTGCCTGGGACCCATGCAGTAGATGCTCAGCCATGTTGCTAGCTGCAACCAGGAGAAATGTAGTTGGTAGCACTGAAGCAAGGGCCTTGGCTACATGTATGAATTCTTCTTAAAGTGAGACTAGATCCTTGGGACCCTATAGTCAGCGTAGAAGGCCCTGTGGGTTCTAGATAGAACTGTCTATGTGTCTAGATATGCTCCACAGCTGTAGGTTGGATACCTTGGCCACATGTTTTAGCACAGCCACAGAAAAGCAACAAATAATGTACCTGTGACCTAACCGCCTACCAAAGGCTCACCTCCTCACCATCACTTTGGAGGTCAAGATTTCAGCATAGGGAATCATGGGAAAGGTACAAATGTTGATCACAAAGCTTACTTTAGCACAGGGGCTCTCGTCCTGTGGGTTACGACCTTTTGGGGGTCAAATGGCCCTTTCATAGAACCTGCCTAAGACAATCAGAAATATGAGATAGTTACAGTTCATAACAGTAGAAAAATTACAGTCATGAAATAGTATCAAAAATAATTTTATGGTTGGGGGTGATCACAATGTGAGAAACAGTATTGAAGGATCACAGCATTAGGAAGGTCGAGAACCATTGCATTTGCATGTATTGGTTTGAGCATATTTAAATTCTGTTTGTATATGGATTTGATTATGCTAAAATTAACAGAAAAGAAAACTTTCCATCCAAACAATATTTAAGTATATGATTCAATAGCATTAATTATATCATCACAAATAATAGCCACAAATCCTACCAGCAATAACTCCCTGCCCTTCCCCAGCTCCTGAGAACCTCAGATCTACTGTCTGTCTTTATGGATTTTCCTATTCTAGACATTTCATGTAGTACAATTATATAGTGGCTATCCTGTTTAGTCTGGCATATTGTGCACAGCATGTTTTCCAGGTTCATTCATGCTGAAAGATGTGTCAGAGGTGCATTCCTTTGTGCAGTTGAATAACAATACACTGTGGGCATGTTTCATATTTTTATGATATTTAGAACTGGGTTCATGGACATTTGGATTGCTGTCATCTTTTTGTGGAAAAATGGCTTATTAAGGACCTATCTGAGTTTCTGGTCTTAATTCTTCTATATGTCTACATAGGGATAGAATTGTAACTCCAGTTAACATATCTAATAACTTCTGAGGTATTACTGTTATTTCTAATATGGTCAATATTTTTTAAATTCTCATTTTAGTTTCTAAATTGATTTATGGTTCGCAATCATTTTGATGGTGTAAAAGTCTGTAAAGAAGTTTTGAGATCCTGCCATTTACCAATGAAAGTTAGTAAATTATAGTTTTTGAAGCATGAAATGAATAAATCTCAAAAGCATAATGTTGAATGAAATAAAAGCTCATAATGAAGTAAAGGAGGGGGGAACTTGGTGGCATTACACATCAAACTGTGATGACCTCTGGGAGTAAGGAAGGGGCTACTCTCAGGTAAAATTTACATGTGGAAGAACGTGAGTATGCTCATATTATCATATGGGTAATAATTATATCTACTCATTTTATTAAAAGCTATTCCTTATTTTTGTTTTATATGCTTTTCATTACATGTATAGTTTCATAACTGAAAATAAGTTAACTGAAAAAATTACTGGAGGTTGGCAATACTAGAAGTACACAATAACCCAAAGAAAGACAATACCAAAAAACAAAACAAAACAAAAATGTACTTAATTTCTATGATAAGTAGAGAAAGGCATGAAGAAAGAAATTGCCTTTGTGAACTTGGACAATAGACTAGGAGAGGAGTGAGTCTACCTGTCCTACACACCTTGGATGTCTCCATTATCTAAAAAACAAAACTAAGTAGCTGATCTCAACAAAGCAGGGGTGAGGCTATGGAGTCAGCAACCAACAGTGCCACTGACACTCTCATTTACACACATTCCCTAACCAACAGAGCTGCTGATACTCTCATTTACACACATTCCCTAACCAACAGTGCCACTGACACTCTCATTTACACACATTCCCTAACCAACAGAGCTGCTGAGACTCTCATTTACACACATTCCCTAACCAACAGAGCCGCTGAGACTCTCATTTACACACATTCCCTAACCAACAGAGCTGCTGAGACTCTCATTTACACACATTCCCTAACCAACAGAGCTGCTGATACTCTCATTTACACACATTCCCTAACCAACAGAGCTGCTGATACTCTCTCATTTACACACATTCCCTTGGTACCCTACTCTTCTATTTGACTTAATTTACTTTCTTGATGGCATGTTAATATTTTTTTATTTTGTCTACTCACTTGGATCTTGATTCTCTTCTCAGAGAATCCTACCCTCAACATATGCCCTAACAGGACACTAGCACCTGCCAGACATCAGAGCAACCTTCATAGATCCTAGGCACCCACTTCAGGAGTCACATGCCTTTTCGGCATCAAATCAAACTTCATAAGGCACACTGACAGTCCACTATAAAAACTCTAAAACAATTTGTGTAATATTTTTGTTCATTTTCATACTTTTGAGCTTTGTATGGGAAAGACTGAAATGAGCCAAAATAAAAAGAGAGATTACAATATATCTTCAATGGAAATCTATATTCTGTCTGAAGCATGTCCTTCAGGAATTCTGATCTACGAGGTCTGCACCTTTTACTGCCTTTGAGCTGTTTTACAACTCTGTAAATTGTGGATAGCTGATAGCAATGCAGATCATTCCAGATTATAAACAGGAAACTTCATCCCGTTGGGTAGGCGGACAATTGACTTCCTCTTCGACTTATTCTATAAAAGAAGCAGATTTTATATTTATTTATTTATAAACTCAACTAAGTGACAGGGTTTAGAATATGTCACTCCAAGTATGGTACCATGGCATGTCAGATACTTAGGACTGAAGGAATCTGAACAAAAGGATGTATGGGTCTCTCTGACCTTTGCTCTGACATGGGGCATAAAGCTCATATGAAAGTCCCCATATGAACATCCTTCTTTTTGAAGATAAAGAACAGAGAGAGAAACCTGTGAAGAGATCAGCTCAGGAACTTTGGAAAATTCCCCCAGGGTCCCGAGCATGTGGGCACCTCTCCCCTCCTGGAAGAAACAGGTTAGAGAGCATGAAGGCTGGAAGGGAGGGGCTGATTAAGCCCCTGCTACCTCATTCCCTAAAGACCAATCAGTTTAAAAGTCACACTGTTCTGCCAATCACATTGTGCTTAATGGCTGCTGCTCTAAAAACTGTATAAAAGCTCAATGAATGGGCTGTGCAAGGTTGTTCTCTCCCACCTTGGTGTGCAGGGCGACCCCAGCATGCTGGAACAATAAATTCCTCTTGCATTTTGCATCAATCCCCGACTCCATAGTGTTCACTCGGGTGGTCTCTGGTAAGGTAAGGCTCCCCAGAGTCTTACACCTGAACAGAGCCAGCCAAGTCCCCACTGGTCTCCCTGCTCGCTGTCATGTGTTCCACAAACCCCCAGTCTTCATCCAGCCTTTCATTAAGACATCCAGATATTTTTAAGCCCAGCACTCAGGAGGCAGAGGTAAGAAGGTCTCTGTAAATTCAAGGACAGCCTGGTCTATAGAGTGAGTTTTAAGACAGTCAGGGATACACAGAGAACCCTTGTCTTTAAAAAAAAAAAAAAAAAAAAAAAAAAAAAAAAAAAAAAAAGACACTCAGGTTCCGCTTTGTTTTTCAGTCATTCATTTATTTGTGATGGATCCGGTATCCAAAGTAAACCAGCAAATCTCCCCCAACAAAATAAAAGTATTTGCTTTTTTTGTCCCTGTTAATCTGTCTCTTATTACAGAGACCCAGCCAATGACACTAGAAGGGGTACAAGAAACATTTTTCCTCCTGTATATATGCCTCTGTCTCTGCTTTCCAACCTCTTCTTAACACTTAGAACATCCTACCAGCTCTCTTATTAAGTTAAATTAGATGATGGACGTGTGTTCGGTTTATATCTGTGTTACAGGCACATTTCCTTCTTTGGAAAATCACTCTTGAAGGGCTTAAGAAGTCTTCCACCCTTGTGCCTAACGAAGTCACCTGACAGACTTTCCAAGATAGCTGAGCTCCAAGCTGTAAATTCTTAACTCAAAACAAAAAGCAGGGTATGAGGTGGGAAATACAGGCATAAGTTTTTAAAAGAGAAGAATTTTAGTTAGCCCAAGGGCTTGACTAACAGTTTCTCTGGTCATCTCCCCACCCCCACCAGTTTTGTGTTATTCCATTGGCTTGTCTGTTCTTTGTCTCTCAGATATGGTAGTGGCAAGGATCAGGAATTTGGTTTATGGTTTGATCATTCAAGAACACAGAAATCTGTTTTCTGTTAAGTAACAAGATGACTCAGGGAGAATCTAGCCAGCTCTTCTTACTTGTCTGTTTGCCTATTTTGAGCTCAAAGAGTTTTTTGCTTTCCAGGAGGGAGGTGCATCAGTTTTTGGTGTTGTGACCAGAAAGGATTTTGTGTTTAGGTACCTGAAGCTAAGCTTGCAGTCTTGAAGCTCTAAGCTCTCCTGGGTGGCTTCGTGCTTGGCCCTTACCTCAGTGAGAGTGAAGCCCTTTTCTACCCTCCAAGAGCACAATAAATTAGGATGTATGTCCAAGAGTCTCTGCAGTGATCGACTAGAGTGGCGAGTGCTTACATTGGTCAACATTCTTACACATATATAAAATAAAGGGCTTCTAGTACTTTAAATGCACCACCAAAAGAAAAGAAAGAAAGAAAGAAAGAAAGAAAGAAAGAAAGAAAGAAAGAAAGAAAGAAAGAAAGAGAAAAAAGGGAAAGAAACTTCCTATGGAAATTAACTCAGAAACACATTTAAAAATCCATATTCACATAATCAAGATAAATTTTCACCAAATAAAACTAGTTTAATATTCAGCTTATTAAAACATTATTATGTCTTCTTTGATTTGTCTGTGCTGAATATAATCAAAGCATACATTTATTCTACTTGATTTTTTCTATAATTATCAGGTTGCTTATCAAATAAACTGGCATTAATTTTGCATGATATAAATGCATGTTCAGTAAAATTGAATCATGATTTTCATAACTTTATTTCAATTTTTTTTCAGTGTTGAGGATAGAACCCAGAACTTTGTGCATGTTAGACAGGAATTCTACCTCTGAGATACACCCCTAGCACAAGCATAATTATGTTTTTATAGCATGTCAACTTGAAGATAATTTCCAAGACCCTTAAATGGGAGCGGAGACTGTGGCCCAGTGATAGAGCTCGTGCCATGAAGGAGATAAGGCTTTGGGTTTGATCCCTAAGTAGCTTAGAACTGAACTTATCTTGAGTTAAAAGACAGTTGTTGATGGCCTAGATAAATTCTAGTCAGAATGCCATAAATAATTAATTGCATGCTTGATAAGTTCTACATCTATTGGTGGAGATAATAGATGTGTTTACTCTTGCCATTTTAGAACATGTGAAAAAAGCACCTGACTGTAGGGATGGAATTTGTGAGCCTTTTCTAATCTGCCATAAATCTAGTAGATAGGGTAAAGTGCTCAGTTTATCTGATTGTCCTATCCCATCCACCTTTCTCTCTGACAAGTTAGTTGCTTTGGCTAAAAGTTATAATTAATATATGCAGTGACAATTACTCTTCAGAGCAATGATGCTAAAGAAATCTAAGCGCATGAGAGTCTTGAATTTTCAAGGGAAAATAGTGGTTTTATCTGAAAGCAGTCATTGTCAAATGTTTGGTCTTAATGTGATTTCCCACCTTTGGGATTTGTTGAAGACCCAGGAGGAAGTTTAAGGAGAGACAGCTGTCAATATCATTAGAAATTTAGAACACAGGAATTGTTGTTACTGTTAGTGCTTTTGTGGTTTCGTTGAAACTTGTGGTTCCATTCTTTCCTTTCTTCCCTTGGGGTGTCCAGACCCCACTGTGCACCAGGCAGGGAAGGATGAAGTGAAGTCAATGATAGGTAGGTCAGTAGGATCCCAGTCCAGCAGTAAATGCCAGGAGAGGGGTCTTCTCCAAAGACTCCAGTGTTACATCTGTTTTCGACAACGTTCAGTGAGACAGCTTCTGTGTTCACACTTTATGGGATGAGTCAGGGGCCATATAAATGAACCTTGGGGAGTGGGAGGGTTCTTCTTAGAGCGTTTCACTGGCTGAGGCTTAAGGTTCTGGGGATACCTCATGTGCATGGAGAGGCATTCCAGGAAGTTGAACCTGTAATTTCGCCAAGGATTATGTGACATTCCTCAGATTGGAGATTGGGCTCCCAGATCAAGAGGAGAAGAGGAAGCCCTGCTAAGAAAACCTCCCATTGCATCCTCCACCTTGCACCCAGTTCAGGAAAGCTGCCCCGGCATGGAAGTCTACCACCTTTGTAGCGAGGTGCAGCAGAGATAGGGTCTCACTCTATATCCAGGCTAGCCTGGAACTCACTATGAAGATCAGATTGGTCTTAAAATCATAATGTTCACCCTACCTCAGCCTCCTTAGCCTTAGTACTAGAATTTCAAGCTGAGCTACCAGGAAGTTTTTAAAATATCAACTTTTTGTTTAATTTGAAAAGTGCAGTGATAAACAAATTATAGTTTCATTTAAATAATATCTTAGAATTATAAGAATTTACTTTCATCTAGAGAATCTCTTGAGGTCCTCAGTTCTTACAATCTTTTCATTCCTCTAATGAGATGACATGGCCCCTGAGTCTTAGGAGTGGGTGGTATATAGACTGAGTATTTTGGGCTTTTAGCTGATTTGTTAGACCGATTGTTTTTAATCATGCATTTTCCAAATAGGAGTCTAAATATGAAGACAGAGGGAAGGGAGAGAGGAACGGAGGGGGTGAGAGGGAGGAAGGGAGGGGAAGGAAGGAAGGAAGGGAGGGAGGGAGGGAGGGAGGGAGGGAGGGAGGGAGGGAGAGAGAGAGAGAGAGAGAGAGAGAGAGAGAGAGAGAGAGAGAGAAAGAAAGAAAGAAAGAAAGAAAGAAAGAAAGAAAGAAAGAAAGAAAGAAAGAAAGAAAGGGAGAGAGTAATCTAACATTTTTGAGATATTTCATTTTCCAAAACGCACCTGGGGAAATCATGGAGTTGTTTTTTTCTTTTATGCTATGAAAATACAAGATTAGAAATAATTCTTTTTGATCTGGGACTAATATGCAAAGCATTGTTGGAAGAGGCAGCCTGCTCTGAGTGAAATTTGTCTAAGTGAGATAAACACTGTAGAAATTGTATGCTTTTTGAGGAATCCCTGGGGATTCGTCAGTGTTCCTACCTTCTAGGACGGTTCTCACCTTGGGGAAAACACTGATCAGAACTCACAACCACCAAGCCGTGGTTCCTTTCAAGTGTTCCTGTGCTCATTGTTGTCCAGGAAATACTTTGCCTGAAGCTATTAGCAGCACCAGTGTGAGGTTATCAGTTATCAATTCAAACATTATTTGAAATGCTTACTTAAACAAGACCTTACCTCTTTTATTTAAAGTCTGGAGCTTCTATGTCATTTCTTCTCAGTGTCTTACCCCGTGTCTCAATGTCCTAAATCAATAGACTTACCCATGGGATTGTTTTAAAATGTAAAGCAAGATCCAGGCTTATTTTTAACCTAATGTTCTTAGCATAATATGCATCTTATGACTGGAGATTATTATGTTATGCCTCAAGATTTTTTGCCTTATGGAATACATTTAGATGTTTTTAGAATTCAAATGTGCCACCTATTGACATCTTTGGGGTTGTGCTCAGGGAAGAAGAGGAAGAGGGAAGGGGAGGGAGAGGGGGGAGATAAGGAGAGGAAAAAGAAAGGAAGGCGGGAGGGAGGGAGAAAGGAAGGAGGGAGGAGGGGAGAGATAGGGGAGGGGAAGGAAGAAGAAAGAGAGAAAACTGAACTCAGGGCTCAAATATGCTATCATTCTGAATTCATAGGTGACTACACTTTGTGAATGGCTTTATTAAAGTTGTTTTATGTGTTATCAGACCTTTCACAACTCAAAATTACCAGCAACAAAGTAACCACAGCTTGCTATCTATGACTGCTTTTGTATTCCTGGGGCAATGCTAATTAGGTGCCACCCAGAAGTTATTCTTTAAGTAAAGAAACTCAGTCACTGCCTTAGAAAAGAACTGAGCCAGGCACTAGCTGAGCATCTCTGGTCCCCAAACTCTGAACCTAAAATCTAAGACTTTTGAAGCACTGATTTGATGTCACGGGCAGAATATTCCGCATCTGACCTAATTACCCAAGCCACAGCAAAAATATGAGTACACTAAAAATATCATAATGTATCTTTACAACATGTATATAAAGTGCCCATTAAATAGAAGTGATTGCCTGTTTAGATCTGTGTCTCATCTTTGAGCAATCTCATTACCTATAAGCAAATCTCTTAAAATTTGAAAAAAATAAAATAAAATAAAATCTGAAACACTTCTGGTTTGGGATTAGGGATACACAACTCATGCAGCAAACTACTGACAAAATTCCCCTTAGTGGAGACTGTTGCACTCCAAAGGACTGAGGGTTCATTACATCACTGGGTAAACAGATAAGTTTACCATGCTTTTCCAGAATGTTGTTACTTTCAGTGTTTTATTTTCTGGATCTATTAAGAGAACCAACAGCAATCTAGTAAACTTTTTTAATTCAAATGAAACATTTAAAATACCTTATTCTTGAAGAATACTCAAATATCAGGAATTTTTGAAAGGCTTTCCATACCTTCCATTATAATATGGTTATTTCTATAATTTCAGTAAGAATTGGTCCTCTTTTCACCAAGATATAATTAGACAAATTGATTGGACAAAGTCTTATCTAACAGGTCATATTTCAGAGTTAGATAAGGGTTAGCTTTGGAAACTAGACATTAGGTACTCTCATCAGTCATTTCAAAGTAGACTTGGAATTTTAGGGCTTTTAAATAAAGAGGAATTCACCCAAATTAATAGATCCTACAGGTGGAGTTTGATAGAGTTTGACGGAGATTTGATAAGACACTATGACAGAAGCAACTTATAGAAGAGGCTTACAGAGGGGTGGAGTCCATGAACTTTACAGGAGGAAGCACAGCAGCAGGCAGGCATGGTGCCAGAGCAGTAAGTCTGCCTTAAGATATGGAGAGCTCATTTCTTGAGACAACAGCCAGGCAGAAGAGAGAGCTAACTGGGAATGGAATGGACTTTTGAAATCCCAAAGCCCACAACCAGTGACACACCTCCTTCAACAAGGCCACACCTCCTAATCCTTCCCAAACAGTCTTACCAACTGAAGATCAAGACTCAAATGTATGAGCCTATGGAGACCATTCTCATTCAATCTACCAAGCTATCTTCAGATAGGAAACACAACAAGTGGTGCTAGAATCCATCTGAGATTCCTTGTGAGAACCCCAAGATAGAAATTAATGTAGTGTGGTTAGTTGCTCAGTATATATGGCTCAAGACTTGTTAAATTTTTCAAGCTGACAGGAACTTGGAAGGCCCGTGAGTGGGGTTGAGGGGAGCAGCACCTCTCGCCCAGACCCGC
>CM052705.1:81877341-81954960 GCA_028551405.1 Uromys caudimaculatus | reverse complement strand
TCTTTAATCCTAACCACACACAACATTTGTACTGTTGCCTTACGTCCAACTGGGTAATTTACTTTTATTTCCTGGATTCTTTGCAGACTCCTATTTTTTAAGGCAAGCACTGTGAGACCTTTCTGTTCTGTCACGTATCAGTTAAACAAATGATAAAAGCAGAGTCCTATGAAGATCTGCCAGTTCTCATCCAGAAAGAAAACAAGCTCCCAGCCACCCACAAAAATGGCACCACTGATCACGGGCCATGAGATGGGAACTGTGGTTAGAAGAAATCCTCAAGAGGCCTGAGGAGATGTCACAGTGGGTAAATTGATTGTTATGCGCCTGAGTTCCCTAGTGTTAGGTTTATGCTGAAAACATCTGTCCAATCTATATCCATCCAGTCTTCCGGATAGAGGAAAGATTGAGAATGCTGTTAACCTAAAATCATTTTGGGGTCCCCAAGCTTTTCCTATGACATAAAGTCTGGAGCGTACTGTTCTTTGTACAATGTAGATTTCAATACAGATTGCAAACAGTGGTAATGCTAACATATCTGAAATTCTCGCCTCTATTTATAAACTAAAAGAAAAAAAAATTCTTGTAACCTCCAGGGAGTCAACTTGGATCCACCTCTCTCAGGTCAAACAGACTCCAGATAAGTGCTATCAATCAACGGCCTAAGTTTCCCCACCTATGACCTAGTCCTGGGGGTAGGATCTCTCCCTTAAACTGGTCAGTGGGCTTCCCTCTTCCAATTGCCAGGACCTTGGGCCTAAAAGTTTCAAATGTACACCATGGATAAAATTATCCTCTAAACTCTCTAACTCCACCTTCTCTCCCTAGTCTATCTATCCCAACAGACTATAGACTGTTCCAGTGCCAGCTCCAGGTGCTCCCTTGAAATCTGCATCCTGGACAGCTTAGCTTCAAAGCAGCTGACCCTGGGTGGTCCAGCCTCACAAACTACTCCAAAGCAACCTGCACACCCTGGCCCCAGATGGTCCCACAGCAGGTGAAACAGCCTGCACTTCCTGGACTGGGCCAGCATTCCTTCCAGCTTCCGGCACCCCATCACAACAAGGATGCCCAGTGTCAGCAGGAAGTAGTCACAGGGAAGATTACACACCCCTCCTTATCTATTTATTACTAACAAAAGGCTGGGATGCTAGGTTTCAAACCCGAGACACATGGCTGAGGTGCCTATTTAACCAACAAAGCGACCTTGGCCGCCAGGTTTTCCCAGAATCCCTCAGTCCTTGGCGGTTACAAGGCCTTCCTGGCTGGCATGCCCCTCCCCCTCCCCTAAACTCTGAGCCCAGGGGGCTGGGCTGCTCTTCCCTGTAAAACCCAGCCTTTTCGATTGCTTGCTCATTTTGCACCTATAGGCATTATGGCTAATGCCCCTGGTTCCCCTCTCTCCCTTCTCCCTCCCCTGTTTTCCCACATGGCCCAGCTCCACCTGGTCATGGCCACTCTGGACTCTACCACAGGTCCCTGCCTCTAACCGAACTCTCCATTTTATCTACAATAAACCATCTCTTCCACCATGGCTAGGAGCAGTCATGGTTTCCTTTCCTTTTTCTTTTTATTTATTTATTTTCATTAACCTAGCATTCATGTAAAAACCTTTGTGTAACCCCCAGCAGGTAGACAGACAGATGCCTGGGGCTTGCTGGCCAACCAGTCTAGCAGAAGTGGTGAGTTTCAGGTTCAGTAGGAAACACTGTCTCAATAAGTAAGGTAGAGAATGACAAATGAAGACACCAATGTCCTACTTCCATTTCCTATGTGCTCATGCAGTGGCAAATACAGCCATGTATGTACACAGGCATACACCTTGTGTGTGTATATGTGCATGTCACACACGCACGTGCACACAGCACCTAGGGTACTCTCTCAGCTGATTCATCTGCAAACCATACAGGAAGCCTGTGGAGCATCAGTCCTGACAAGCTGGGCAGTGGCGCTATAACTGGTTGAGCAGGCACGCTTGCTTTAGCAGCATTCATTTTTTAGCTTAAGTTTCTGATTTGCAGACTCCTGGAGTGATGGTGTTTAACTGACACTGGCCAGAGAGGGGTTAGCCAGCTTCATGCTCTGCCTTTTCCATGCTGCAGTAGGCCACATTTGGGAAGAGTTCTTGATCCGTCTGCCTCTGGCATTCCTAGTCAGCCTTCTTTTCCTGGGGAACAGTGTGCAACTGAGTGAACCTCCCAGCTTCTAGGGCTTTCTGGTTTGATTATCTTGAGTGAGTTATTTAACCTTGCATGCCACTGTTTCCTCGACTACCTTAGATCTCAGGGAGGAATTCAATGAGAAAATGTATCTAAAGCTTTTATATAGTGTGTGATTCTTGTGACAAGCACTCATTAAGTGTTAGCTCTCATTACTGTCAGTTTGACAGATCCCAGGCTTGTTGGAGCTGAGCTGAGCCAGAGAGAGCTTTCCCTTGCTCAGCACAGTGAAGCTGGGAAGGCAGACAGAATAATGTCCCACTGCCCCAACATGGCTGCATTCCAGAACCTGGGCAATGTTGTTTTCCATAGTCAGGTTTAAGACACAGTGTGGGGTAGGTAGGATATTTGGCTAGCATGAGCAGGGCCCTGGTTTAATCCCTAACACCCTGGGTGTGGGAGAGGACGTTGCTGTCATATTATCCAATGTAATTACAGGGTCCTCAGAAAAAGCAGCCAAAAGCATAAAAATTTTCAGATGAGGCAGCAAAGCTGAGGTCATGAAGCAGAGGCTGCGTAGTTGGCTTCCATGCTGGGCTTGAGGGAGGAGCTAAGGAATGGAAGCAGCCCCTGGAAGCAGGAAAAGGCAGACTTGGATCTTTTCCTACAGTCTCTAGAAGGAACTTAGTCCTGCCGTGACCTAGAGTTCACAGTAGGGCGGATTCTGAGTTCCCGAGCTGTGGGATAACTAAGTCATATTCATTTAAACCAGAGTCCTTGAAACAGACACACTGAGGAATGGTGGGGGCCTGTGAGGCTAACAGAAGCACAGAGAAATGGGCAGGGGTGTACCTGAGACAAGCACCCCACCCCACCCCATCCCACCCCACCCCATCCCACCACAGGGCTCCTGGAGGATGGTCCCAGCCTGCAGAGAAGAGCAGCTGCCATTCCTGTGAAATCTCGGGCTCACAGGAGGCTCCGCACAACTCCTGGAGGAGATAGGGCCATGCCATAGTGACATCCCAAAGTAAAGGACAGGACAATGAGAATGAAAGTCATTTAAGGAAGGAGGCTTTTCTCTCCTCAAAATGCCCCAGAGGAAGGGTATTGTGGGAAGTTGGGGCAACGATCCTGGCTGTGGCTTCAATAGGCTTCTGGGGCGTTCCTGCCAAAAGGACACACCCTTAGCTTAAAAGCTTAAAAGACTTGCCTCATCTTCCCATAGTCTCTGTACCTCTTTTATTTCCCCTAGAAGTCAGCACTCAATCATACTTATTAAATGAACAAATCAGTGACCAGATGAATAAGCGAATAAACAAGTAAGAAAATTCTGACTATCATCACAAAATATCCCCATTTGCCTTGACTTGGAGTAGGGGGCAGGGACTTAGATATAGGCTGGGGGAAGTTCCTTTTTAATCTTGCTAGGAAGGACCTGACTGAGCAAATCCCCTGCCTGCTGTCAGACAGGCTGGCAGGTGTCCTTGGGCCCAGAATAGAAAGGTGGTTCAGAGCCCTGGTTGCTATTGCTGTCGTTGGTATGCAGACAAATGCTCTCAGCATATTCGGAATCTGAAAGTGTGGATGCTAATAACCCATAATCAATGTTGCATTTGCCACACGCCAAAAGAAAAATGAACCTTTAATTGAGCAAGATTTGCCATCAATCAATGATATGACTTTAGTCAGGAAAAACCAACAGAGTACTGAGCCGGACACCCAACTGTGAGAATTGCTTTCCATTGGGGAAGGAAATGCAAAATGTGGATCTGCGCATGTCTCACAGGGCCTGGGACCATAACTCATGGTGAAAAACAACACCTTTTATTTCTGTTTTCAAATCTCCCGTTTGCTTTTTAAAGCTATGTTCCAAAAAAGTTTATTTTGTAACTCCAGGCTGTTTTATTAGAGGGTAATGATTGCTCCTAAGAGATAATTGGATTCGATAAAATATATGGAGACTTTTAGGAATAGCCACAGAGCTGAAAAAATAACTTGAGGTGACCCACAGCAGAGGTCCAGAAAAGTAGATCTGGCAAGATGGGGGGGGGGGGGTGCACTAGCATTGGTTTCTAGCTCCCTAAATTCCCACTAAAGTGGAGGGTGCTACAAATCAGAAAAGAAAGAGAAAGAGCAAGCCACAGACATTTATGAAAAAAACATTGGATTAAGTATTTCTGCAGCCCAAATACCAAGAAGGACAACTGGAACCCCTGGGTGCTGTTGGCAGCCATGGCAGGGCTGGGGGCATCTCAGGGGCTACTCTAGACCTAGTGTGGCAGAACTCACAGGAGCTAACAGATGGCAGGCACTGCAGGCCTGCTGAGAGCTGTGACTGCAACTGGACCAACTCTGCCCAAACAAGTAGGGTTAGACAAAGGATCAGTGGTGGGCACCAAACTATGAATTTTAAAACCAACTAGGCAGCATTCCCCTCCAGGAAGTCTTTCCAATTAAAAAAAAAAAAAATTGCTGGTGGGTGAGCCAAAACCAAGCAGGCAGCCAGATGTGGTGGCACACCTCTGCAATCCCTGCACTTAAGAGATTGAAGAAGAAGGATCACATGTTCAAAGTCAGCCAAGCCAGCCTAGAACAGTGTGAGACCTTGTCAAAAAACAAAATAAAATATCAACAAATCCAAACCAAACAAACAAACAAAACCCGAGCAGTGATTGAGTGAAGGCAGATTCAGTCCACCCACAAAAAGCAGCTGCAGGCAGACATTCATGCTGAGGACCCTCCTGCTGGGCCACCCGTACAGCACACTGGCCTTCACCCTCCCAGGCTCCTCGGCAGCTCTCAGGTCTCTGCTTCAGTGATCAGTGCAGACACAGTTTAAAAGCTCCAGTACCTCACCCCCACACACCATTTTACATTCACCCTCTGGCTTTGCACGTGACTCTGACCAATTAGTGCCAATTCTCATACAGAGAGTTTTTCTTTTCTCCCCCTATGATAGGTTTTAAGTTTGTGACAACTGTTATGAGGGGCTCTCTGAAAGATCGTTTCTTGGGTCTGGCTTCTCCAGTTTCTCCAAGATTCCCTCCAGGATGTGGTTTCCAGAAGCTTTCTTAACCACCTGCCTCTGAGTTTATAGCAGGCAGTAAACGTGTGGTATAGTAGGAATAACATCAGCCATGGAGCTTGCTTACATTCTGGGGCTTCTTGTCTTGAAGCCAGCGTAGTAGCCTCTCTAAGGCCCAGTTTTCTTATCTGCTATACCTGGATTGCTAAACCATGAGTTTATTGCAAAATTCATGAGACACTAAATGAATCCTCTTTGAGAACTGGAGCAAGTCAGAGCGTGCATGCGTGTCTGGTCATTATCTCTCAAAGTTGGCACATCGGCCACACCTGGTACTGCATCTCAGGAAGCAGTGATCAGTTCATGGAGAGATGCAGGAAGGCCATCTTTGGTCTCAGCCTACTCTCCAGGCTCCTCCTAATGCAGTTGCAGTTACCCAGGCTTGGCAGGTCTTTATTGAACTGGCAGTCAGCTGGGCCAGAACCATCCTGTTTATCCTTAGTTCTTAATTGTCTCAGACAAGGTCATCCATAATATCACACATCACCTTAACGAGGAGCGCTGTTGTCAGGCCACACACAGTGTGTTCCTAGGCTGAATTACATGGGCCCATCTTTTTCTCCCCAGCTTAGTCCCAAGGGGTGTTCTGCCAAGGTGCAAAGAGCAGGGCCCACCATCTCTCATTTAAATTACAGTCGGGCGCACGCCCTTCGTTTTCCTCACTGTCATATTGTCCTCCACCCAAGAATGAATCTAAAACTTTGTTAGACTCATCTCTGGCCAGGGTACGATATAACACATCCCTAGACCTTCTGGATTTCTCAGGGTGTCTTTATAATGTGTCAAGATTTTCAAGTACACCCAGGCCATTTTAAAAGTCAGTGGTGATTAAGGAAGTGCATATGGTTAACTGTTTGAATGAAAGGATGCTGGGGGGGGGGGGGGCGTAGCACACATTGTTCCCTTTGGTTAAATGAACTAAAGTGACTTGAGTCAATGCCTAATGTGGTGTCCATCCCCTTGAACCCTAGCCAAGAGCAAAGGACAGAATAAGCAGCTTTATGAGAACTAGTGACGGAAATAAAAACATTTGCACTTTATTGTGGCCATTCACCTGTGCATCTGAAAGCACACTGGATTTCATACATATGCACTCTTCTCTATACCCATATAGATTCTCCTGCACATGCGTATTCATATGTTTGCCTTTCTTACACAGCACAGACATTAACTTTACATGTATTAGCAGTGAAGGGGTGACACGGACTGGTTGCTATGTGGGACAAGGCAAAGAATAAAGTCTTACCTCATAGGACTGTCAAGATATAGGAAGTTAGTGATTAACAAACTTGGAGCTCTGGGGGACAGTCCCAAATGTGAAAGTGCCATCAGTAGAAAATCTACCCAAGCATCCTTCACATTCCAGAAACTAGCTAATTAAAGACCCTCATGACACTTTCATACATGTGGCTAGATCCAGAACATATTTAGATGTGTCTCCATCCAAAATGGGTTTACTAACTGTCTCAGATGAGACGGGTGGATTTTTTTCAGCATCTCAGCCCTTTCCTCTGTGGTCTCCCTTATACCACTGGTGCTGTGTAGCTTATGCTTTCAGAGAACTACCTTTAAATTGTTTGACCCACAGGATACCTTCCAATGTGCTTGTAAACGCTGTGAATACAGATCTCTTTCTCTCTCTTTTTTCACTTAGCCCTTAATTCCAGACCCTTCATAAAACAAACACCTAATAGACATCACCTGACAGGCTTAGTGTAAACTCAAAGGGATCAACATGATGTCAGTCTTGCATTGCACAGCGCTCTGTGAGAAGAACATGAAGAGGGAGGGGCTGGGGTTGGAAACTTTCCTGTAAAACAATATCATGTATTATACATAATACAATATTATGTATTATATATCATGTTTGTGTCTATTAACATAGAGCTTATGGTATTTGTGTGCCACATATGAATACATTTTAATCATGCTATTGGGGTTTAGTTACTCTTCCAGGTGGTGAGTTCAAGATTTAGCCCTTACAAAATTGCCTCCATCCCAAGAAGTCACTGGCTAGAGGCCAAAATACACATCTACTCAAGAAAGGTAAAGAACAGTTTTTCACCCAGGACTCAGAGCAGGGCAAGCCACTTGTTCCTAGGGATGGTCTACCATGTGAAGTTCAGAAAACTGTGGCAGCCTGTAACATGGCTATGAGCTAGGTCTGTCTTATTATTTTCCCCCATTTCCCAAATGTGTAAAATATGTTTTACAGTTATTTGGTTATAAGCTCTTACAGAATTAAAGTAAAATACCAGGCCAGCATGCAGGTAGAGAAAATGAGAGATTATAGACATGGGAAGAGCACCAATTTTTGCTGAAGATTCAGCTAACCCTTGTCATGGGGCACCAGCTTTATTGTACAAGGCAGCGGCAGCTGGCTCTGCTAAACTAGACCCAACTGATCTCACTGTCCTGCTTTGTATAAGCCACAAAGTCACATATTCCTAGCCAAAGAGGATGATTTAGCCAGCCTCGCACACCCTCACACTGATTTTAATGTCAGACAAGAGTCAGCAAGTATATACAAACAGGCAAAAGTATACCAAAGGAGCATGCTAGAGAGGGAGCGAGGCTCCCTCATCACCTAGCCTGTGATCGAATGTAATATGACAATGGAGACAGTGTCTCATCCTGAGTCCCCCTTACTGCTGGTTAGACATTTTCCAGTGGCCCCTGTCAGGACTGTCCCCAAAGAGTTAATAGTCCTGGTTGAATTGGTCAGGATTTGGCCTCTAAAATTCCAAATCTAGAAGAGACCTGAATGAGGGTTAACAGCAATGCCTCTGCTCTCCCACACAGTGATTTGGAAGAGTACTTTTCCTCAGATGCAGGATGAACCAGTTAAATGAACTCAGTTAAAAAGCTGAGTCAAGGGTTTCCCAGAACATTTTGATACATACATTTGTTAAAAATTAGAGAAAAATTAAGCAAAAGTAAGCAAACCAAGTAAAAACCAAGTCTGACCAAGTGATTTTCTTCCTGCTTCTAGGACATTGCCTTCACCTGAGTCTGAGCATAGCTGTAGTCCTTGCTGGTGAACTGTGATCATCCCAAGCTCCCTATCATGAGAGGCACTGTTCTTCTGTACTACAAACCACCTCCTATACAAGCCAGAAAAGTGATCGGTACAAAGAATACCCAACACAACTGGTATAATGAACTAGATACATTGATTTGTCAAAGCTCCTTCAGCTAGGTCCTTTGGCAACTGGAGAAAAAGCATTGGTATGTTGTCATGGGGACATATGGGCATGTGAGCTGCACTAGCTGTAGGCCACAGGTGCAGACACTCAGATAAGGTCATTCTCCATCAGAAATTGAACTTGACCACGGTTTTGAGTCAAGAATGCCTTAGACTTTGACATTCAGAATTTGATTTTTCCTTAGAAAATAGAGCATAGTAAGAGGAGATGCCACACAGGAATCACCTTGACTAGAAAGAAACCATTCAAACAAAATGAAATAAAGAGAAATTTATCCTAAAGATCTGGATGTAATGGGAGGAAACAGACGAGTAGGACCTCTGAACAATGCCCAGAACTTAGGCCTCTTCTGTCTTAGAGTTTTATTGCTGTGGCCAAAATCAACTCAGGGAGGAAAGAGTTTATTTCCTCTTATAACTAATGTCACACTCCATCCCTGAGGGAAGTCAGGGAAAGAACACAAGGCAAGAATCTGGAGGCAGAAATTGAGGCAGAAGCCATGGAGGAACATTGCTTACTGGTTTGCTGCCCATGGCTTGCTCAGCCTACTTTCTTATACAATCCAGGACAACTTTCCGTTAGTAGTGCCATCCACAGTGAGCTGGACTCTCCAACATCATTAATCCAGAAGAAACTTACGATGACTTCATAGACTTATGAAGATTCCCTCTACTCAGATATGTCTAGGTTTGTGTCAAGTTGGAAAACAACAACCAGTACATCTTCCTTCTACTGTCTGCCAGTTACAGTGGTCTGCTTCCTGATACCTCCATTTTTGTTTCCCAAGAGAAGAAATCGGATTGTCTTCTGACCAGTTAAAAATTAGCTCTTCCTTGGTCAATGGCAAATGGAATAGGAAGGAGACTGTATGATAGAAGATCCACCCCTAGCTTGTTGGGGGAACATAAGTCCTCCAAGAAGAAAGAAGGGTCAGGAGAATATGGACAGGCAGTCCTGTGGCCAGCTTCTGTCAGCTCACTTCTCAGAAATGCAGCAAGGTTGGCATTGGGTCAATCTGAATGAGAAGGATAACACTGAGCCAAGGAGACCTCCCCACATGGTCACCAAGGCAGACTGAAGAGCAAACAAGTGCCTTTTGCTCAGCACATGGCTCATTTAAGAAACCCAAGATGAGAGTTAGAGGAAAGGACAGATGCACACTGCAGATGAAGCGAATGTCTTCAAAGAGCATACTCTCCCGCCTTCCCGCAGACCCATCTCTACAGTGTTCCCACCCAGAGGAATGGTTAATTGGTAGGAGGTCATGAACTTATCTAGACTAGTTCCAATGTGTCTGAGAGGCTGGAAGGGCAAGGCAGGAATGGCTGTTGACACACCATTATGCCATCATCTGGAAATCTCATTTGTGGAACCAGAAGCCATCTGTTCTGTGGGTAATGTGCCATGATACCTGCCAACAACAGAACAGGCCTTTTTGTTGTGTTGGGTAACTAATTGCATCTGTGGACCAACACAGCATGAGATTCAACTAGTACAAAGTGACACCACAGCAGAATAGAGACTGGGGTATATTGTGACCCCAAAACATGATGGACATCAGGTAGGAAGCAAGCAAACCTCTGGAGATCTCTCTCTCTCTCTCTCTCTCTCTCTCTCTCTCTCTCTCTCTCTCTCTCTCTCTCTCCCCCCCCCCCCCCTTTGAGAGAAGCAACGAAGTTTGAAAAGGAGGTCAGGGCTTAGACGGGCTTACACACTAATACAAATGGGGTCTTTCAAACACTGTTTTTTGTTTTTCTTCAAATGACCTTGTTTAGAAGCTAAAGGGAGTGGAATTCACAGGGAACACAAACTCTCTGTCTTCATCCCTAACACTGCAGATGACAAGGTGGCCAACAGTTTAAAATTTAAATTGTCAGTTCCTCTATGGTAACACACTCGTGTTCTTCAATTTCATCCACAATGAGCAACAACCAGAAGGAAGCAAACCAGATGGTCTGCACATTCTGCCACCAGAGCCTTGTCTATCAGTGAGCATAAGAACCCTCAGGGGTCTGGGCATACTTGATCCAGGATTTCTGTTTTATCTAATAAGTGATCATAGGATGGGTAGGTGGGTGGGTAGGCAGATAGTAAGATGGACTGATGCATATCTATTCTAACTAAAAGGATTTATCCCCAACCCAAGTGGTGGTACAGTTTTCACTGCTGACTTATTGTTTTATTCTTTAAGAGTACATTAGCATCATGAGAAATGTACCAAAAATACAGAGTGTTTCACATGGCTTTGCATCAGTTGCCTCTGGCTTTGCATAGATCAGAGACAGCTCTCCCTCCACATACCTGTGTTCTGGGCTCATCCCAACTGCTCATTAAATCTCTATTGTGCTGGATTGGCCCTGAGCTTTAGTGAAAGAAAGCTACTTTTTTTTTTTTGCTTTCCAGACAGCAGCCCTGGTGTGCTGCCCTGTGTGATGAATACTTAGAGATTATCTTAGTGCAACCAAGAGGAAAAAACAAGGGATTTTACCAGCATGAGGGAGTATGCTTCCTACTCAAGAAGCTAATCGGCTAATAGGCATGGTGAGCCAAAAGCACTCTAACTCTGGTCCTCTGGGGCTCTGCAAAGGGTGTTGCATCAACTCTGCTGGAGGATGGGGGAACTCCCAAACAGGTGGAAGAGCCATTGGGATGGGAAAGACAAATAAGGAGTATTCAAGAAGACTGAATTGGCTTTACAGAGAGGTCTCTGCTTTCTATGGGATACATATTGCTAAAAGAAATGGTATTCCTAAAAGCCATTTATGGAAGGAAATGGCTGTGGGGTCTAAAAAGTGGTTATAGAGTACCTTTCTGGCTGTGTTTTACTTAAAGGGCACACACAAGCTTTGCTCATGGGTAGACAAGGCTCCAGTGGCAGTTTGCAGCCCATCAAGTGCTACTGGGTTTCTTCCTTCTGATTGATGGTTATTGTGAATGGAACTGAAGAAGATGAGTTTATTACCACAATTTACAATTTAAGCTTTGAACCAGAATCGTGCTGCCCCGTGTGATGACAACGAGTGTCAGCTGAGGATTTAGAGTGCACTGTGATGTCAGGCAGACATGACACCTACCCCAGGAGTTTGCTGGTAAATGTCCAACAACCAACTGTCCAATAAAAGCCTTGATTTGTGGTGTTTGCCACTTTTAATAATGTCCACCGTGATGTCCCTGAGCTTCAGCTAAGAAGAAGAGCTCTTACACAGAACGTATTGAGTACACAGACGGACTCAATAGGCACAAATCCCCACAGGTAATAGCAACACCTAGCCAAAAGGGTAGAAAGGGATGTGTCTGGAGTGCTTCTTACATTGGATTTGGATATAATTCACTTAAATGAGAGACTAAAGCATCTAATTTTGGGGGAAAAAAGTGTCACACCATGCTTCTCCAGGCTAGAATGAGCCAGCTCCACCACCCCGTTGCATCCACCAATACAAGGACTGAATTTAGGTGACCAAAAAACTAGAAATCCCACTAAGCTTTGGCAAAAACCAAGATGCTTATTATATATCTGATGCTGTGATTGGATTCAAAGAATTTAACTACCTTTAATGAAAGTTGCTATATCAAATGAGGGCCATCTAAAGGGTTCACAGTTTAGTTCACCAGTGGAAGCAAATATTTGTCGATAAATGTGTTGACGTTGGTATCTAATGGCTTCCAATGACACTTGGTATGGAGTAGTAACTTGTCTGGAAAACTGCACAAAAGTGAATTGTCACCAGCAGATCTCTGATTTTAACTCGAACTTTAAACTTAAAATGTGGAAAAACTTCAAGAATAATATGAAATCTTCGCAGGATTTCCCACCTTGTATTTTATTCTCAGTTTTACTGGCTAAGCCTAATTTTTTTAAAAATGCATTTTTTTGTAGATGTCCCTGAGAGTATCTAAGGACAAATCTGCTTTTGTACAAAAGATAAAAGGTAAAGAGGCAATTTCCTCTCCCAGAGAAGTCGGGCACAAATTGTCAACGAGGCAGAATTCCCCTCTCTTTTCAGTAGACACATTGAATCTGCAGAAGGTCTCTTCCAGCTCTGGAAGCCCGAGAGTCACATTTCTGCGAGGCACGTAGGGATGGAAATATGTTCTTTTTATGGCACTGGCTGAAGGAAGTCTGTTGGAAGTCTGTTGGAAGTCTGTCACTGATGACTGTTTCCTATGTTAAGGCCAAGAGTTCAGTGAATGGTAAATCAAAGTCCAAAAGAATACAAGCAAGCTTCTCATGCGCCTTCATCCTGGTACTGCCTGAATATCTACAGTGTCTTCCCTTTCCAAGCCACACAATCACCATGAGATGTCAGAAAGGATGAGGCAAGTGGAAAGGAGCTGGTATTATAACGCTGTGTGTCTGCTGGAAGCATGGCGCAGTCTTTGGAGCCCACTTCCTGTGACAAGCCAGAGATGAGCAAAGCCCGGGAATGCTGCTCAAGTGTGGCAAAGATGTGAACCATCTTTAAAGGGACTCAAGCCAGGCCAGGCCTGGCAAACATGGCTGTGGCGAGCCTTGCCCTTCTCCCCGATGCCTCTCCCTTGCTAAAAATCATTAGATCACATTCCTGAAGCTAGCCACCAAGGACTATTCCCTATTTGGCCACTTCCTCCTCTTGAGGCTGACTACCAAGGCCCAGCTATCAAAATATTGGTGTCTAGCAGTCAAAAGCCCCCTTTGGCTCACCTAGTTAACATGCCCAATTAAAATTAAACGCCTCATCTTAACATGGGGTTTCCCCTTTCCCCTTTATAAACTACCATTTGCCTATGAGCCACACCTGTCTCCTCTCTATCCAGAGGCAGTCCTGGTAAGGGGGATAAATATCCCTCCCCTCTCTCCTTGTTCCTTTCTCTCTTCTCCCATATCCTTTTGTTCCTGTCTTTGTCCCTGCCCTTTGTCCCTCTAGGGCAAATGAATCTCCTTTGTGCTGAGAACTTGGTCTTAGGGTGTCTTGTGCTGATACTGCTCCCTTCAATCTTGGGTTGTATGGCTAAGCATTTGCTGGATTCCATATTCCCAGCATGCATTTCCATATTCCTCACATTTTCCCTGTCTCTTACATTTTCACTCAGCACAGCTCAAGTCCAATTCCTGAGGAAATCTAGGCATCTATGTTCCTAAATCTAGTGCCATTTTCAATTCTACGTATCAGCTGTGTTAGGTTCTGGACAAGGAAACCTCTTTAGTTCTTTGTTCAGTAGTCACATATCTCAAATACAGCTTTATGAGGTAAAATGCAACCTTAAGCAGGCATTTATTTGACTCATATTTCTAACACAGTTATGTCTGCTTCAAAACAGCAGAGTTAGCTGATTCTCATCCAGTGATGGTTGCTAGGAAACCATTCTGTGGCAAATTAGAATCTGAGTCGCATAAGCTGCAACCTCTCTATCTTGTGAACTCCTATAGAATTAATGTAGGTATAATTTATTTAGTAACAAATCTATACTATCCAGGGATATCTTTTCTCTCACACAGTTAAATTGTTACTTAAGCAATTAACTTTTATTTATAGTTTACATATAAATTTCCCAGTTAGTTTGTAAGCAATCAACACGGATGCCTTTGAATCTCCACTTTCCAATGCCTGGTCATCAGGGCTTCACCCACATACACCAATTTTAAGTGTTACAGCTCTGAGTGGAAAGGCTTACCAGATGGAAATGTTACAACTCTGCTCTGACAGAGGAAGTTCCCCAATGTGTTGTGGCTCTGTTCTGGTGGGGGAAGGCTTTCCAGTGCTTGGGTTACAGCTCTGAAGGGAAAGGTATCCTGGCAGTCAGGAGCCAAGGAACACCACCCAAAATCACACCACACAACAAACCTCACACAAGAGATATGTTAGGAGGGAAAAACCCAGAATGGCAAGAAGCAGCAGAGAACTGAGCAGACAACAAGGTTTATATAGGGCTTCTTTGTTGGGGTTGGGGGAGCTTTCCAGGATGGCCTGAGATTGAAGGGACTATGTGGCCTGATCTTGGGGCAAACTCAGGGACCGGTGGGATTTTGTAGCCTGATCTGGGACTCTTTTTTTTTTTTCTTTCTGTAAGGTAGGGCCTGGACATTCTCCAGTCTTGAGGGCGTGGGGTGGGGGCCTGGACATTGAAGTTCCTTAGGAGTGGGGCCTGGCCCACTCCTTGAGTGCACCTCAAGGGGTCAAGCCTCACTGTCAGAGTTATCTAGGCATGGAGTTTGGCAGCCAGCCAGGGGTCCCCAGGGGTGGGACTTACAATAGAAGCATCTGCTGTAGGCAGGGAAAGCCATCCTTGTTGTGAATAGCCAACACCAAACTTGTGTTTTCAAACTTGAGTTTGAAAGGAGGAGGTCACATTCAGAATTTGACTCTAGACTGGACAGTCAGAGCATGAGCCACTGGTAATTAAATGAGTCCATGGTGCTGTTTCTTTCTTACACCCAACACTGGTAAACTGCACCTGTCCCCTGCACTCTGTTCTCCAGCCAATAACTCTACTTGCTTTCCCAGAGGCCTGCTGGTACCAGGGACAACCAGGTAAGACCCCAATCCCCTGCATATGAAGTCCCGGTAAAACACACCCAAGGGCAGTAAATTGCATCTTGTTTCCTGAGCTCCATTTTCAGGCTACAATCCCAGAGGCCTGCCCAAATCAGAGAATGACACATAAGACCCTGCCTCAAGCCCTTGTCTGCCAAGTCCCCTAAAACATACCTAACGGTGGTAAACTGCACCCTACCTGTACACTGTCTCCCCTGTCTCCATAGTTCCTGTCCACAACTATGCCTGCTTTCTCAGAGGCCTGCTGGCACCAAGAACCCCAGGCCATGCTGGTATTAGGGACCCCAGAGGCAAGGTTAGCACCCAAAACCCCAGAGCCACACAGACCAAAACAAAACAACAAAAACAAAAACAAAAACAAAACAAAACAAAACAAAGCAAAAACCTAGTGACCAGAACTTCAGGCCACTCAAGCCAGAAGACAGACAGGAAACAGAAACCATGGGGGAAAAACATCTAAAAAATACCCTTCCAACAAAGCTAAACCCAGAAATAAGCATCTAAGCCTATAATAACCATAAAACCCAGATGGCTAAAGGTCAGAGTAAGAACACAATCAACAAGAGCCAGGGCAATACAGTACCACCAGAGCACAGCTATCCCACTACAGAAAGCTGTAGATACTCTAACACATCTGAATTGCAATAAAATGACCTTAAATCCAATCTTATGAAGATGATAGAGTCCATTAAAGAAGAAATTAATAATTCCCTTAAATAAATACAAGAAAATATAATCAAATGTGAAGAAAATGCATAAAACTGTTTAAGACATGAGAATAGAAGTAATAAAGAAAACACAAATTGATATAATACTAGAGATGGAAAACCTAAGAGAACAGAAACTACAGATATAAGCATTGCCAACAGAATACAAGATACAAGAAAGAGAATCTTAGGCATAGAAGATACCAAAAAAGAAATTGATACATTGGTCAAAGAAAAGTTAAATCTAAAATGTTTCTGACACAAACTATTCGAGAAAACACCAAACCTAAGAATAAGAGGAATACAAGAATGAGAGGATACCCAGACTGAAGACACAGAAAATATTTTCAACAAAATCATAGAAGAAAATTTCCCTAACCTAAAGAAAGAGATGATTATAAATATACGAGAAGTTTACAGAATACCAAATAGATTGGACCAGAAAAGAAAATGTTCTCACCACGTAAAATCAAAACACTAAATGTACAGAACAAAAGGGGGAGGGGGAGGGGGAGGAGGAGGGGGAGGGGGAGGAGGAGGAGGAGGAGGAGGAGGAGGAGGAGGAAGAGGAGGAGAAAGGAGGAGGAGGAAGAAGAAGAGGAAGAGGAGGAGGAGGAGAAGAGGAAGAAGAAGAAGAAGAAGAAGAAGAAGAAGAAGAAGAAGAAGAAGAAGAAGAAGAAGAAGAAGAAGAAGAAGAAGAAGAAGAAGAAGAAGAAGAAGAAGGTGGTTCCAAGCTGCTGCAATGGAAAAGGGCCAAGGACACATAAAGGCAGATCTATCAGGATTGCACCTGATTTTTCAAAAGAGACTCTGAAAGCCAGGACAGATAAATGTCTTATGGTCTCTAAAAGACCAGAGACGCCAGTCCAGACTACAACAACTAGCAAAACACTCCATCATCATGGATAGAGAAAAACAAGGTATGCCATGACAAAAGCAAATTAAAACAGGATCTATCCATAAATCCAGCCCTACAGAAAATACTAGATGAAAAACTCCAACCCAAAGAGTCTAAGTACACTAAAAAAAAAAAAAAAAAAAAAAAAACCCACAGGAAATAATAATTTCACGCCAGAAATAAAAGGGAAACAAACACATACACATACACACACACCACCACCACCACCACCACCACCACCACCACCACCAAAATAACAGGATTTAACAATCATTGCTCTTTAATATCTCTCAACATCAATGAATTCAATTTCCCAATAAAAAGATACAGGCTATTAGAATGGATGAAAAAATAAGTCTATCATTCTGATGCATATAAGAAATATATCTCAACATCAAAGATAAACATTACCTCATAGTAAAGGGCTGGATAAAAGAGTTTCCAAGCAAACAGACCCAAGAAGCAAGCTGGGGTAGCTATTTTAATGTCTAATAAAATAGACTTCCAAAGTTAATCAGAAGAGTTAGAGAAGGACATTTCATATTCATCAAAGAAAAGATTCACCAAGATGATATCTCATTTCTGAATATCTATGCCCCATATGAATGGCACCCATATTTGTAAAAGTAACATTACTAAAGCTTAGATCACACATTGAACCCCACACATGAATAGTGGGAGACTTCAACACCTTACTTTCACCAGTGGACAGGTCATCCAAACGGAAACTAAACAGAGAAATAATGAAACTAACAGACACTATGACTCAAATGGACCTAACAGATATGTACAGAACATTTCACTCAAACATAAAAGACTATACCTTCTCCTCAGCACATCACAGAACCTTCCTCAAAATTGACCACATACTTGGCCACAGAGCAAGTCTCAACAGATACAAGAAAATTGAAATAACTCCCTGTATCTTATCAGATCACCATGGATTAAAGCTAGGCTTCAACAACAGAAATAACAGAGAGCCTACAGACACATAGAAGCTGAAAAACCCTCTACCCAATGACCACTGGGTCAAGGAAGAAATAAAGAAATTAAAGACTTTCTAGAATTCAGTAAAGATGAAGGCACAACATACCCAAATTTATGAGACACAATGAAAGCAGTGCTAAAAGAAAAGTTCATAGTGCTAAGTGCCTTCATAAGGAAATTGGTGAGATCTCATACTAACAACAGCTCACCTGAAAGCTCTAGAACAAAAAAAGGCTAACACATCCAAGAGGAATAAATGTCAGGAAATAATCTAATTTGGGGCTGAAATCAACAAATTAGAAACAAAAAGAAAAATACAAAGAATCAAGGAAACAAAGAGTTGGTTCTTTGAGAATATTAACAAGATTGACAAACCCTAGACAAACTAACTAAAAGGCAGAGAGAAAGAATATCCAAATTAACAAAATCAGAAATGAAAAGAGGGACACAACAACAGACACTGATGAAATCCAAAGAATCACTAAATCTTACTTCAGAAACCTGTTCTCCACAAAATTGGAAAATCTAAATGAAAGGGACAATTTTCTTGATAGATGCCACTTGCCCAAGTTAAATCAGGATCAGATAAACAATCTAGGTAGACCTATAACCCCTAAGGAAATAGAAATAGTCATCAAAAGTCTCCTAACAAAAAGAAGCCCAGACCAGATGGTTCTAGTGCAGAATTCTACCAGAACTTCAAAGAAGAGCTAATACCAATATTTCACAAATTATTTCACAAACTAGAAACAGAAAGAACATTGTCAAATTCATTTTATGAGGCCACAGTCACCCTGACACTTAAGCCACACAAAGACTCAACCAAGAAAGAGAATTTCAGGCCATTACTGCAAAAATACTCAATAAAATGCTCAAAAACTAAATCCAAGAACACATCAACGACATCACTCACCATTATCAAGTAGGCTTCATCCCAGAGATGCAGGGATGGTACAACATACGAAAATCCATCAATGTAATCCACCATATAAACTAACTAAAAGAAAAAAACCCACACTATAATCTCATTAGATGCTGAAAAAGCCTTTGACAAAATCCAACACCCCTTCATCTTCAACACATGTTGCTGGTCTTACTGGATGTCTCCATGTAGAAGAATGCAAATAAATCCATATGTATTACCCTGCATATAACTTAAGTCCAAGTGAATCAAAGACCTCAACATGAAACCATTTACACTAAATCTGATAGAAGAGAAAGTAGGGAACAGCCTTGAGTGCATTGCCACAGGAGACAGCTTCTTAAACAGAACACCAACAGCTCAGTGCTAAGATAAACACTTAATAAATGGGACCTCATGAAACTGAAAAGCTTCTGTAAGATGAAGGACACTGTCTAAAGGACAAAACAGCAGCCTACAAAACGGAAAAGATTTTCTTTCACCAACCATATATCCAACAGAGAGCTGATATCCAAAATATATAAAAAACTCAAGAAACCAAACATCGTAAACCAAATAATTCAATTAAAAAATGGGATACATATCTAAACAAAATTCTCAACAGAGGAATCTCTAATGGCCAAGAAGCACTTAAAGAAATGTTCAACATACTTTGTCTTTGGGAAAATACAAATCAAAAATGACTCCGAGATTCCATCTTACACCCATCAGAATGACTAAGATCTGAAACTCAGGGACAGTTCCTGCTGGTAAGGATGTGAGACAAAGGAGCATTCCTCCATTGCTGGTGGGAGTACAGACTTGTACAACCACGTTGCTGTACAGATTGGTCAGTTTCTCAGTCAAAATGGCAATAGATCTCCTGCAAGACCCAGCTATACTGCTTCTGGGCACACTCCCAAAAGATGTTCCACCATACCAGAAGGACACTTGCTCAGCTATGTTCACAGCATCTTTGTTCATAATAGCCAGAAACTAGAAACAACGTAGATGTTCTCAACCAAAGAATAGATAAAGGAATGTGGTACATTTACACAATGGAGTACTACTCAGCCATTAAAAACAACAACATCATGAAATTTGCAAGCAAATGGATGAAACTAGAAAAAATCATTCTGAGTGAGGTAATCTAGATCCAGAAAGACAAACATGGTATGTACTCACGTATAAGTGGATATTAGTCATAGTCATAACTATGCTACAAACCACAGACTAAAAGAAGCTAAGTAACAAGGAGAGCCCACGTTGGGGGGTGCTCTAATCTCATTAAGAAGGGGAAATAGATTAAACATCGAGAGTGAAAAGAGGGAAGGGACTGGATGGGAGGAGGGTTCTGGATGAGAACAGGAAGAATAAGGTGGGGGGAGGACAGCAGGAGAGAGTATTGGGAAAGCAACTGGATTGAAGGAGAACATCTCTGGGAGGAGCTAGAAGCCTAGGATAATGGAAACTCCCAGGAATCTGTGAGGGTAATCCTAGCTAAGACTCCTAGCCATGGGGGATACGGATCCTGAACTGGCCATCTCCTGTAACCAGGCAAGACTTCCAATGGAGGGATTGGGACACCAATCCAGCCATAAAACTTTAGACCCCAAATTTGTCCTGCCTACAATATGTGCTGGGGTAAAAGATGGAACAGAATTTTCAGGAAGGGACAACCAATGATTGGCCCAGCTTGAGACCCATGCCATGAGAGAGAGCTCACCCCTGACACCACTAATGCTGTTCTGCTATACCTGCAGACAGGCACCTAGCAGAACTGTCATCAGAGAGGCTTCATCCAACAGCATCTGACAGAACCTGATGCAGAGACCCTCAGCCAAACACTAAAGGGGAGCTTGGAAAATCCTGTGGAAGAGGAGAAGGAAGGATTCAAGGAGCCAGAAGGGTCCAGGACATCCCAAGAAAACCTAAAGAATCAATTAACCTAGGCTCCTGGGGACTCGAAAAGACTAAACTGCCGATCGGAGAGCATGCAAGGGATAGCCCTAGGTCCCCTGCACATGTGTAACAGTTATGCAGCTGGATCTCATGTAGGACTCCTAAATCAGGGCAGGAGCTGCCTCTGACTACACTGCCTGCCTTTGGATTCCTTTCCCCTGACTGAGCTGCCTCATGTAGTCTCAGCAAATTATAGGCCCAATCTTCCTGCAACTTGGTATTAGAAGGCGGTTTGATATCCATGGGAGGCCTCCCTTTTTCTGAGCAAAAGGGGAGAAGGGCTCAGTGGGGTAGGGAGAGATGAGTGGGGGGTGGGAGGAGAGGAGAGAAGGGAAGCTACAATCGGAGTGTAAAGTAAATAAATAACTTAATAAAAAAAAGTGGTTTCATGGCATTGTAAAAAAAGATGGTGGAATGGGAAAAAAGAGAGAAATGCATACTGTATGATACCATTTCTATAAGGCTAAAACCACATCTAAGCAAAGTGTGTATGTGTGCACAGTACAATAAATATAAATATGTGTGGGAATAAAATGGCTGAATTCAACACAGCAGTTTCTTAAGGGGGAAAGAAGAATGGGCTAGAGGTGTCTACACAAACTTTCTGTAATGCCTTATTATGAAGGACTATAGGTGAAGAATGGGTAGCAGCATGCTAAGACTGGCCGAAGCTGTGCAGAAAGGGCTTGGGGGCTGCTGTAGTATCCTCCATGCGGGTTCGTGTTTGATATATTTATTGACTTTGGCTTTGGCAATTTGTTTAAGGATGAGAAAAGACTTGAAATTGTTGCCCCTGGGCAGGTCAACAGTACACAAAGCTGCCATGCAAGAGATATGGGTCGGTTGGCTTAGCTCCTGCTAAGTTCGATGGATTCATGGGAACTTCTGGCCATACATTAGAAAGGTCACATGAGTTAGGTGTTTTTAGATGCTGGCATTGAAACAAAGGAAGGTCAGACAATGGGGTTTGTTTCTCTTTTACATATTATAAATAATAAAATACCTTCGTTTGTTTTGTTTGAATGGAGTTAATTGTAAAAGACGGCACTGTGTCAGCTAAGGGTGCCTAGAGCAATAGATCTGAAGCCTTAGTAGGCATAAAAATTCCTTGGAATGCTTGTGAAAATATGGATTCCCCAGCTACACACACACACACACACACACACACACACACACACACACACACACACCATGCTACTTTGGTACACAGCGGTGACTCTCTATCATTTTCACACTGAGGATCACTTTAGTTGTTCTGGTCAATGAACTGAATAACTGAAGTGTAAGGAGACTTTTAAGCAGATCATCCCAAGTCAAAGAGCGTTGGTGAGTGTAACCACAGGAACGCACTGCTGGCACTGTCATAGACCAGCAAATAGCTCCTTGAATATCCAAATCTATGAATGTTATCATACACGGAGCACTGTTCAGCATTTATCCATTTATCAAATGTTTCCCAGTGTCTATGATGTACACAAGACTGCTTGTCTTTAACTGTGTTTGATATTAATTTCTTTACAGTATACATTCATAGAATTTTGTTTAAAAAATCATAAATAGCTGGATAATTCATCATCTTCTTTATCCCTTCTCCTTCTCTCCCTCTCTCCCTCTTTTCCTCCCTCCCTCTCTCTTGTCCTTCCTTCTCTCAAACTGTCATATACCACAAACATTTCTCAGGAGGAAAAATTTCCCTTTTCTTTTTCTTTTTCAGGTTTATAACTGCATTTGACACTCAACAGTTAGCTTTCACCCATATTGTCTAGATATTTTTAAAAAACATGGCAACAGGGACAGAGGTTCCCATAGCACAGAACTCATATGGCGAATCTTTGTCCTCCTTGTGGTTTCAGGACAAATGTGCATGGATGTCATATGAAACATTCCTTATTCTTTTGGCCCAGATGTCTCTGTTGAACCTGGCATCAAGGTGTACCTCTGGAATCGCCACCTCTTCCATAAGAAACTTCTAGATTTCTTTGAGTCTCTGAGGGGTGGGCTTCTTGACGACGACTCCACAGACGTTCTTGTGACTGTGGAAGATGTGTTCTCAGAACAGCCCTTCTACTACTCGCCTCTCTTTGCCACAGCCACTTCTGCCAGGCCCAGTTTGGAAAGGAAGGGCAGGAGAGCTTGTGGGAGGAAAAATCAAGTCACAAATCAGGAAGACTCCTAAGTGTGCCTGTGTTCCTTTCCTTAGCTTATGCACCCTCCCATCCTCCTATCTGCATATACACGAGGCACCCTCTCCATTTAGATAGCACATCTAACAATTTAATATATACCAACAAGTATAATTCCTTATCTCAGAATCTTATACAGATGCATGCTTTAGTGTGCCTTGCCATGTGTGCACAGATGATTTGCTATGTTGAAGTCTTCGCTCCTCTGCCAGGAGTATCTTCTGGGGGAGACAATACACATTTACAGAAATATCAAGGCAAAGAGGAGGGCTTAAACAAAGGGCACAGTACTATACTCACACAGAGAAGATACCGAGGAAGACACATCTTTGTGTGTATAAGCCCAGGAAAAGCAGAAAATTGAAGGGACCACTGGATTCGAATCAGCTTAAAACCTGGGTCTGTTTATGAGGTTCTGAAGGAAACATCTTAGCCTCCAAGGACAGAGAGGAAGGGAGAGGCACTCCCTGAACTGAACTCCTTGATCCAAGGAGCATTCAGGGGCTGGCCAAGGGGAAGGCCAGAGAAGCAAAGGCAGTGTTTAACTTTGCAAATGCCTCGGTGATATTTGCAGGCGCAAACATGCAAATGTTATTCGCCATGAGAAATATGTTTCCAGAGCAGATGTTCCCATCATCTATCCACTTGACTGCCTCAGGATGAAGCAGTTCCTTCCTCAGCATCCCAGGGGTGCTAGGCACCAGGGACTGAGACTCAGCATCCAAGCTAAAGGGGAAACTAACATCCTCCTCTGAGCTGGTGAAACAGGTTTATGTCCCGAGGGTAACAGGATGTGAGCTTACAAGTGCTGTGATGGCTATAGTTTGGGGACCTAAGGAAGAAAAATGAGAAATAAAATTTGGAAAACAGGAATAAACCTCTCCAAAAAAGATTTTAAGTTTTTCTGAATTCTAAATCAATCAAGGAGAATGATCTGGATAGGAGAAGAGAGGAAAAGAGGAGGGGAGAGGAGAAGGGAGGGTGGGCAGATGAGAGTTGAGTTATTCATTGATGGAGATGTCCCTTGAATCATTTCTCTATATCCTTGGTCACCTCCTAAAAAAACTACCTGCCAAGCTAAATCACCATGCAAGCAGAGGAGCAGATTGTCCTGCATGCTAATATCTGCAGGCTGGTGCCCTGGGTGTTCATGTAAGAACAAAAGCAATTCCCTCCCAAGCTCATATTTCCTAGACAGACTTATCACAGAGCTTCTGGATCCAAAGTTCTAAGACCCTGGCCTGAGACTGAAGATCTCAGAAATAAAGACCCATAAGATAGCAGAGCCAAAGCAGCCTCTTAACTGTGTCCTTAGGTCACATGATCTGCACTGGTGGTCCTTAGCAAAAAGATCTGGAGAGGCATTTGCAGAATCCAGTGGGCAAGGATGTGAAATGTAGTGTTGGGAGCCAAGCACTAGCTGTGTGACTCAGGCAAGTAGCTCAGCCATCTTAGCCTTAGGGTTCCCAGCTCCAAAGGACTGCAGTGATAGTAACACCTCATTCAAAGGGTCATAGCGAGGATTTAACTGTGCTTAGCATGGTAGCTGGCACACTGTAAATGCTCCATAAATGTTAGCTGTTGCTATTAATACCCAGCAGGCTTTCACGGCATTGCTCTGGCAAGGCTGCTATGTTGTGCTTTGCAGAAAAGTCAAAGACAATGTCCTTTTAACTCTGTCCTTCAGCACCCTGGCCAGAGCCCACCAGAGTCCGGGTGAGGTTGTTTGACTACACATTACAGAACAGGATCAGAGGACATGCTGCCTGCACTGTGGTGTTTGGCCCCTATGACCAATCTGTGGGTCTGTTTGTCTCTCTAGGGTACCGGGAGCTCAGAACTTCAATCGCCTATAAATGGCAACAGATCAAGAAGCAAAACCAACATACTGTCTATCACTAGATATTCCAGGAAAAGGAAATTGTTTGATGACCAAGGGAGCCCTGGATTCTAACCTCTGTTCTGGCCAAGTCCACGATGGTTTAAGACTCATCTTAACACAGCAGAGATAAGATCTAAGGAAACAAGTGTGATCGAGGATGTCATGACCCAAGTCTCTTCCCTCACTTTTCCCAGAGGGAACCTGGGGTGGGAAACATTGATTTAGCATCAAAATACTGGTTAATGAAGGCTCCTGGAGACAGCTGGAGCAGCTTGGACTCCACAGGCCTCTGATAGAAAGAGGAGCCAGCAAAATGCCTCCTGGGTACTTTTTCAAGATGTTTTCTTGATGCTTTGAGAGTAGTAAAGCAATTATTGCTTTGCAAAGCCTAGGAAGAGCTAGTGAGGAGGAAATGTCTGAGAAAATAAACCTCTTTCTGCAGAAAATCAGTGACGAGATGAGCAGAAAGCAGGAAGGAAGGCTGCAGGTGGTACACGCCATCAGGTGAGGAAGCAGGACTCGGAAAAACCAGATGTCTCCCAAGGTCACAGCCAAGTGGAGACAGACTCTTGAAATGACAGAGCTCCTAACCGTCTAGTGCTCAGGGATTTATGTGCACTGTGAGCCTGTCTCTCAGTTTTCCCTTCTGTGAAGGAAGATAGTAACTGTGCCTACTTTGACTTTATAGTTATTATAAGACCTAATCCCTGTGAGGATTTTAGGGTGATCTGTGGTCGGGTTCTTTTCTTTATTTTTTTAATTATTTATTTTTATCTTATGTATGAGCATTTTGCCTGCGTGGACACATGTGTGCCATGAGTCCCTGGTATCTGTAGAAGACAGAAGAGGATGCTGTATCCCCTTGGACAGTAGTTATGAAGAGTGGTTGTGATCTGGTGTGGATGCTGGGAACAGAATTCAGGTCCTCTGTGAGAGTAGCAAGTACATGTAATTGCAGAGCCTTCTCTGCAGTCCCAATGGTTGGGGTTTTCCTATCACCATACTGGATCCACAGATGAAGTATTGCCATAGTCTCCTGGCTCAGCTACCCAGACTTAGTCTTGCTTTCTTAGACTGAAGTCAAGGAGGAGTCAGGGAGATGCTGTCTCTCAGAATGGTAAAATCTGTGGATGATTCAAAGATGAAGACCATGTTTTCATTAATCCTGATTAAGTGGGGTTAATGTCTCCTCTGGTTAGAAATCAGCCCTGACTTCCATAGCAAGACAGGCTTGCCTAGAAAAGGGGGACACAAGCATGCAGTACATGTAAAAATCATGTCCTATGAAAGGAGACAGCAGTCCAGATGAAGAACAGCAGGAGGCTGAGGTAGGCCTTGGAGAGCTAAAAGGAGTCATAGAATGGCACTTGCAGGAGACCAACAGTAAGGAGAAAGCTGCAGATAGAGGAGCAAAAATCTCTACCTGACAAGAGCCAAGGTAAAGTCCAGATAGTAAAGGGCTCACCACAGACTTCTAGGAAAATGATCTCAGAAACATGTAGGCAGCTGATATGGGTCACGGCACTTCAGAGTTACTTTGTTGAAACACTTAGAGCACAGATCTCTACAGTTTTTCTAGAGACCTTTTTGAACAGCCTGCTTTGGGATTCATCAAGATAGCTTAACTCAGATACTGAATGGGGGCTTGCCGGTTCCCTAAGACATGCAGGCAGGACCTAAGACATTTTGTGTGTTTGTGGCTCTGGAAACATTCAAATTTGAGGGTCAGTCTGGGTGGGTCATTCATTTTCAACCATTAATGCAAAGAACTGCTGTAGGAAGAAGTCAAAGACACTCTTTTTAACTTTAGTGACACTGCCTGGTCATCGGTCAGAGACAAGGCTAGCCCTGGAAATCTCTTTCTTTTTCTATTGTCTATGATGCAAGGCCATTTGGAACATTAAGAGAAAAAACATGCTGAGCTCCTGGAATCAGGAGGGGCATCCTTGGTGCATTTGCAGGACCATGTCTCTGTGCCTGAGTCTGCATACCAACAAAATCCCAGTGTCCTTGGGGATCGACAACTGATTTTTGTCAACTGGTGACTGGGTTTCAGGTCTTGTCCTGAACCTGATTAATTAGGGGATGGAGCATCGGGTCAGAGTATACTATAATCACCAGAGACTGTTAGTGCATGAAAATGGATATCTTCAAATGAGCCAGAAACAATTAGACCCAAGAAGATAAATGCATGCAGTTTGTCCTATAAAAGGCTCAAGACAAAGGCTGCTCTGGGCTTTTGCCTCCTTTCCTTCTCTCCTTCCATTTTCTCTACACTCTTTCTCTTGGTGAGTTTGCCTCCCTCACCCATCTTCAGGAGGGACGCAATTCCCAAAGGCACATTTCAAGTTCCTCTTTTTCCTTGATCTTGGTTATATACTTTCAAACTTTACACATGCCACTCTAGCCGGCAACACACACACACACACACACACACACACACACACACACACACACACACACACACACTGCTGCATCTCCAGTCCAATTTTCCAGAACTAAGTTCACCACATGCCCCTTAGAAGATCACTGCCCTTCTGAGCCCTCCTCCTTTGCTGGGACATCGAATCTCTAACACACAAACTTTCCGTCATCTGACCTCTCCCACTTCCCAGCTCCAGATATTCCATGAGCTTCCAGACCTTGACAACTGAACCCTCAAAAGGTCTGTTGCCTCTCTCCTTTCCATGCTGTGTCCATCACCACTGCCCTAATTATGGGCTTGGTCACTGCTAGCTGAATCATTGCAATAGGCTACTAGTTTACCTGCCAGATTAATTCACTCCCAACCTTGCCTGGTCCATCCCAGATTCTGTTTGCAGATTAATCATCCAAAGGTTCATGTTTGATTATATACAGCTTCAAGTGGGAACAAAAGACCTTCTCCCCCAGCCATTGTCTCTAGAAATGTTAATTCCTTTGCTCACCAAATGGGAGGGAAGAAGGGAGGGAGCCTAGGAGTCTTTCCTCATCAACCAACTCCATGTGATTAGTGGCTCTGTAGAGTACAGGGTAGAAACGGACTCTTGGACTGTGTGAAATTAGTAAAACGTTGCCAGGATCTGTGGTAGCATCTTTCCTAAGTACTGGAAAAGGGTGGTAGGAAACCCAGTACTCCAAGGACCTCAGGCATCCAGGGCTGCCATCAGTATCTTCTTAACCTTAAAGCTCTCTAGTCTCCTAAGTACTAAAAATAAACAACAAAACTTGCAGTTTTTCCCAAACCTATCCTATAGTTGCCTGTATTGTTCATGACTTGGGTTAGTTTCCCTCTCCAGAGCTACTTTTTCAAGGCCCAAGTCAAATTCCACATGTTCCCTAAACAGCTCCTTACTTTTCTGAAACTGAGTACCCCCCTTCAGCTCCTACTTACTGTTTGCCTTTCATCTCCCCATGAGCAGCAAAGAAACAAAAGTCATCTGAGTTGTCCAGTGCTCCGCACATGGTAGACAAACAATTGTGGAGGAGTGGATGGATATTGAATTATACTATGTGTCTCTAATAAGGACACTCTCCATCAGTTATTTTTCAATTAGGTCAATAATGCAAGTATCACAACCAAACACATTGGGTAATGATTAGCAATCATAGCCACAATGGAATTGCAAGCCGAGTTCCCATTTACCTGCCCTTCCCTTTATTCTGAAACCCTGGGAACCTCATTACTGAGCATTCCAGCGTCTTCTTTTGCTGGGCTCCCTAAAAGCACATGTGTGGAGGATAATTGAACCTCTCCGGGGCCTGCACTCCACTGAGGCAGACTGGAAGCATTAGAGAGTTGTCTTGGCAGCTCAGCGCCATTTGGGGGATTTATCTCGATTTCATGCAGATGGTTTGTTGTCTCAGTTTGCCTCCCACAAGCTCATGGTTATTGTTCTTCTCTGTTTTCCCAAGACTCAAAAGTTAGTTGACTCAGAGCGCCCCCAAATTAAACGGGAAAAATAAGCACAAAGGCTCAAGTAAATATACCAGAAAGCTGGCTACAGGTTTTGATTCTTGAGTATTGATTTAAGAATGGGTGACCATTGGGTGTCACCTATATATGATGCAGAGTAGGCACAGCCTAGTCAATCCCATAACTGACTAAACACCAAAGACCACTGGGGACTTTTGCTTGGGGCTTGGGGCTTATGATTGTGTTTCTTTTTCTTTCTTTCTTTTTTTTTAGAATTATATGTTTATTCCTGGGCCCTAACTCAGTGCATTTCAGATGGAGCTTTGAAGCATGCATTTCAGAAAAGTCTGTTCTGGCAATTCTAGTTTGGAGGCATTTGGGGAAGCCACAGGGATAGAGGGAATGTAGTATGGAAAACCAGTCCTGTCAAGACCTAAGGGAGCCCTGGACCTGCTCCCTGGCCATGGAGCCTGCCTGTACATGAGGCCCCCTACTGGTCCTTCAGGACTAGGACAGGATACTTCACAATGGGGTTTTCCAGTTCTTGAAGCACCACCAGGAGAGACTGCTAAATGGGCAGATTCTTGGTCCCCTAATCCTTAAATAGGAGGCTTAGGGGACCCAGGACTCTACTTGTCTAGCAAGCCCTCCATTTGAAATTGACAGAGGTGCCCCTGAGGACCAATCAGGGGAAACCCTGTCTTTATAGACTAGAATCTAAGTCCAGTTTAGAGGCAGCCTATATCAGTAGTATGAGCCTATACAGATGTTCCTGAGAGTCCCCTCCTACTGCTTCAATACACAGAACAGCCAACTAGCCATGACCAACAGAAATAGCTGTGATGTCCTGGCTCCTTGACACTCAGGGGTACACAGCAAGCTTGGTGGTCTAATAAATCATGTAAGAATCTCCCTGACCACAGGACAGAGGACCCAGTAGCAAAAGTTCCTCTCACATTCCTGTCAACAATTACAAGAGGTAATGACAGGAGGGATAAACAATCAGACTCCTCCCTTCTTGGAGCCCAAAGTGGTGCTCCCACTGTTATATGGCCTTCCCACCTTATCGTCACCCAATGTAGTCTCTCTTTCCTCCAAATCCCTGAAAATGGCACATCTTCTTAGCATCTTCTCATTTCCTTTAACAGTGTGTTCAACCAGCTAGTCAAGTCAGGGCTCTACTTTAGGAAAAACCAGGAACGCCTCCCTATCCCCCTTGGCTTGCTCTGACCAACAGCACCAAGTCCTCACTACCATGAGCATGAGGTAAATACAAAGAAGGTGCTCTTGTCATAACCATGCTTTTCCTCCCCAATTGGGGTGTGTGTGTGTGTGTGTGTGTGTGTGTGTGTGTGTGTGTGTGTGTGTGTGTGTGATATTGCCATATTAGAAACTATCCCAAAACAGTGACTTATAAGAGTACAGTTGTTGGGTACATGTCCATGAGTTACCTGAGAATTGTTCTCACCTGGGCTCATTGGTGTCTCTTCAGTTAGCAGAGTTTGAGTAGGTAGATGAACTTACACTGACTGGAGAACAGCAGGTAGTAAGATAACCATCAGGGAAGCTCGAACACTTCTCCAAGGAACCTCTGTTCTTTCAACAAAGGGTGACATTCTGCTGGGTCCCAAAGTGTTCAGTTGCTGATGACCAAACTGCATGTCTTTATTCCTGCCATTGTTACTGGTCAGAAGAACAACTGACATTCAAGGACAGAATCACCTCTAAGGAGGAAACTACAAAGACAATATAAAAATAAAATCAGATACAGGGGAAAATTGATTCAACTTTAGCCAACAATTGACAGGAATATGAAAAGACCTCTAACTATGAAATATGTGTCCTTAAAAGGCATAGGCTCATCTTGTAGTATATTGCTCTTACAAGGGCAGATAAACAACTATGTTATTGTCTGGTGGGGTAGTGAGTAAATGAATGACTTTTAGCCCCTCGGATGGATTTCCGCAGTGCCATTTTATCCTAATCCCTGCATAGCCCAGGACTTCCCCTGGAGCTGCCCAGCTTCCTTTTCATAGATCCCTGCTGCCATTTCAGATGTCCTGACGGAGGGCATCCCCAAGACCGGTGAACTGAGGTCAGCAGGAATGTGGTCCAGGCATCGTAACCCAACACCGAAAAGATATGAACAGAACCACACAGAGCATAACAGAACTCCTCCGGAAGTTGCTGAGCCCGGGGAAAAATACGCAGCGATGTCCTCTAAAAACAACTGATACCAGTGAGTGCAACAAGGGAATCAGGGTATAAATATGAACTGTACTTGGGAATATGATCCTCATACCAGCAAGAGAGAAACAGTCTGTATGATGCAGGCAAGGCCAGTGCATCTGGAGACACTTCCACCCACTCTTCCAGTCTTCCTCTAGCTTGGTTTAGAACTTGAAATGGTCTGTGTTTCCAGTGTGCATGGAAACATAAGATGGCTTCATCTAAAAGAGATGTGACAGGCCTCAGGGACCCTGCAGTCACCAAACCCAGCCCTGTACTACCTCTTCTCCTTGCTAATTTGCCCACCAGGGTCTGCCACTCTCAGCCAGTCATCCCGAAATCTGACCGCAGGCACTGGTCTCTGTTGGGTGTGTCATGAGTGCCCAGAGCCTTCCTAGGCCTTGGACAGCTCTGAGGCTGGTGGCTTGTTTCCCCATCCGAAACGCCAGCAGAGGGCGCAGCAGAGCTCCCAGCCTCATTCAGATTTCTCACATCAGTCTCTTGCAAACATTTAGACATCATCCCCTCATCCCCCACATGGCTGTGATCAATTTGTTCATTTCAGATACAAGACTGGAGCTGGAAAAAAAATCCAAATACTAAATAATTAACTCGAGGACATCTTCCAAGAAAAATACAAGAATTCAAAAGAATAATCTTCCACTTGAACGATCCGGGCCTCTATTAATTATAACTTCTTATTCACTGTGATTAATGATTGCTAGGATGACATTTAGAGAAGAAAGTTGGAGAAGGATAATAAAGGAAAGCTTGTCCTCATGATGAGATCTAGCCATCTTCCCCAGGGAGTGACAGGACTTCGTGTCAGAGACCTCTAGAAACCAGTCCTAGCAAAGATGGGGAGGACTCACATAGTCCTCCAGGGAGAGGTCAGCAGTGACCTAGATAGGCTCGTCCCTTCCTGCTTTTTGATGTGATTGGCAGTTATGATAATAGTGGTGACAGGAGCAATAACAAATACAGACAACATGGATTTGCAGGGAAGATTTAGTTATATTCTAACTAAATTATTGCTATCAGCTTAGCAGGTTAACAAAAAGCTCAGTGGTTTTATACAGGGGAGTATCCCTCCTCATTCCTCTGTGTGTTGTTTGTGTGTGTTTATGTGTGCACATGTGTGTTCCTGTGGTGGTGATGATGAAGTGAAGGCACCAGAGCAGCAAAGGTGCTATCTGGGCTTCTTTGCTTCTATGGAACTATGTAGATACAAAAGGAGCCACGTCTACCAAACCTGAAATGCTGATTGGAAAAATAATTTGCCTCAGTTTGGATTCAGTGGGACTGAGAAGACAAGAGGTGCATGTCCCTTCCTATCCCAAGAGGTCTTCGTATGAGGTATCTGGGATCCTTCACCTCAGGAAGTTTGCCTGGCACCTCAGTTTGGAGTCACAGCCAGAAGTTGCAAGTGCCCAGGAGAAAGCATGCAGGAGCACGTAAGCTCACTTACCCAGAAACACACCCCACCTGGAAGAGTAGGACACCCAGGGAAGGCTAGAAGGGAAGAGCTCATTCCAAAAGGGATGGGGTCTTCCTCAAGACCAGAGAAAAGCAAGAGCTAATGATACCGATGAGTGGTGTGGACTTGTGCCCTCCCCCCACACACAGAGCACCCAGGGGCCAGTGGTTCCCTATCAGAATGCCACCTGCAGAGAGTTAAGAACATACAGCATGCCTGGCAACATGTGGCTTCAGCCAAGACCTGACATGTAACAGAAACGGTGGTCACATATTCCCTCCACAGTGGCCTTAAGGACATAGCAACAGGGACCCATGCTTCTGATCTCCCTACATTCCCAAGATGGGACGAGGGGAGCCAACTCTTAACCTATTCTGACTTCTTGTCACTGGAAAGTGGGAGTTTAAGAACAATATCAAAGTGTGCTGGTTACCTCTGTGTGTGCTATTTCACGGATTCTGGGAGCCAGACCTGAGTATAACGCACGTGTCCTAATACATGGCAGCACAAACGATGCCCGGGGCTCACATTAGTCAGAATCCTGCCCTACACATGGAGTGAAATCCCACTCTCTTGTACCCTGTCAGCCTCCATCCTGCCCTTCCGCCTCCCTATCTCCCTGCCTACTTGGGTGGGTGTCAGCTGGGTCTGGGCAGAGGTGGCTGAAGAGTTAGTGGACACACCAGCTCCAGCTTCTCTCTCAAGTGCTTCCTTAGCCCCCCTCCCAGCAGACTGTCAGTGAGAACTGAGTGATTTATTAGGCAATTTTCTCTTTCCATCCTGAAAGTGGAAGTCAAGCTCCTCCCCAACTCTGCTGAGGACTAGCCTGGGAACAGCATCTTCTGAACTGTATCCATGATTCTTAGCCCCAAGTTCTGAGCTGGATGCTTCTATCCCAGGGGGAGAAAACATTCTGCATGCCTTGGTGAGTCTTGCTGTATGCTGCTATTGTGTGTTCCCAGAGCACAAATGTGCCTTGCATACTGTCATACCTGCAAAAGATGCCAGCTCGTCATCTCTAAGTCCCAGGGCCACATTCTGCATCCCAGACCCTTTACAGCACTGGTTCTCAACCTGTGGGTCGCAAACCCTTTTGGAGGGGTCAAATAACCCTTTCACAGGAGTTACCTAAGACCATCGGAAAACATGGAGATTTACCTTATGATTCATAACAGTAGCAAAATTACAGTGATGAAGCAGCAATGAAAATAGCTTTATGGTTGGGGGTCACTACAACATTAGGAACTCTATTAAGGGATTGCAGCATTAGGAAGATTGAGAACCACTGCTTCCAGGAAGATGTATCTGAAGCCAGTACCACACCACCAAGACCTACCCACTTCCCACCCGCTCCGGCCTTTCCCACGTAAAGTCAAGGTTAAGCCTCCTCCTCATCCAGTTTGAGAGGACTGTGGGAAATCAAAAGAGCCTTAAATCAGTATTTTGAGGATAGGACCAAATTCAGGAATGGGAGCAGCCAGCCAGCTCTAGTCTATTAAGGGCCGACTTGCTTGGTTTGGCTCTATAAGTAAACAGTTTTCTCAGCTGAGATGGATTTATGGCTTTGCCAAGGACTTCCGCAGCTAACTAGACCTGCTTCTAAATCCCTTTTTGCTTTAGGGCCCTAGGATCTGCAAGCCCCCAGTGAAGGAGGGTGAAGTTATCTACGCATTTCCCCAAACTGCAAGCTCTTCAGAAGCCAGCATCCCCTTTCCCTGTAACCCATTTCTAGGCCTGGAATTTCTTGCCAACCATTTCTGTGGTGAAGGGAAGAAGCTAGTGCAAAAATGATAGCTGGTTCCCCGAAGATGTTGTCCTGACACTTCCAGTACTGTCATCCCAGGGCAGAGAGTGGCAGAGAGAAATCCCAGTATTAGAGTTCCCAGAATGAACACACTCCAGTTAGCTGCACAGGCTCAGGCCATTAGCATTCATTAACAGCCCTGTTCTCCACACCTGACCAGTCTGAGGCAGTATGTCCCAGGTGACACCTGGTAGCAGCCACACACCTGTGCCAAGTAAAGAGGATCCTGGCAAAGTGTCCACAACTCGTCCTTCCTTCCTTCCTTCCTTCCCTTCTCATGATAGTCAAGCTGAGGGAGAGAGCAGCCCAGCTGAGTAAACAGGGAAGAAAAACAGCCGGTCTGAGGAAGGATTTCATGTGTGTTCCCTACATGCAGGGTGGTTCTCCTGCTGTCCCCTTTGCTAGTCCTGCCCTGTATGATACAGCATGCAGGGTGCCTGTACCCATTCCTTCTAGGACATTGCCACCAACCCAACTGTGTAGTTGGCCATTGCCTTGGTGTTTGCACAGGAGTGGGGCAGACGCCTGAATCCAGCCTTCCCAGATGGGACCATGAGGTTTCCTGCTGGGTAAGCTACCTGAAGTCCCTTCCAGACACATCTGCTTCTTCATCTGCATTTCTGATTCCTGTGCCCCACACTCCATCTTCTGTGTCATCCAGAAAGGGGGTGGGTCTCCTTCCAGATCCGTGGTTAACAATGCTATGCTTGCAGTTTGAATGCAGCTCAGTCTTCCAGGTCACCAAGGGGAGTGCCTGAACCTAAATCAGTCACATGATTTTAGGAGGTGGTGAGTGTGTGTGTGTGTGTGTGTGTGTGTGTGTGTGTGTGTGTGTGTGTGTGTGAGAGAGAGAGAGAGAGAGAGAGAGAGAGAGAGAGAGAGAGAGAGAGAGAGAGAGAGTGTTTTGATGGGGTCTTTCTGCATTGTGAAAACTAAGAAGCAAGCCTGAAGCTCCCTGGGTGGATGGAGCAGGCAGCAGTGAATATTTACCACATGAACAGAGTGCCACTGGAGAACCAAATTAATTCTGCAAGGCAAAGCAGTGGGTCAAAGGAAAATGGGATTCGAAGATGCCATCTGAGCGTCTGAGTCTAGGGAAGTCTAAAGGAAAGACTCTTTATGCTGTTCTGGGAGCCAACACTTGGCTTTTGTACTAAAGCTAATTAAAGATAGAAGTTCTGCACTTACAACCACTGCCTCAGTAAGGCATCTTCCCACCCAAACCCGAGAGTCATTTCTGTTATTGGTCTGAGGTTCTTAGAGGTACAAATAACAGTTCCAGTTAACTCATACCAGAGAGAAAATCCAAAGCTGCTGAAAAGAGTGAGAGGTGAGTGGCCTCCAGAACAAGAGCATCAGGACATCCTTAGTCTTGCATCCCTGCATCTGTCTCAGGTGGGCTTGCCCCTCAGCTCTCACAGTCTGCTAGGCTGCTTCCTTGGCTGCCAGAGTCCTTTCCCCTTACAGCTCACAAAAGGAGACCACTTCAGAGAAGTGCTCTGTTTGTATGCTGTGTCTGTCTCTGAACTCCTCTTGGAACTAGATCTAAGAGGTTGTGACGGTCTCTTAGGGCCACAGGTCCATTGCATTAGCAGGGAAGAGGTCTGCCACTCGAAGGCGGGGTAGGCAACAGGAAGGCAAGGAACCAATGACCACCCAGATCTCCTGCCTAAGAGCAGGACTGAAGTCTACCCTTGAGGTCATGGACTTGGTCAGCTCATTCACCTGGCAATAAAGCACACCATGTTGAAGTGTTAAAATAGCATTTGCTTCATGCTTCAAATTGTAAACATTTTTATTTGCAGCTGAATTTCCACTCCTCTGTTATTTAATACTTTCTTTTTAAAAAGAGCTATCCACAAAGAATACAGCCTACAGGAAAGCCTGTCCTGCTGAGCCACACAATAAAGCAGCAAATGCAGCCAGCCCTAGTGTATTCCCCCTTCTCCAAGACCTGGTTCCTGCTGGTCAATCTCCAGGATGGCTGTGAGGTGTGTGTGTGTGTGTGTGTGTGTGTGTGTGTGTGTGTGTGTGTGTGTGTGTGTGTATTGGGTAGAGGTGTCTAGACAATGAGGGGTGTGGAGGATAGGTGAAGAGTCATGTAGGGAGCAAAGAGCTGAATTGTCCTGGAAAGGGCTTCGAACAAGAAGGCTCTCTCTTGCTAACATGTGAATGAATAAGAAATTAAATCTAGCACCCACAGGCTCATCACAGCCTGTTTTAATCTATCCAGAGCATTGGCCAAGATTACCAGAGAGTCCGCAGACTGTGAGGCATGGGTTTTCTCACCAATATTTCACATATTGTCATAACCATAGACTGAAATAGTGAAAGTCTGTCATGATCCTTCAAGAAAACACGGACATTACAATGGATAAGGACTAATGCACTCATACTCACCAGAGAAAGCAACATAGAACTACTTTTAAATTATTCATAATTAATATTTGATTTAGTAAATTAGTCTATTAATAGTGCAGAAATAAAATTTTAATTCCTCAAGTAATTTGCAATAATATTTAATAATCGGCAGCATTTTAAGGAGCAACTGACTCTTTAGATGAATCATTTGTTAATTAAATGAATAGCCCTTCTACCTCTAAGAGAGTATATCTTTTTGTAATTAAAACATTTCAATTAGTTTTAAGCAATTTTATGTGCTTTAAATCTACTAAAACCAATTTAATAACCAAACTTTGAACATTACCATTCAAATCACAAAACTATATTAAAGGCTTTTTAAAACAATATCCACACCTTTCTATTAGTTATTCTTGTTGGTGTGGAAAACATATTAATTGACCTTGATGACAGGTGCTGATATCAAGAACTAGACTATCTCATTCAGACAAATGTCATAGTATGACTGTCTGTGTGTATCAGGGATGTGGCCTGTTGGTTTATATGCAATAACTAGCAGCAGACACTAGAGGAGGTGGACGGGGGTGGGAGGAGCCATCCTCTGGGTATGGGGGAGTTTGACTCTGAGTTCCTCTATGGATACCTAAATCTGTGGATGCCAAGTCCTTGATAATAAAATGTCACAGGATTTGCTCCACCCAGCTTCCTGTATATTTTCAATCACCACAAGATTACTTATAATACCTACCATAATATAAACCTCTATTGTATTATTTAAGAAATAATGACAGGGGAAAACCTATCCATATGCAATATGGGTTAAATTTCTTTTTTTAATATTTTCAGTTCATGGTTGGTTGCATCCATGGATGCAAAGCCTTCAAAAATGGAGGGTCAAGTGTTCACCGATGTACTTGAAAGAAGAATGTATTTTGGTTTGGCACCTTTGATGCTCATTTTCTGGAGGCCATACACAGAAACATAATTAGAAATAGGGTTCATGAAACATGAATATTCTTTATTCAGAAAGAGACCTGAGCAGGTCACACTTGCCTCGGAAGAAAGCTAGCTCATTATCATTCTCTCTCTCTCTCCTCTCTCTCTCTCCATACCAGATACTGTGTAATGCATTCTAGTTTTCAAAGTGATTTCATATACATTATCTTATTTGGAAGGCAATGTGGTGTAGCAGAAAGAAAATTAGACCTGAGTCGAGGAAGCTGAATTGTAGCCAGTTCTCTTCCACTAGATGCCTGTGACCTTGGCTAAGGTCCTTAACCCATGTAGCAGAAGCTTTTTCATATGAAGCATGCCAACATTAGACTAGATACTCTCCAGGGCCCCTTCAAATCTAAAACTCTGCAATTTTACAACATGTCTGGTATAAAAGATTGTGTGTGCACATGTACCTGTGAACGTGTGTGCCTTTCCTTAAGTGTGAATTCTTTCAAATAAAAAATGTTACCGCCGCTTCACTGAAAGCATTTTCCCTTTCTGCCTTGGAGGAAAGATTCAAATATCAGGGAATTCCCAGGCAGTGAAACGACCCCTCCGGGACTCAGCAAGTCCCTAGATTGGGTTTCGAAACCTAATGTGGACATGAAATGTTTCCATCCACTTACAAAATAAAAGTCCAATAAAAAGCAGTAGCTTTTTATTATTATTTAGATTTAAATCATCCCCTGCAGTGTTGAAAACCCGAAGGCGACCTCTGTGTTGAGCAGAATCTCAGATGGAAGCTGAACACAGCCCAGGCGACAGCCGCATTAGATTTCATGTCCTACCTTGGAGCCTATTCTTGCTCCTTGCTTTTTGTGTTCCTTTGAGCCCAGCAAACAGAATAAGTGCTGAAAGCTTGTTAGGATTTTAAAGAACTCCTAGCCTGCTGATAGGTTCCACCTTTTAGCATTTGTGGGTCACCTTTGTCACACCTCTGGCTCCTCCGAGTCATTTTCATTAAACTAAGAGAAAACAATTTTCATTTTGAAGAAATCTTGTTGCTCCCCCATCAGATTTTGTTTAGGCATTGTCAAATGTGCTAACCCCCTCTTTTTCCAAGTCTCCTCCCATTCTACTCTCAAACTTAGGCTCAAGAAAATAATAAGATCAGAGACAGACTCTAGGGAAATGAGGCCTACATGCCAGAGGTCCACTGGGGGATGGAAGGATGTGGTTTTCTGGACCAATCTGGTCAGAGCTTGAGCAAAAGACCTGAGATATCCCAAGAGCTCAGGCTATCTCAAGGGATCCGAGCGCAGGGTATTAGATTACACAAGGGATTCCACACTCAAAGACTCCTAAACAAGACATGAGAAGTCTTAGAAAGTATTTCAGTTAGAACACAGGTGACCCCTTCCCACTCAGGGCAACTATGTCACTCACCTGCCCAAAGGTGGCACCACCCAGAGTGAGCTGGGTCCTCCATACCAATCATTAATCAAGAAAGAAAAAAAAAAAGGGCCCTACAGCAGTGTTTCTCAACCTGTGGGTCAAGACCCCTTTGAGGGTCAGCCAGCTCTTTTACACGGATCTCCTATCAGATATCCGGCCTATCAGATATATTTATATCATGATTCACAACAGTAGCAAAGTTACAGTTATGAAGTAGGAATGAAATAATTTTATGGTGGGGGTCAGCACGACATGAGGGACTATATTAAAGGATCACAGCATTAGGACGGTTGAGAACCACTGACCTACAGGCAATCTGAATAGGTTTGTTGTTGTTGTTGTTGTTGTTGTTGTTGTTGTTGTTGTTGCTGCTGCTGTTTTGAGTGAAATGCTTACCCAGCTCTTACTAACACTATTCTAAGCAGCAAGGATATGCCTGTGAACATATCAGACAAAACTCTCTCGCCGGGCAGTGGTGGCACATGCCTTTAATCCCAGCACTTGGGAGGCAGAGGCAGGTGGATTTCTGAGTTCGAGGCCAGCCTGGTCTACAGAGTGAGTTCCAGGACAGCCAGGGCTACACAGAGAAACCCTGTCTCAAAAAACCAAAAAAAAAAAAAAAAAAAAAAAAAAAAAAAAAAAAAAAAAAAAAAAAAAAAAAACAACTCTCTGCTGCTGCTGTGGAGCTTAGGTCCTTGAAGAAGAAAAATATTGCTGGGTAGGTATGTGATCTGGTTTGTTAGGCACAGTAGCAACGGTGGTGATCAAAAGGGGACATAAGAAGGATAAGTGGCATTGGGGTCAGAGAAGCGCTGTTTGCTATTTGAAAGTGGCCAGGGAGAGCCTCACTACTTCAGCAAAGGCTTTTTTTAAGGGGAGGGAGAGAGCCAAGCAGCAGGAGAGGGCAGGTTCGAAACAGAGGAATGGGAGCAGGAGACAGCAGTGTGTTTGAGTCAGGACAGTGACAGGGGCAGAATGGCCGAGGAGGGTAGAACAGACACGAGGTCGGAAAAGTGCAGAAAGTGCAGGATGTGCCGTGCCACTGTGAAGATATTAGCTTTCATTATGAACAAAATGAGAAATCACTGGAGGAGTTTGAGCTGAGAGCTTAAGTATAAGAGACATGATCTGAATCGAATTTTGAGAGGACCCCTCTGGCAGCTGTGTGGAGACTAGCTTGCAGAGAACAAAAGACCGAACCAAGGACGCCATCAGAAAAGAAGTCAATGCTCCCCTGGCCTGAGGGATGGCAGTGGTGTGGGCCAGGGTGATAGCACAGGAGGAGAGGTGGTGATTGGTGAAGGAGCGGCAGCAGATGTGCTGGTGAATCAATCATGGTGCATCTTAGTTGGATTTCTATTGCTTCTATAAACACCATAATTGAACGCAACTGTAGGAGAGGGTTTCTTTCAGCTTGTCTTAGGTCACACTCTAACACTGAGAGAAGCTGGGGTAGGAACTCAAGGCAGGAACTGAAGCAGAAGCCATGGAAGGGTACTGCTTACTGGCTTGCTCCCCATGGCTTGCCCAGCCTGGTTTCTTATATAACTCAGGGCCATCTAACCATATCAATCATTAATCAAGAGAATGCCCTACAGCAGTTTCTCAACCTGTGGTTGTGACCCCTTTAAAGGTCAAAAGACCTGTCAGGGGGGGTCACATATCAGATATTTATATTACAATTCATAATAGCAGCAAAATTATAGCTTTGAAGTAGCAATGAAATAATTTTATAGTTGGGGGTCAGCACAACATGAGGAACTGTATTAAAGGGTCGCAGCTTTAGGGAGGTTGAGAACCACTGACCTACAGGCTTGTCTACAGGTATCTGAATGAAGACTTTTTTTTTTGAGGCATGGTCTCACCAGGCAGCCCTGGCTATCCTGGAACTCACTATGGAGACTGACCTCTCAAGCTCACAGAGATTCGCCTGCCTCTGCCTCCCAAGCACTGAGATCAAAGGCATGCGCCCCACACCTTACTCTGGAGACATTTCCTTAATTGAGGTTCTTCCAGATAACTCTAGCTTAAAAAACCAGCACAAGAGATGTGAGAAAGAAGGCCCACAGGTGATTACTACCCAGATCAAAGAGTGGTTGCCAATTAAAATCCAAGTAATATAGGTTTCGAGTCATTGGAGTTATCCCCTTGCAGGGAACTGGGAGCCCCTGATCCTTGCTGGCTCTTCCTGGCCAGGAGGTGAGTAGTTTTGCTCATCCACATGTGCCACACTGCGTGATGCCCAAAGCACAGAGCGAGCGTGTCGCACACTGGGTTGTCCAGAACTGTGGCCCAAGTAGACCCCTTGTATTTATAAATTGATATCTCTGGCATTTTGTATAGAGATATAGAAGTAACACAAACAGTGAGGCTACAACTAGTTCTGTCTCTCCTTCCCTCCCTTTGTCCCTCCCCCCTTCCTTTACTTGTGTTCCCTCTGAGTCTCTCCAGGACATTTTTACCAATAATAGCTGTTCTACTAACCCAGAGCTGCAGGCTATGGGAAAGTGTGACACCTACCGAGTTTATCACTGAATGGACTAGCCTCCTAAAATTTTGTGTCAGTGTTACATCCATATCTACAGTGTCCATGTCTTTCAAAGGGGTTTTCTGGACTGAGAAAGGGCCACAGAGCTGAAGAGAGGGGTCCCTGCCATAAGGTGAAAGAGGTCTCCCCAGTTCACCTCATATAGGTCAGATCTAGGGCAGAGAGTGTCAGGAAGCAGAAGCTGGCTAGAGGGTGGCCACAGTCATCACTTTAACCTATTCAGCAGAGGCTCCCCAGGATGGAGCTTCTCAAGCCCCACTCCCTGCCGCATAGCACCTTCCTTCTGGTCCCCAGAGCATCCCTCCTTCTCCTCCTCTTTGTTGTCATCCTCTTGACAATGGAAACCTCCCCCATCTCCTGGAGGATACAGCCCCTCCAAAACCTTTCCATGCCCTTCAGACTGTAGCATTCCAGGCTTCTACAAGACTCTTTGTCTTAGTTCTCAAGCAGAGTAGGAAGATATTCAGGTGATGAGGGCCGGGAGACAGCCCCAGTGACTGAGGCACACTTGGGCATTGAGTGTGCAAGGTTAAACATTGAATATGGTAGGAGTGGTCTCACTCCATCTCCGTGGCAATTATGCAGTGCAGGAAATGAAAGCAGAACTAAGGCCTGTCTTAGAGTTTTACTGCCTCGAAGAGACACCATGACCAAGGCAACTCTTATAAAGACAAAGATTTAATTGGGTCTGGTTTACAGTTACAGAGGATTAGTCCATTATCATCACAGTAGGAAGCATGGCAGCATGCAGACAGATGGTGCTGGAGGAGCTGAGAGTTCTACATCTTGATCTGAAGGCAGCCAGGAAGAAACTCTGTTTTGCAGGCAGCCAGGAGGAGACTGGAATTCTACACTGGGTAGAGCTTAAACATGGGAGCAGACAAGTCCATCCCCAGAATAACACACTTGCCCCAACAAGGCCATACCTCCTAATGTGTCATTCCCTGTAGGCTAGACATTCAAACACATGAATCTATGGAGGACAAACCTATTCAAACCACCATAAGACCCAACCCAGATCATGCCCACCCCTGGTTTTCTCACTGCTTCATCCAAGGTGCAAGCATGTTTATCCAGTGTTAGCACTAACTGTTCATAACTTTGTTTATAGGAAACATGGCCTATTCTCCCACAGGGAAGGCTTATTGCTCCAACATTGTGCCTTTGACCTTCTTCTTGATGTTCTGGAAGACATTCCATTTAGCTTAGTATGTGGGAGACAGAACTGCCTGGCTTTGAAACCTGACTGCTATTTACCAGCATTCCCCTAAACAGGTTACCTGGCTCAGTTTTGTCATCTGTGAAATGGGGAGGACAGCAACATCTAACTCTTGTGGGTAGGTGAGCAATGATATGAAGGCCAATAGTGCTCACAAAATCAAATTTACTCCTCAGAAAAAGGGGTGTTTCAGGTCATCCTGCCAAGAGAGTGTCATATGTGAGGCACAATAGACCTCTAAATGTTTGTTCCTTTTGCCTAGTGAGTGAATGGGATCTGAACACATAATCCAATGTGAACCTAAACAAGTTGCCATGTTACTAAAGCTCATGAGAGCAGCTGGATGCTGGTTTTGACATGTCCCAAGAGCTGCTTCACAATTCCACACTCCAAGGAGGACAGAAGCAATGGATACCCTTTTAAGGGTATGTTGCTATTGAGACTCTCATTGTCTCAGGTAGTATACCTGAGTAAGACAAAGAGCCATCTCTGTTCCCTGCAAAGAAGCGTCCCAAGCCCAGCCCTCGGGGGTGCCCAGGAATGTTTGCATGAGCCGAAACTGAACAGTAAGCACAATAGATGTTTGTTATTCTTTTTCTACATTGTTTTCTGAACCAAGCACTGTTCTTTTTCTCATTTACTTCCTTGACACTGTCAGGTAGAGTGGCCAAATTGCATCCCTTTTTTTTCCCAGTGAAATCAAATGAGCCTTCAATATGTTCAAATCATAGAAGAGATTCTTATCTCAGCAAGCCAGATGAGTGGATGGGGCATTGTGCTATGAATGCTGTGTGTACATGTGCCTGTGTGTGCAGTACATATAATAGGGTTTGTGTTTGCATTGTAGTGTGGTGCAATATTGCATGTCTATATGCATGCGTGTGTGTGCTGTGTCATATGTGTTGCATGTGCTCTATATATGAGTAGTGTGGTATTTATATGTATGATGTATGTGAGCATATATATCTATATTTGTGTTGAAAAGTGCATGCGTGTGTGTGTGTGTGTGTGTGTGTGTATGTGTGTGTGTGTGTGTTTGGGAAGTGAATCAGGAATGGAGAGTACAGCAGAGCTAGGCCCCGACCTGGCCATGGTTAAGAATAGTATATGCTCTGTGAGTGATTTACATACATTATCTCTAAACTGTACAATATCCCAGAAGGTTGTTTACAAATGAGGAAAATGGTTGTTAAAGAGGTTAAACTTAGCAATTTCCCCAAGGCCAGACAGCTAGTAAATAGAGTAAAATTGGATTCAAGACTGTCTGGCTAATTCCATATACTTCCAAGTCTTTGCTCACATCAGGAATTGACATAGCAACCCTTACCTGAGATCTTGAATTCCTTGACTGGTGATCTTCAGGCTGAAAATATCAAATTATAGGAATATAGGAATAGCAATTCATGAGTTGAAATTGTATACCTGCATGAGTACCTCATAGAAAGCTCTAGACAGCCTGGCCAGCTCTGTCCTACTCAGAATGTGACTCTCCCTTGTCCTATGTACCCACACATGACCATAGATACAGGAGACAACTGTATACATGTAAGAGTCTGAGAGAAAATAAAGCGCCCACAGATGCAGTCGGGATTTCTTTGCCTTTTATGGCACCTCTTCCTTAAAGTTCTCTCTACCCGTTACATTTGTTCTAGCATCCAGATTTAACCATGTGAATGGATTTAGGAGGAGGGGGGCAGAGTAGGTTTTATGATCCTGCTAATTCTGGAAATCAATAGCTATCCTTGGAGCTGTGGAGATGGTTCAGCAGCTAAAGTGTTTTCCACGTGGGCGTGATGACTGGAGTTCAGAACCCAGACCCTGGCAACTGCGGCATAAGCACAGTGGCCTGCCTGTGACTCCAGCGCTTGAAAAGTGGAGCCAGGAGATCCCTAGAGCAAGCTGTAGGCTAGCATTATGGGTGAACTCAGGATGCACTGAGAGACCCTGCTTTAACGAACAAGGTGGAGTGACTAAGGAAGACTCCCAGCATCTACACTGGTCTCCATATACACACATCTGTAGATATATGCACACAAGCATAGCTACAAGGACGTGAGCACACACATGCACATGCATATACACGCCACAGAGAGAAGAAAAAGCCAAACAAGGAATTGGTTAACTGGGGACAAAGCCATTAGGTTTGGTGTTGATTTTTTTAATAACCACAGCAATCATGAAAGATTAGAGAGAGCACAGAAGTGAGAATCTAAGGGAATGGATGTATGGGAAGGGATCTGAGCTGAAAAGAACGGATAGAAACAGAATATCTGCTGAGTGACAGTCACCGTCGACGTACTCCACAAAGGCCATTGGCCCTCTAGTTGGTCAATAGCTGAGGCTATCAGGTTCCAATGACAAAGTCACACTGCAGAAGACAGGCAGTGAGTGGTGGGGGTGCATCTCTTCACTTGGTTTCTGTCTGTCTCTGACAGGGGCTCATCATGTACCTAGAGAGCCCCTGGAACTTCCATGGTCGTGTGGACCTAGGACATAGATGTTGAAGCATACTTGACTCGACATTGGAAAGATTTTATATTTTCAAGGACTTTCAGAAAAGCATGCATTGAATAAAGCTTCAGATTCTGAGTTGTGAGATGTCATAGTGTGTGACTACTGAATAAAAGGTGCATGAGAAACATTGTCCAGCAGGTTGGAGTCTAGTCTGATTATCTCCCCCTATAAAATCCGTGGTAGGTTAGCTGTTCACTTGCAAGTCCTCTCAGTGTGTCAGCTCTGCTCAGCACTGGAGATTCAATGGGGAATGAGGAATGTCCTTGCTTTCTATGTCGTGGATATACTTCTTATAAACAACAGGAAGTAAATAAGGCAACTTCAAAATGTGAAAAGTGCTATAGATGGATGGATGGATGGGTGGATGGATAGATGGATGGATGGTGGGTGGAAGGAAGGAAGGATGGATAGGCAGATGGATAGATAGGTAGATAGATAGATAGATAGATAGATAGATAGATAGATAGATAGATAGACAGATAGAAAGATAGAAAGATTGATAGATAAATATCTGATGGTGGACAGGTGAACATCCAGAGATGGAAGGAGGTGGGTCTCACCTGATAGGCTCTGCAGCAGATTAATGCTGGGTGAAGCCAAGTCCTTGGGTGAATTACTCTTTGGTGTCTGGGTGTTCTCATCTCTAAAGCTGCACTGATAGTACTTGTTCTGCAGGGTGCTTGAGAGAGGGTTCCAGATAGTTACATGAAGCATTGGCAAATAGAAAGTAAGAGCAATGAAGGCATTCTTGATCACAGACAACAGGATTTACTCCAGGGGGTTAAGGATAGCTCTGAGCGCATACAGAAGGACAGAAAAGTGGGATTCCATTCCCGAATAGTGGAGTGTTTCTCACTATACCTTGCATTATTTGAAGTGCATAGTACCTAATACTGCCAAACACCTTCCTGTGCTTGAAAATCCTCTCATATCACAACTCCAGTCCACCTAAGTAGAAACCAGAAATTGATGCCACTAGTCCTCACAGCATCAAATCATAAATTCTGCCATCCAGCCTCTGCACAACTGTACCTCCAGACTAACTTCTGCAGGGAAGACAGGATCACAACTGAGTATGGCTGAGAACAATACCCTAGGCAGAGCCACCACTGTAGACTCCAAAAGCAGGACACCTCTCTATTTATCAGACTAGAACCCGCATAGCACCCATTCATCAAATTCCATACATGTTGTGTGTGGGTATGTCTGACTGTTAGGTCATAAACACTGCCCAAGTCCTGGCTTCCAGGTTTCTGATTTCCACCTAGGTGGGCGGTATACATACCATGGGATTTTTTTCAAGCATAGGAAGATTAGTTGTCAGTGCTGGATGCTGTACATCTCAAACATCCAAGATACAGAATGAAAATTCACATATCTGGGCAACCCAGCTTATGCCCAATGCTCATGTTTCTTACTCCTAAGAAAGCAAATCAAACCCAAGCAAGAGCCCCATTTGACCTTTATTTCTCTTTTCCTGAATTGGTTATAAAAGTGAGAAATGAATTGGAGAAAACAATTATAAACCATTTTACATCAACAGTTCTGAAAAATGCAAAAATCTAAACATACCAGGCACCAATGAGCATGCAGAGGGAAATCAAACTCCTTGCGGGATGGGTTGGCCCAGGCCTTTTGCTACACAATTCAGAAATAACCAGACTTGAAGAGGCCCATGCTCAATGACCCAGAAGTCCCACTCCTGGGGAAAAATTCCAAGTGTTTATACAGAGACACAATAACGAATGTCAGGGCATCGCTGTTTGTAATGCTGGAAGATTGGAAATGACCAGAATGCACATCAACCAGAGAATGGATGAAGAAATTGGGCTTCTCAAATAATAGAAGAACACTCAGCAGTCCTAAATGAAATAGAAGTACACTGGCAACATGGATGATACCCGAGACATCAGCACGGAGTCAAAAAACAGTTCACAGAAGAGAAGAATAAAAACCAAAGCCAATGCCAATTAAACAGGAAATTTAGGTGCAGGACAATGGTGTCATGCATTCATAATCACACTCACGTGACACGAAAATGAGGTCACGAGTGGGGTGACGTGCTGCCATCAAAATAGCACATCTTCAGAAGGAGAGGGCAAATTAAAGGAAGGGATTGACTATATAAAATATATATATGGAGAGAAATGTTTCTTTGTATAATTGAAATATTACAAAGTATTATATAATAAAAAAACTAAAGAAAGAGTGGTCCTTGGAACTATTCAGACTGGGTGGAAACTCTGATTGTATCAACCAGCATCACCACGTTAAACATCTCTGTGCCTCAACTTCTTCATCTGGGAAATGGGGCTGATAATGCCTTCTAGGCTGAACCCCAACTGCTTGGATAAAATCATTGGCATAGCAGCTGCTTTGTCAGTCCACCGTCACTTCACCAGGCAGAGTACATGATCCATTTCTATAATCTGCCACCACAGGAAAAGAAATTGTTTGTTAAGCTTTGGGAGTACCTTAGCCAAGAAGCAAGGGTAGAACTAAATGGCCTCCTGAGAGATCTCTTCACCACAGGCAGCCAGGTTCCTGTCAGGCTGGCCAAGAACCACCCATGCCACTGGAATGAACACTGGGCCCCTGGACTATGGAAGGGTCCTTACTGAGACCCATTCTTGAAACATAGCATTTCCAGGACCATTTCAATAAAAGTCTGAGTTCAGGGAGATCTGGCAAAGACAAATGAGCCTTTCTCTGGCTTGTATCAGATGGTGGGCTGGCAGAGACACATCTGTTTGGCTAAAGTACCAGGGCAGCACTGGCCAGGGACCAGCTGTGAGGTCAAAGCCAATTGACCAACCTGTAAAAGGACTCTGAATAAGCCCTTCTCTTGCCTTAAGCAAAACAGATGGGCACCTTCTCAATAGGTCCAACCTCCAAAACACAATGCATGTCTTCATTATACCGGAGGCTGGACAAATCTCCTAGTAAATGTACACAGAACATCAGAACTGGGAGTGTGGCCTAGTGAGAGGAGCATACAGGAAAGGGCTAAAGAGGATTAATGACTAAAGCCCAGGGAAGGAGAAACTCCAGACAATTTATGCTGTTTTCTTCCGACTGAAAGGGGAGGGGACGGGGAACCCGTGGACCACTCAATCCTAATCGATGTCTTTGCAGCAAAGGAAATGTAAGGTGCCTAATTCAAATGTATACTCTCCAAAGTCTATTCCCATGCTGTCGCCCCCATCAGCCAAGCCGGTGCGTTTTCATGACATTCCCCTGACCGTGTTCAAACCTGGGCTTGGTAGGATGTCAATCTCTGGGCAACTGGCTGGCTGGGGTTTTTTGTTTGTTTTCTAAGAAAAGTCAGCTTGAAGAAGGGCCATAAAAACCAGTCTGGACAGAGACTAAGCACCTTTGGTCTCTACAATTTAACAATTTAACTCGGTTTACTCAAGTTGAGATTTCTCTGGTCTTAACCCCAAGATAACATTTAAGGATTTACCAGAAATCATCAATGTTCCAGTGAAACAGCTTCTAAATCCTTGAACAAGTCTTCAACCTCTCAGAGTTCTACTTTCTCCATCAGGCTGACCAGAACCCCAGGAAGACAGGAAGAAGACTAGCCTTACAGAGGTGTAGCGAACAGCATGAGTCTTCCGTGATGGATGGATGGACCATAAACATTATTCCTTTCCCTAGCATTTATGAGAACGGGTAATTCTCATGTATATTACCCATAAAACATAATGATTTTGAGAGAAGGACTGGGTAGCCAAGGATATGCAGCATGCAATAGGTTTTATTAACTACCTAATTCTTCTTACTCCGAGGCAATGATTGTAAGCATACCACCGGGAGTACTCAGAAATCTACAGCGAACCTTGTAAAACCAGTGCAAGAACAAACTGCAGATTTTTACATCAAGGCGTTCGCACTTCCAGTCACACCCACCTAGCCAAGGGGGGAGCAGGCGCATCCTCGACAAAGCCTCTCGCGGCTGTGCTTTCTAGTGAGCAAAGGCCATTTAATTCCAAGCGTTGCTGTTGAACACGTTTAAAAGGCAGAGAGGGATGTTTGTACAGTAAGAAAGGGCTGTTGCTGCAGCATTCCGAGTCTCGGCCAGCGAAGTCCTCTCTCCAGTCAGGCTGCTGAGGGTGGTTTTGCACACAGCAGCACCATCCACCCAGCACCCAAACTGTCCATAAGGGATAAGAATCGCCTTCCTCCCCGAATCCGCCAGAAAAAGCAATTGTCTTCTACATTTAATATGCATTTCTTTTGTAACTGATTCCTAATCTTTGCAAAGAGTTGAGGATAGAGAGGCTAAGACAACACGATGGGTCCATTCACAAACTTTGAAGAAAGGAAGCAATGACTGTGCTGACCAGCAAGGGGCGTGGGCCAGTTTGGGACATTAGCAAACAACATTGTTTTAAGTGTGACAAGAGAAGATAAATGAGAGGTTAAAGCCCCCAAAGGAAAGCACCAGAGCGCCAGTAATACCCCAGGGAACTTCTCTAGGGAGAACATTAGAAACCAAATATCTCCCACGGTCCTTCCTCCCGAGTCACTTCACTAGTCTGAATGTGACTCCCATTGATTTCCTTCACCACCCAAGTCACAGTTCTCTGCCCTTTTATGAAGGATCTTCAGAGGTAAACAGGGAAATCTCCATTTACAGAATCTCTTTCCATGCCCCAAGCTCTGCCCTAAGCTCTGCCCTGGCACCACTCCATTGACCACTGTTACTCTGACCCTCATAGGTGGTACTTGCCAACTGTCTTCAGGTGGCTAGCCTCTGCTGTGCTCTGTGCTCCTTCAGGTGCTGTCCCATGGTCCCAGACCAGCAATGCTCCAATGCCATGCTCAGTCAGCCCAGCCCAGAGCCCTGATCTCCTTTGACCTCTGTACTGGCTAGTTTTGTGTGCCAACTTGACACAAGCTGAAGCTATCACAGAGAAAGGAGCTTCAGTTGAGAAAATGCCTCTATGAGATCCAGCAGTAAGGCATTTTCTCAATTAGTGGTCAAGGGGGGAGGGCCCCTTGTGGGTGGTACCATCTGTGGGCTGGTAGTCTTGGGCTCTATAAGAAAGCAGGCTGAGCAAGCCAGGGGAAGCAAGCCAGTAAGTTACATCCCTTCATGGCCTCTGCATCAGCTCCTGCTTCCTGACCTGCTTGAGTTCCAGTCCTGACTTCCTTTGGTGAACAGCAGTGTAGAAGTGTAAGCTCAATAAAGTCTTTCCTCCCCAACTTGCATCTTGGTCATGATGTTTGTGCAGGAATAGAAACCCTGACTAAGACAACCTCTAAACTCCTTGGGATCTGGTCTAACAAGCACTAAACCTGAGCTCTTCTTCTGTGTCACTCATGCCCATGACTCCAGCCGGTGTGGACACACTATCTGACCTACTCAGAGGGTCAGAGCTGCTTAGGTTCTAGGTGACACAGTTCTTTCAACTTTGTTATATAATCTTTTCTTTAGGAGTGTCCCTTCTGGGAAGATGAAGATGTATAGATAAAAAGACCATAGGCTAAAGGACCTCAGTATTCAATAGAAGAAGCCGATGTCCAGACAGCTGGCCACATTACTAAGCAAGGGGCATGTTACTATGTCTAGAGTAAACCAATTTGATGCATTGGTTGTTAGACAGAACAAAACAAAATCTTGGTTCTGTCCTTTAGGCTGTCAGTGAATCCTGTCTTCTCACCCTCCGTTCTTTTTTTTTTTTTTTTTTTTTTGGTTTTTCGGTTTTTTAAGAGACAGGGTTTCTCTGTGTAGCCCTAGCTGTCCTGGAACTCACTCTGTAGACCAGGCTGGCCTTGAACTCAGAAATCACCTGCCTCTGCCTCCCGAGTGCTGGGATTAAAGGCATGCACCACCAATGCCCGACTCTCACCCTCCATTCTTATCCAAGCCACCATTACCTTCCACTCACCTCTGCCTGTAACTGCTGTAACCCATCAGTATGGCAGCCAGAGCTGTCATGTCCAAATGTGAGTCAGGTCTAGGCATTCCTAAGCTCAGAGCTGTCCAGTTCCCACACTCCATATCCTCCCTTTGACCCCACGTCTGTCCTCAGTTGAACCCCACATGCCCATTTGTCCTGGGTATCTTGTGTTTGTCCGCACCTCTAGTTGTTCACTGCCATTCACTTGTGAGTCATACTGGCCGCCTACTGCTTACTCTAGCCTTCCAGACACACTCCTGCCCAGGGGCTTAGTGCTAGCTGCCCTACATAGTGCTCCTCTTGGATAGATGAGTGCTCAGCACTAGCTATGATGGGGGTAGATGCTTCCCACCTTGATGATAATGGACTGAACCTCTGAACCTATAAGCCAGCCCCAAGTAAATGCTGTCCTTATGAGTTGCCTTAGTCATGATGTCTCTTCACAGTAGGAAACCCTAAGACACCCATCTACTTCCTAATAAAAATGAAATAAACCCACTATTGCTCTGGTTAGAAAATCCCATGAAAGTGAGGTGGGGACAGTCACTGCCCCAGGGGGTCAAAACTAATTAGAAAGAATTGGTAATGATGAATCAGGATCAAAGAAATGGAGAGAAGCAAGGGGTGTCTGTCAGTGAGTTCAACTGGGCTGTGGAACAAGTGGGCATCAAAATTCTTATGGTTGCAAATGACAGAAGGTCCTACTCAACTGGTTTAGACTAAAGGAGTGCCTAGAACTAAAAAGAGTTGCAAGTAGAGTTTACCTCATGCCCAACCTAGTACAGAATTCAAAGGGATCTGGCTTCTCTATATATTTTATCCCCAACTTCCCTTGGATAGCGGTACTTTTAGTAAGTTCTCACTGCATGGTAAAAAGATGGCTGCAGCAGCACCAGCCTTCCATTAACACGCCCCAAACTAGGCAAGGACATGCTGTATTTTCTAGTAGTCTGTAATGCTCCTGCTATAGTCAGAAGAATGAAGAATTGGCCTCTGCTCATTTTGTGCTCCATCCCTTAGACTGGGAGAAGAATCAGACCTAAAATGTGTGGCTGGAGCACAAGGGAGAGTGAATCTCAAGTGTTTGTTGATGACTATTAGTCAAAACAAAATGACAAGTTACTAAGAAGAAAACTTTGAAATGTTCAGCACAATTTATTAGGTTATGTTCTTGTCAGTACTGTGAGAACTCACAGCTTGCTGGTTGTACCTTCTACACCAATGTATGCATGCCTTCAGTGGAAATCCTGGAATCCTAGAGGCCATAACTCCCTATTCCTGGCCAGGGGACAGAGAGAGAATTCCTTCTCTAGGGCTCTGGCTGACCAGCCTCAACTGACATTTGTCAGTTACAGGTAGGACTCGGGGCTCTAGAGTTCTTTGTTCTCTCTCGTATAGATGATTCTCCAACTCTGAACTCACCCCCAAGTACCTCAAGCTCTTTGTGGGTAGAATGCATCTGGTACCTGTACACAGCTGGGGCATAGTCATGGGCAACCCCTGTAGGCTCATGTTCTTTAAAGTCTTAGGTTCTACTTTAGTTTTGAATATGGCCTTTGCATTCATTTTAGTAAGATTTTACTTACCCACCAACACAAATCAAATTTCAAGAATTTTAATACATGTCATGAATCTCTGACCCCCACTGAGCCCTACTCACCTGAGTCCTTTGTCCGCTTACAGACATAGATGAAATTCACCCCACAAAGCATAGAACCCAGCTGCTTGGATGCCCACTAAGGGGCCAGTACTGAGCCACGCACCACAGAGAGGTACCACATGGGTTAAATGGCCAGGGAGGAAGGAGAGTCGGAGTCAGGCAGACCAATCCCCTCACTTGTCTTCTCACCAGCTGGTGTGAGACACGGTGTCTCCCTTCTTCCTTTGCCTGTCAGGTAACTGATGATGTGTGGAAGGCTGTGATGAAGCAATGCCCAGGCTGCTGGGTGTGGGCTTCCCCTGGACACCACCTCAGGCTGCTTCTCTCACCTTCCTTGTCACCCTCTTAGGTCATGGGTTCAACTTTCTGAAGAGCTCTGGTTAGGATGGGCCTCCCTCCAGCTTGGCTTTCAGGAGAGCTCCTAGCTTTATAGTAGATCTCAATGTAGTCCCCAGATCTGGCCACAAACAGGGAAAAAGAGAGGGAAATCCCAACCTGAGACAACATACAGCTGAAGCCTAGAACTGCAGAGTCTAGAATGGAGCAGGGAAATAAGGAAACCAGCAGAATGACAGCCAGGCCTGAGCAGCCGAGTGGGCTCAGGAGCCAGGCTGAAGGGTGCTGACAAAGCCCTGTCTCCAACCTAGAATCTGAAATGTCACCTAGGAAGTCCCCTACCTTCCTCAGTAAGTGCAAGTAAGACAGTCGTGTGTCTGCTATGTTTGGACAAAAAGAAACCTATGTGGCACAGGTAGGAAATTAAGGTCAAAATGTGACAGGCACCCTGGAGAGCTTGGATATTGTGTAACTGGCAGGGAGTCGAAAGAACAGCACCAAGGTGTGAACAGATCTGACATCTAACAAGTGTTCTTGTGACTGTGAGGATGATCGATGAAGAGATACATTAGGCAGCTTTCCCCCTCCAAGCTGATGAGTCCTGCAATGAGAAAAGATGTCAACACTGATCTTAAATAGAGGTGAGATGCTGTCACACAAGTTAGGGAGGGGCAAACCATCGTTCCTTCTGGGATACTTTAGTAGGAGACCCATTTTGGACATCTGAGTGAACTTGCCTGAGAAGCTCACAAAAGAGGCAGGGTTGGGAGGTGGAATCTGAGGTGATATCAGAATGCTGTGTTGATAGAGTCCAGAGCAGACATTGAGATTGACTGTGAACCTCCACGGCGAGGAGGGAAAGGGTCATGAGTAGAACGCAGCACAACCCACCTAGCTGAGCAATAGAGAAATGGGACCAGGGAGGTGGAATCAAAAAAGTCAAATCCCAAAGGCTCCAAACAAGAAACCCCAAACACAAACAGGACTTCCATGTTAGATAATTCAGGGTTTCTGAGCCAGTGCAAAATACTACACACACACCCCACCCCCATACAGGTGAATCTAACAGAGATTTACTGCCTGCTCGACAAAGACCTCATGGTGCTCAGTTGCTCATCCATCATGGAACTCTGGAACTAGTAGAAGTTCTCACTCCCTGCCTCTCCTCTGATGCATCTGCTTGGCCACAGAGGGGAGCACCATGGCTTGGACCATGGGCAGAATCATTAACAAAGGCAGAACCTCAAGGAGCCTCAGCGCTTTCATTACCTGTTGTGAATTGGCTTTTATCAGAGTCCCAGAAAGAAAGGGAAGATCAGGGTGGGTTATGTATGTCCTGCAGTTTGCTAGAGCAGTGGAGCTGAACCAGTAAAGATATGTATTTACTTGGAACAAGCTGGGTTGAACAGGCAACCTAGGGTTGCTTTCATTCTTAGATCCTCTCCAGAGGAGACAGTCACTGGGGTGGTGAAATGGAAGCATTTGTTAGCAAGCCTTCGGAGTTTCCTTGTGAGCATGCATTACAACTTAGGTGAGCCACTGGACAAAAAAAGGCATAAACAAGGACTCCCTGTGTCCTGAACACCATAAAAAACACTCTATACAACACCCCATTTCATGTTCAAAGTGACTCTGTGTGATGGGTGTTGGTATAAACCACATCCACTTAACTGACCAAGAACAGTGCAAGTATACAAGTCACAGTGACAGGGAAGAGTGGGGATACCATAGCAACCCAGAACCTCACTCGGCTTAAGCTACACCCGCACCCCTTTTCTAGAATGTATGGCGCAACCTGGGTACCCACCTACATCAAGCTCCGTGCACACCTTATTGGTCATTTCAACCTACAGTACCATGGCAACACTTAGAATCCTCCTTCAAAGACCAAACAGCCTGAAACTAGGGGCAGCGGAGCCAGTTTCAACCAGACTAGCTCCAGATGCATGCACAGTGTAGCAAGCTGCATCTTCTGAGTGACTAGGGAACCCAAACCTAAGCCAGCTTCCATTGTATGCTATGCATGATTAGGGATGCATATGATTGAAAACAGATGCATTAGGGGGAAAACACCCACAGGGAGAAAAGGTTTACATAACCCAAGACTGTCAATCAAAACAGAAAGCCACCCAGTCTGCCTCTAGCAACCAACACTTCTCCCTCCTGGACCCATACAAGAAAAGCCCAAGGAGTGACTTCCTGAGTGTCGTGCTTGCTCAGGGCCTGTTGCACCCAGCCATGTTACCACTCTGTCCTTGAGCTTTGCTTTGGAATGGATCCTATACTACTCTGCTTTTTTGTATGTGTGAATTTTTCCAATGCTTTGAACAAGACACCAAGAACCTAGAAACATGCAATCCAGGCAAAAACCACATTTTCAACTTTAAGTGGCATCCTGGGAGTTCACAAAGCTCTCCTACCTGTTATATTCCCCATTTATTCATAGACATATTGACTGTGAGAATCCAGCCTGTGTTAGCCTATGTTACTTGGCTTGCTCAAGATCCAAAGTTGAGGTCACCTGAGTTCAATATATTTTTGACCTATTCCCCCAGGAGAACACTTAAGAGGACAGATAGGCTTTGACATTCAATTCTGTCATTGACGAAGATTCTCCTAAACCAAAGACCTCTTGGATGGGCCATATTTCTGAGTGAACTTTGTAAAGTAGAAATTCCAGGTGGGCATCAATGTGGGGGCCATGACTGCTCTGTTTAATGAAGGCCCAAGACTTCTTCTCTGTAGATGTCAGAAGTGCTATGTGCTTACCTTCTCCATCTGCCTTTCAGTATACCAGTTTACATAGATTCCAGCAGGATACCATCTTGGCTGCTCACTGTGTGTTCTGAGACTTCACACACACACTTATAACGTAATAAATAAAATGTAAATGTAAAATGTAATTCAAAACATTGAAGGAAGTCTAGGAAGTTCAAGATTGGGCAGCCACAGGTAGTAAGTCATTCTTGCTGGTAGGGACTCTCCTGCAAACTCCCAAGGTGATATGGAGCTTGAAGATACAACATCCCAGCTCAGATCTTTCCTCTGCTTATCAAGCCACTGTCCCTTTGGGGTATGCTCCCACACTACTGGCCTCATTTAATCTTAGTCACCTCCCAAGGGTTCTATTTCAAAATATTCTGGCTGGGGTAAGTTTCCACTTTCAGCCTCTTGAGGTGGAGATTAAACTTCAGCACAAATTTTCAGAGTCAAACCATACATTTGATCCCCAACATCTCCTTTCCACATCACAGGCTACTGCTGCCACCGTTCTGACACTGGACCACGGAATACCCCCAAGATCTTGTGTGTTTGCATTAGGCATTCATTTAACCCATCCATCATGGGTACTTCATGTTCATGTGCCCTGCCTAGTTATCGTGAATGTAAGGGACCATGTCTTACCCCTCTTTGTACCATCTACAAATAGAGGGTTTTAAAATTTTGATCTGACTTAAAGCTCCATTGCTTTTCTTCACTGTAACATCTAATCCTGAGGTAAAATATTCATCTTGAAGTTGAACAAGCTTTTGTCACTGGCTAGAGGGTCAAGGCATCTGACCAGGCACAAGTTTTGGGTTGCCTTGCTCCTTTTTGCTAATCACTAGCCAGTGGAGAACAGCAAATTATTAAGCATTTTATAAAAACATTTAGATTACCATGAAGGATAATAAAAAGCATAATACTAATACCAAGTATTTGGGGTCATAATATTTGATTTTTCAATAGCTTGTTGATTGTGGGGCTGGAAATGACCTAGAGATTGGATGTATTCTCATTTACAGGTGAGGTAATCACCTCAGACACAATATCCCGGGCAGCCCTATCAGCTTGCAGGTGTGGGCCAACCCATTTCACAGGCAAGGACACTAAGGCACAGCATTGGCTTTGCCCAGGCAAGTGATTCCTCTAGCACAGAGCAGAACTGAATCTAGACTTCCAACTTCCCAATTCCTGGTCTGGTTTGCTTTCTACTTAATCACTGTCTCCTTCCTTTGGCCAAGTAACAATGGGAAGAGCATCCTAAGAGGGACCAAATAAGCTGGGCCACCATGACATCGCATCTGACCTTGGCCTATGCCAGCCTACAGCACTGCTTCTAAAATGTTCTCTTTTCTTAGTGTGTTCCGGCTCTGCTTCACTCCCAGCCTCCCCTCCTTCCCAGAGTGCCTTGAGGCATATCGTATGACAACCCTGAATACCTAATCATCTGTTAGAGACAGTTCTGAGCTGAAGGCTGAATAGCTCCCTGTCATTTTAATTAATGAAAAGAACATTGTCTGAAGCTCCCTACAGCAGCATTTCCCATTTGTTGGAAGACGTTTTAGCTCTAAGTGGTATGAATCATGATGCAGCCTTATTTGTCTGCAACAGCCGACGAGGGTCTGGAACTCATCAGGACTGTAGACCAAGTAAGGCCTCCAGGGAAAGGCACCCCCGCAGAAAGACAGGAAGGACCTCCACAGATAGAAAGTACTTGGTGTCCTTGAGCATAAAAGAGGAACTAGAGAGGGGATAAAGTTGGCCAGACATGACAGTCAACTCCTTAGCCACTATGCAGGCTAAGTCTGTTGACAGCTGCAGTTCATGGACAGTGTTTTTTGTGGTTCATCACTTCCTATGAAGAACCAAGAACTCTGTGATCCAGGTTTCCAGCCCAAGAAATGCAGACTTGCCTAGGAACTCAAGGCAAAGAGATCTTGCTGTCATTTGTTCTTGCCTGCCTGGCACCCACTTCCCTATGCTGCTCCTCCCTAGCCACTGGGATTGAATTGTTTCTTTATGGAGGGATGGGGAGAACTCAGAAGGTTCAAGAATTTGCAAGACTCAGCTCGCAGAACAAAACAGGATCACAAAGGCCCTTCTTTGATGTTGTATAAGAAGTAACTGACTGGGGAAGAGAGACCTGCTCAGTGGTGTGGCTGCCTGCAAGTTGTGCAGAGAACTCCAAGGATAGAGCTTTTGTAAATAATCACCCACTCTGGGGCGGGGGGGGGGGGGATGGAGCATCACCTATGTTCCTACAAGTAATCCCTTGTCTCATGTTCTTATAAGTAACCCCAATTAACCTATTGGTTCACTAAGCTGGACTTGGATAGTGCAGTTTCTCTGCTAAGTTGTTAGCCTTTGTAGCTAGGACAAATTTAAGTATAATTCCCCCCAGGAAAAGTCATTGTTGAGTCCCATGGCCAGGACTCAGCTCTAAGGGCTTAGCAACCGAAGAGCACCTCTAGAACCCTGTGAGACCCAGTAAACTACCATCCCTTTTCTGGTATGCCCTTTGAGACTGAACAGTATTTGTCTTTGGCCACACCCCTCTCCTCCTCTTGCAGTTATCACACTGAACTGTAACTGTATGTGGCTCTGTCTTCCCTTTTAAGACTGGGGTGTCTTTCAGCCATTTTCCTAACAGCAGTTTCAAGCACAGTGCCTGGCCTACAGTTAGCACTCAGTAAGTGTGGGATGGACAAGTGAGTTACAGGACTCATATACAAACTATAAATAGTCAGGTACATACCAAGTGCATAGAAAATTGTGCAGATTTGTGGTGGCTTTACCAACTTCATGGCACCCAGAGGCTTTTTGTTAGTTATTGGTGAGGACAGAAGAACTCCATCTGATAGATATTTCTGGTTGTACACAGGCAAATAATGCAAGAGTAATCAATCAGCCTAGCAGACACCACCACCAACCTCCAAGGTCAGGCTAAGAATGCAGAAGAAAGCTTCCCCTCCAGAAATGGAATGGCCCTCTGGTCCTGCCCTGGGTCGAATATGGGCTGGAAGTGAGAATCTAGAGAAGATGGGGGCTGCATATCACTTGTGCTGTCAAGTTTAGAGAAACAGAATGCTTGCTGCTCACCTGAAGTGACCGAAGACCTGCAGGCTACCTGAAGCTGGTGCTTCAAAACAGTGTTCTCTGCTGTACTAAACAGTTATACCATAAAACAGGGTTAGAACAATCCATTTCTCCCCTTGTAAAATGCATGACTCAATCAATAAACATGCTTCCTCCACAGCTTGGGAGCCCCAGGACAAGCTTGCCTCAAATGCAAGGATCTTACTATTGGAGGCGACTCAACCATTCTCTGGAGAGGAACAAGCTCCAGCCGAGTAGTGCTTTCCCTCTCCTTCCTAGTCTGATAAGAGCTAATGGTTCTTGCTAACTTCCTAATTCAGAATTCAGGGGAAAGAAGCTAAAGTAAGAATCATTTCTCATTGACCCACAGTATTCTTCCAAGGATGCTTTTGTGGCCCCAGGTCAAAGCCAGCGCCTTTGTTTCCATCTTGTATGGTTTGTCTGTAGTAAATCCGTACACCCTGCTGATTATCACAACATTCCTGTTCTTCCATAGTTTTCAAACTGACAGTCTATTGACCCAGCCACTGGGTCTCAAGTTTGTGAGAGAGGACATTGCACTGTTTGTCATTGCTGTTATTTCACTACAGGCAGAAGCAAACATAGACAGTCACATGTTAAACACATCTGCTTCCTCTCCAGATGAGGACCAATCAACAACAACTTTGTGATGCCCCCAGACATGAAGCTGGCTCTCAGAATTTGTGTGATCATCTTCTCTCTGCCTTTTAATTATTCTCACATGACTAGCTTCTAGAATAGTGCATGGCTCGTGCAATGAGCCTGCTAGATGCTGAGTAAGTAAGTGACAAGACAATAGCACTCACACAATCAGCACTGCTGTAGGTGTCACATGCACAAGCAGACATGCAACCTTATGTGTGCCAAACATGACAGGCAGGCAAAATCCTTTCAGTTGAGACTTTGCCTTTTAAATGAACAAATGACAGCATGAGTCCTCTCTGTGGAAGGACACTATAGTAGTTTGAATAGGAATGGCTACCATAGACTCATGTGTTTGAATGCTTGGCCCTTATGGAGTGGCACTATTAGGAGGTATGGCCTTGTTGGAGTATCTGTGGCCTTGTGAGAAGAAATGTGCCATCAGAAGGCCTCCAGGCATGAGCCATCATGGATGTCGGTGAAGCTGTGACACGTGAGCTCACTACAGGAAGGGAACCCAGTACCCAGGAGCTGTTACAGTTTGCATTGTTGACCTTGTTGTAATTTGGCTGAAACTCCCATTTCTGAGTCAAAGCAAGGCACTTCCCGAGCAGGTCTGTCTTCAGTCTTAGTCTTGATTTCTTTGTCAGCTTCTTTGCTTACTCTGTCAACTAAACAAACTTCCAGATTTGTGGAATGCTGTTTGACTTTCCAAGACACTTAGAAAATGCCTTCCACAGAGAAAAGATTCATGGAAGAAATGGTCCCCTAAGAAGTCAGGCTTCAGGAAGCAACTTTTCTCTCACCTTCCCCCTGTGAAGCAGAAACTTAACTTCCTTTGAGAGCCCTGTGCCTAGCTGGCCCAGCTTTAGGTAGACTCCCAAGATGGCACTACCCAGGTATTCAACTGCTGAATTCTCCCTGCTCACTTACGGACCTGCTAACTTTGCCCTAGTGACAAACTCAGGCTCACCCACTAGCACTGTGATCTTGTGTAACAATTAACTATTCAATAATTAGTCTCCATGCCTTCAACTTGTTAGCCACAAAAAGCTTATCACTGGGGACCAGACTGACCCTGCAGGGCCTGGCTCAGGATTCTATCACTTTTCATCCAACTCCTATTTCAAAAACAAAACCACTTGGCCGCAGGTCCAAGGTCATACCCAGTGTGGTTGCTGCTTGGCTGTGCTGTCCTATACAACCCCATAGTCCTGCTTCTGGAACATCTGTTCAAGGATCATGTTTACCCAGGCAGGGTGTTTGTAAAAGTGGACACCCAGGCCTGAACCAACCTCCCTTCCAAAGATGCTCAGAGTCAATACCAAAACCCCCAAAATGGAAAGCCCCCCCTTTAATAGCTGAAGCTTGGCTATGTAAGACTCTGGGGAGCCTTAACTTACCAGAGACCTGCTGAGTGAACACCGTGGAGTCAGGGATCAATGCAAAAAGCAGGAGGAATTTATTGTTGCAACATGCCGGGGTCATCCTGCAAACCAAGGCGGGGGAGAACAACCCCACGCAGGCTGTTCATCATGCTTTTATACAGTTTTTAGAGCAGCAGCCATTAGGCACAATGTGATTGGCAGAACAGTGTACTTTTGGTCACTGATTGGTCTTTAGGGAATGAGGTAGCAGGGGCTTAATCAACCTCTTCCTTCCAGCCTACGTGCTCTCTAACCTGTTTCTTCCGGGGGGGGGGGGGTGCCCACATGCTCAGGGCCCTGGTGGAATTTTCCAAAGTTCCTGAGCTGACTTCTTCAGCTATGTCCTAGACAGCCAAATGCAGCACCAGACCTTCTAGTTTGCCACACACCTCTACCTTGATATACAATGTTCTCTCTGCCTATTGCCCTAGTTTCTGCCAACTAAACTCTCTCCTTCAAAGCCCATATCAAATACCAACTCCACCAGGCAGTTTCTCCAAGGTTCTCAAGTTCTGTGACCAAAATGCTTGCTACTCCCCCTCTGATGCTTGTAAAGTCACCTGCCCTTGTCTCTGTTCTTTCCTAGCCCTATTTTACATTCTCTGACTGTATATCTCCATCCCTGGCCTCCAGGCACTAACCTGACATGTGCCTTTGCCTGACTACTCTCCACTGTCTCCTCATCCATGTTAAGTATAGGCATTCCTAACAAATACAATTTGGGGGGGGGGGTCATGAGTTTGTTCATGTAGACTACCTTAAATTGTACAATAAAGATGTCATAACTACCAGAGGAGGAGGAGCACCTGGAAGATGAAGGAACTGAAATAGAAGGAAAGATGTGGCCCTCAAGGTGGAGGAACAGATACTGCAAGCCAGGAAGCATCTGGCTGGAAGGACACAGAGGGGAACCCAAGCTTGTCACAGCCTGGGGGCTCAGAGTAAGGAAGACACAAGCCCTGAGAGCCTCTGCTTTTTCTGTCTCACAGTACTCAGGGACCATGCCAGCAGCCTGGCACAGGTGTAACCACTAAACTGTCTCACAGGGCGGAAGTCTGTTAACACTTCTGTCTACTGTTCTTAGTTTTAAATATTTATTTTTATTTTATGCAACAAGTCTTTTACCTGCATCTACACCTGTGCACCATGTGTGTGCAATACCCATTCAAGCTAGATTCAAGGGTTGGATACCTGAGAACTAGAGATACAGATGGTTGTGAGCCACCATGTGGGTGCCGAGGACTGAACCCAGGTCCTCTTGAGGAGCAACCAGTGCTCTTAACTGCAAAGTCATCTCTCCAGGACTTTAGTTGTCCTCGCTGAGGTGGTCTTAAAGAGAAAAGTGAATTAAAGCATGTTCCTTATATGACATACTGAGCATCATCGAATGAGTGGCTAGAGCACGCCAATCACACAAGTGTCCAAGCCTCCTCTTGAAGAATCTGTTCCCCACTTGCCTGAGGAACTGCTTTGTACCACTTGGTCTCCCCTCGTCCTTCTCACCAGTCTATCCATAGGCTGTGCTGGGCCCATACTATTTCCCTATTAACAGTTTAACTAAAAGGTCCACTTGGATAAAACAGCTGTTGATTGTCTTAGTTCAACGTCCAAATCTTTCCAAATTCTGACCTTTGCTCCTCACCTCCTCAGGTTCTGGTTGGTTCAAATCCATCATCTCTCGAGGAGATCACTGTGATAGCCTCCTAACTGCTTCCCTGGACTGCACAGCCCTCCAGACCTAGCCTCCTCCTGCTTCCAGAGCACCCCTGCTACATGACAGGGGCTTTTGCTCTGCTCCAGGCTCATGAGCTCACCTGCCTTTTAGAACACACCTCCACGGCTCCATCACCATGCCACAGTCTCCTGCAGGCCGAGGGCACATTTCTCAGGACCTTCTGGATTATTGCTCACTTGCTTTTAGTTTTGCTCTGAAGCTCCTGGGCAGAGAAAGGTCTTCAGGTCAACTGTCACAAAGACAGCACCAACCTGCACCTCCATCTCTGATTTGCATTTGTCACCCAAATGTTAGATCTTTGCACGTTGCCCACTTGTCTCTTGTCTTAGTCAGGGTTTCTATTCCTGCACAAACACCATGACCAAGAAGCAAGTTGGGGAGGAAAGAGTTTATTGAACTTACACTTCCATACTGCTGTTCATCACCAAAGGAAGTCAGGATTGGAACTCAAGCAGGTCAGGAAGCAGGAGCTTATGCAGAGGCCATGGAGGGACGCTGCTTACTGGCTTGCTTCTCCTGGTTTGCTCAGCTTGCTCTCTTATAGAACCCAAGACTACCAGCCCACAGATGGCACCACCCACAAGGGGCCCTCCCCCTTGATCACTAATTGAGAAAATGCCTTACACCTGGATCTCATAGAGGCATTTTCTCAACTGAAGCTCCTTTCTCTGTGATAACTCCAGCTTATGTCAAGTTGACACACAAAACCAGCCAGTACATCTCCCTAATAAGGACATCAGCCTATAGGAGTGGGGATTCTACTCTGATACCTGCCAAACCTCCAATGCTTAAAAATATCCCTAACACATAGTAGGTGTTTAACACATTTACATTGAATGCCTCTTGTAGTGGGTTATTAGACTAACCTACTAACCTACTAACCTAAGAGTACTAAATACTCTTTGGGTGCACAATGTTGAAGTCTTGAATTTAAAACCACGAGTGAGTCTATGAAAGCAGCAGGACTCAGCAGGGAAAGGCATGAGGGTGCAGTAGACACAGAGGAAAAGATGAGAGGCTGCATGCCTGAGAGTAAAGAAGGAACCACCTTTCCTGACTGCCACAGTCAAGTCCCGAGTAGACCATCTGCTTCCTGCCTTGGGATATAACAATACATCACACAAACAGAAGCACACACACCATACTACATACCACACATGCATACACACACACACACACACACACACACACACACACACACACTTGATGTATATATATATATACATACACACACATATCATAGATACTATATATACATACATACACACACCATGCATGAATATACATCAGACACATACACATAGTACATGACATATCTCACACATACACCACATACACAATGTACACACCCACTTCATATACACACCACACATACATACATACCAAACACACACACACACACACACACACACACACATTACCACCACCACCACCACCATGCATGCATACACACCGGCCATATACCATACACCTCATATGTAAACCAAACATACACACACACTTCTTTTCACAAGAGATTTCTCAGTTACAGCACACAATAGCAGTGCATGATCCCTCACACAAAACACAGCATACCGTACACATCCTTTGTGCTGTTCTCCCGTACCTACTGCTCTGACTAGGGAGCAGGTTTTGGGTGGCATTTCCAGTCACTCATCTGTCCAGTGAACTTGGCAAGCCCCAAGTCACTGTCCTGCTCAGCTGACTCTCCATCCCAACTGTTCTCAATCTCCAGTTACTCTGGCTAGAAACTTCGAAGTTGGAAGCAGCATCCGTCTCCGTCACCCTCCATCTGTGCACACAGCTTGTTAGTTCTTTCCAAACACTTCCTGGAGTCAGCCTCCTTCTTTCATTTACAGGATCTGTGCTTATAGCTTTCATCAAGAGTACTCTGACCTCAGAGCAAACCAGGTCCCCATGTTCATTCCAACAACTCCTGTATTTTCTTGTATAGCATTGGCCATGGTTTGTAACTACATATCTGTGACAGTATTTGATTAATATCTCTCTTTCCCATTAGACCGTACACTCCGCCAGGGTAGGTCTCAATAACCTTCATTGCATGGATGAATGGAGCTCCCTTTTCTCTTCCAGAAGGATGCAGCTGTGTTATATTGCTACGTGTATCTTCCATTGTCAGCTCTGGAGCACCCGGCACAAAGACACGACTTGCTGTGTCCCTGTCAGCATGACAGCTATAGAGTTTGTTTGGGGAAAGGTGAGAGCTCACTCCCAGATGACCCATCAGGCAGCCAAGTCCCACCAGCCACAGGAACCGGACAACCAGGATCCTCTGTTTCCACAGTGGCCCACAAGCTGACGGCAGCTTGTCCCTTTGCCTCCTGATATGGCAGTAATTAGAAAGAGCAGTCATCACCACACTGTATCCCCACCCCCACCCCCAGCGCCCGGTTGGATGCAGGAACACATGTAGCTGTAAGACCACCTGCCAGGAAGAGAATAGAAGACTCATTTGCTGAACATGGCAGGGGTGGTGGCAAAGCGATGAGCTGCCGCATAGCAAGTAGCTGGCCCTCTTCCCCAAAGCCCTAAATAATTTCTTCACTTGAAAAAAGAGAAAAGGAGGAAAAATACAAGATTAATTTTTCATGTTGATTTTCCCACTAGGAAGCATAGAGAAGGGCCCTGCATACTAAGAGCCAAGCTGGAGGTGCCACGGCTGGCTGGGTTTAGACAGAGTCCAGCGTGGGGAAGGAAGGAAGGAAGGAAGGGGGAAGAGCCTGTGGCTTTCACCCCATGGCCCTTGTTATGGGGCCTGACAGAGCATAGGTGGACAGCCAGTCCCCTCTTGTCTTTAAGGTCCTGCTTCATCCTAGGCGTGGTCCCATTTGCCATAATGACATTGGAAAGTAGGATTTGTAATTGTTCTATTCACAGGAAAACTGAGACATGGGGAAATCGGGTTCCCTGACCAAGGTATTCAGCTCTGAGAAGCAAAGTCAGGACTTCAAGTCCAGCTCTCAGGCCCTTGCCCACACTGGGACTAGCACTGCTCCTGGCAAGGACTGAGGCAGGCGCTGGGTGGCCATCTGTCTGTGACACTGTGACAGGAGCTCCCTCCCCAGTGTGCCAAAGGTTTCCAGCAGTGCTGTCTATCCAGATTGTTCTGCCTGAATTGGCTGTGGATTCTCAACCTCTCTTGTGAAATGAGGAAGTAGAGAGAACCAGAGATGTTAGCTCTGGCAGTGAGGAGGCTGACGGCAGCCCTTCTGGGACATCTTCTCTCTATCACTAACTGCCATGCGACCATGACCAAACTGCTTAATATATCTACTGTCCTTACAAAGTAGCACAAATGACAGAAGATTATCTCCAAGTCAGGAGGAGCCATGAAACCAATGTGTTCCCAAGACACTGAGAAAAATCTGCTCCAGGCTTCTCCCTGACAGTTGTGGGTTCCTTGGCTTGTGGACTATCACACTGTCTGTGTTTCAGAGACACTACTGATAAACTCTGTTTCATATAGGCGCAAAGTGACTAGATGTTTAAATATGCAGTAGATAGAATCTTTGGTTGCATGGAAGAGAAATATACTTGAGCCAACACTGAAAAAAAGGAAGTCAGAGCCATAGACCAAATGTGGTTGATGTTCCCTGAAAATTCCTGTGTTGAACTCCCAGGGTGATGGCCTTTGGAGGAGAGCCATAGGGGGTAATTACGTGCTGAGAGGGAAACCTTTATGAATGGGATTAATGGCCTTATGAAACGGATCCTAAAAGGTCAAATGTGGTGGCAAACACCTCCAATTGTACTCAGGCTGGGGCAAGAAGATCACAAGTTCAAGACTAGCCTGGGCTACATAGCAAGATTCAGTCTCAAAAACAAACAAATCAGGAAGGGATTCTGGAGAAAGCTTGCTTCCTTCTCCCCATGTGAGGACATGATACCATGAGAGGCCTCGCCCTGCAATCCAGAGCATAGGCCCTGCACAGACCCCAACTGTCTGCACCTTAGTCTTGGACTTGTAAATTCTGTATCTAATCCACAGAGTCTACAGTGTTCTGTCACAGCAGCCTGAGAACACCAAGAGAGACAGGCCAAGGGAGGAAGGTGTCTGTCTCCTGAGACTGAAGCAGGAGTTCCAAGAAGGCTGGAAATGCATAGTCTCAGTGATAGGGGACCTAGGAAGGCCTGCTCTGCCTTGTCTGTACACCTCCTCCCCTCTCCCACCCTGTAGTACCCGTGTAGTTCCGAGTTGCCTCATTTCTCTGCACTTCTGTGTCCTTCCTGCAAGTGGAGATGAGACTGTCTGTGAGAAGACAGGAGAAGGTAGATGAGCCCACATCTATGAAGTGTTTAGGAGGGCACAGAAGAACACAGGGCCTCAGAGTGTCAGTGACCAGGCTTCTTCTCTGATCGGCTCCTGATGTCCTGCCCATCAGATGGGAACAGAACTCCACCATGTGTCCGAAGCCTCCATGCAAGGTCAGTCTGTGAGGGAATCTCTTCTTGGCAGCGTGCAGTTGCTAGAGACATCCCTTTGGCCAGCCTGGGTCTAACTTTCCCTTGCAGCCCTTCGGAGGTGTTAGTTAAGAGGAGCTTGTGACCCATGCACTTAATCCTGTTCTACACTCCTTTTCCATACACGGGCCCTCTACCCTGCCAGCACTGGGGTTGGCCCGAAGCTTTGGCTGTTTTATTGGGTTCTTATACCCCTACCTCCCTTCCAACTCTTATTCCACCCTAATCCCTTCCAACCCCACACCATTAGGTAGGAGAGGAAGAGGGTTAGAGGGGAAAGGATGTGTAGACCTCTTTAGACTGCTTCCTGCTGACTACAGACCCGGAGTTTCTTGAGGCCAGGCCAGTCTTCGTTGCCAGAATATCTCCAACTTCTTCAAACCCCAACAGCAGCAGGGATGGAGCAGCAGCCACCTTCTTCTCCCTCGGAGTACCCTCTGCGTCTCTCCGGGCTCTGGCATTTACACCCACTCCGGAGTCCCCATAATTAAACTCTCTGCGGCTGACAGTGATCATGTACCTCCTAAAGCACAAGACAATCATAGTTAACAGCTGTGGACAAGCTGAAGCAGCCCCATATCCCACGTCTGGGACTAAAACAAAAACATATTCATATAACATAACTGGGTTTTTTAAGAAACCAAAATTCTCACTACACACCAGGAGTAAGCCTGCTGCTTAGACCCTCTACCTCAGCCAGATCACATGCCTCCCAATTGTCACTGGTCCCATCTCAACAACAGTGGGCTCCATTTCTGTCAGTCCCGTGTACAGATCCTTCCAGATCTAGCCCCAGCCACCTTCCTGCACTGTCCCCAGACGCCTCCGCCTTGGCAGCCACACTGGTCTTTCTGTTTCTTAAGCCTGCTCAATACTTCAGCACGTGCCATTCCTTCTGCCTCGAGTGTCCTCAAGATTTTTGAGTGATGCTTGGATCTTAGCTCAAAAGAATCATTTCTCTGCCTTCCTTACCAGTTGACCCCTGCCCCTGTCGCCCTGCCCCTGCCCCCTGTCCCCTGCCCCTGTCTCCTATTCCCTGCCCCCACTCCCTGCCCCCACCCCCTGCCCCCACTCCCATCCTGCTCCATCCAGTCTCTTGGTTTCACGTTTTCATAGCAACTGTCATTGACTCTACTTTGTTTCATCCAACTGTATACATTGACATTCCTCAGTTAGTCTTAATCCTCACCAATAATATTGACTGAAGATCAAAGCTGTTAGCTTTTCCCTGTCTCTCTCCTGTGCCACCATGGAAATTCTCCAGTTCTGCAGGAGATTGTCTAGCTTATTGTCATCCAAGGATGTCAGGTGATTCGTTTAGTTACACAGGTCCAGTTATCCAAGTATTCCTTTATTCTTTCTGCAATGGCCACTCTTTTTCAATTGCCTTAATTGTATCTTATTAGACATTTCGGTTGTATTTTGTACCATATGGCTTTAGGGTATACTGAGATATACTGATGTGTTTTTAAGCATCTTCATGCATGTTTTAATATATTGTAAACCGTTTAAACTAATTCAACTTGTTTATGCACTAAGAAAGTGCCACGGACTGCTCTCCTGGGAAGAAAAACTAAACCAAGTGTATTTTATCCCATAACCTGGCATATCATCCAGGCTTTGTAAGTGCCTGGGTCCTGATGATCTCTGCATGGTGAGCTTGCCCCAGAACCCCTCAAGAGAAAGAAAAGAGAAATTTGATAGGCCTCCAGTGGCAAAGAGCTTTCTAGCAGCATGATGGCCTGAAATGTCCAGGTTCCAAAAAAGACCTCAAATAGGATTTTACTAACTCTTGTGATACAGGCATGGATTAGCCTCTGCTCCTTGTGGAATGTAGAAAACGCGGGCAATGTAAGGAATGACAGAAGTGTTCTATTTCCTTCTACTACCACCCCAGCCCACATATGCCATCAGAACACACAGAATGGAAAGCATTGCTGGAAAGACCAGCAGTTTAAGGAGTTAAGGTCTTTGTAGTCGAGCCTGGAGATCATGGAGAACACTGACTCTGGTTCCCTAGTGCCTCATGGAGGTGGTGGAACCTTCCTCTGGCTCCCTTAGTATGCAATCAGAAGCTGTCCTGTTCCTGCGAAGGCCTCTCCAGCCCCTGCTCCTCTCTGTAGCTGAGGGCATGGCAATGAGGCTCTGAGCCCAGGCAGCTTGGCATCCCTGTGACCTCATCAGAATGGAGTCGCGTCCCTGAATCGAGGGCGGAAATGGATAGGTGCCCTGCGCTGCCACCTCATTTCATCAGAGAAGACTGCAGCTGCTTACGGCTGACCTGAAATTAATTCCTCTTTAATGAATCGCCCAGGGAGCTTTCTTTTTTCCAGTTTCCTCGTACTTTTAAAGTTTCCTTTAGTCTCCTTTTTCTCCATCCCTCCTGGGGCTGGGGATACTGAAATTGTTTCCTCTCCTGCTGATCTCTCCTGTCCACGGTCGCTGGGACTGGAGCTTTCCCGTGGCTCCTGAGCCCCCGTCAGCTCCCTCCTAATAGAAAGCAGCAGGTTTACAATGGTTGTGTTGTCTTTTTTTTCCAAACCATAAAATTCCCTTTCATGTGATTTAAGAATCTCTCAGTCACTGCCCTGGTCTCCCAGCAGAGAGCGCTAGTTAAACCACAACAAGCAATCTGCTGTTAGATTTTGTGTAGTTGGCGACCTGTGACCACAGCATTCAAGCCACCATCAGCTTGTGCAAAATTCTTGGAACTTTTTTTTCTTTTTTTCTTTTTTTTAAATCCAGCTACCACTACATGCCTATGAGGTACTGATTTATATGATCAACTTTGACACCACTGATGAAGGCCATTTGCAGATCTGCATGGCTGACCCAGAGTCCTCTTAATCCAAAGACAGACCCTTTTGCTTCATTAAATGCACTAAAAGAAGAAAGAGCTCTATTCGCCCTGTCCTTGTACCGTATGGAGCTGGCTCCCTCCAGCCACTTCACCACACCTATACATCCAATCAGAACACACAGAACCAGACCGGAAACCAAGGTTGCCTGCATTCCGTGGTCTAACGTCAAAGAGAAGATCTGGATGTGGTGGTTTTCATTTGGAGCCTGCCCTAACTCTAGAGAATGCAGTGCCTCTTAGAAAACTGTCTCAGACTAATATGGGGAAGGAGAGTGGGAAATAACTAGAAAAGTCAAATTACTCATCGAGGCTAAACACCCAAGGCCAGATTTGGGAGTGACCAGGAGGATGAGACATGGACTTTGACCTTCCCAGAATTTTGTTGTTGGGGCCACAAGTGAAGGTTAAGTAATGAGCAGCCACTATAGGGTATGCAGGGGTGGGCGGCCTATGAGAACCAGTCTCAGAATGGTCTAGGATTTGCAGTTTCTCCGTGCACTTAGGGCTAACGGGGCCTTTTCTAGGTCCAGATCTACATTGCCAGTCCCTAGACCATCCAGCTTTGGCTCACAGCAGCACACTCATAATTACAGCAGCACACTACTCCAGAGAGCCAACAGTAGGACACTTGACATTTACAGATAGGAAGAACATGGCTGTCTATGTAAATTATATCATAAAATGGAAAAGAATTCAATTATTTTCTGTTACTTTGGCAGCAATATCAAATGATTTTTAATAAAATACTTAACAAGGATTTTTTTTATATTGAATCCTAAGAAATTTTTTTTTGAGTAGCTATCCGTTCACAAACAGTTAAGAGGCAGCATATAAAAATACATCCTAATATTTACAATAAAAATAGAGTAAAATGTTGATTTTTTTTAAATTGCCATTTTGGTGTGTGTAAGCAGTATGGAGTGGTATGTGGTAAAGCATTTCTGTGCCCCCTTTGTTGAAGCTTGACATTGCAGTTTCACAATGCATGGTGGGAGATAAAGATGGCTCTGTGCAGCAGTGTGAATCCAGCCTCTGGAATCAGCCTTCTGGGATCAAATCCCAAGCCTGCCACTTATTAGTAATGGGACCCTGGGCAGCAGGATGAGTTTTCTAAACCTTGGTGTTTTTTATTTTTTCATAATTAATGTAGCAATAATCTCCCCTCTTCTCTATAAGGAGGGGGTTTAGATGAGTTCACTTATGCAAGCCTCTTAGCTCCATGGGCATTACATAATAAGCACTTGAGAAACAACACGGTCATTATGAAGAGGAATGGGACAAATTTCAAATATGTCCATGGGATTGAGAGTGGGCACTGGGGTAGCTGGAGGCAGAAAGCGAAAGGTCAGTAGCCATCCTCAGCCACTGCTGATGGAGGGGGCGCATTTCACCTGGGAGGCTGAGCAACAGAAGAGAATGGTGGCATTGACTTCATAGAAAGAGCCATTCTGTGGGTTGAGAAACACAGGCAGACAAACTCATGGACAATACAACTAGATCTGTAATTGTGCAAAAGTGAGAGAAAGAAAGAAAACATAGGTGTGTGCTCAGATCAGTCCAGCCAACAGCTGTGCCTGAGTATTTGTGTTCTAGAACACACTCGCCCACTAGAGGGTACAGAGCATCCCCAAACATTGTGTTTGGTGTTTTGAATAAGCCCCATAGTATTTTGGTGAAAACAATACTTGTGAACAGACTGCTCCACCTGGGGCAACAGGAGCCGGCTACATCAGATGACCCCTTCAAGTTTCATTAGAGCTAAGTGTCTGATAAGTCTTCGTGCAGAAGATCTTCTGGGGTGACTCTGTATCATTCCTAGTACACAAGTGAATCAAGACACTGCGTCACAGAGAAACCAAAGTGCTTAAAGACGGTCACTTCTCTGGTGTGAGTAGGTCATGAGTGCTGAGTCTCTATGTGGTAGAACCACAGACATCAGAGCTCCAGTATGGAAACAACAGACCTTGGCCAGAATCAACTCCTGCACCTTTGCCACAACAGGAACCATTTAGACAGTGGGAGCAGAGCACCAGAACTTCATCAGTTCTGACTCTCTCCCCCAGGAGGATACCTCTGTTGACTTTGCCCACATGTGCCTGCCTCTTCTCTGTGCTCCATGAGCTCAACAGCCCTCGTTATCTGGCTAAGTTGATAATTTTAATCCCATTGTCATTGAGTCTTGTGGACCTGGGAGCTGATAGTTTTTTTTTAAAATATATATCTCATGATATTCTCTTATGCACTCACCTAAAATTAATTCTCGTGGAAACCCAATTTCCCTTACTTTCATAGTCTGAAGAAAAAGGTTGTTGCGGTTCCAAATCCTCTCCTCTCTCTCTAAACACACACACACACACACACACACACACACACACACACACACACACACATTCTGTCCCCAGCTTTCTGGCAATATAAATATAGATTTTGAGACAGGATGAGGAGTGAAGCTACCTGACAGACTGACTATAGGCAGAGATGTCAAGACCTTGAGAAGAAAGCAGAAAGACCTACAAAGAATTAGTTAGAATAGGAAAAAGGAGCTAAAACTTTTAAGTAATATATAAATTAACAAAAGTGGAAAGAAAATTGATTTTCATGATAAATCCATGATTTTTAAGAATATTTAGATTCTCCTACTAAAAAGAGTTCAGACTCCAAATATTTAGTAGCCCAGGCTATGTATTCTGAAGGTCTTGAGAACAACAGTGACGGTGATGTATGACTTTAATCCCGGCACTCAGGAGGCAGAGGCAGGTGGATCTCTGTGGTTTTGAGCGAGTTCCAGACAAGCTAGGACTACACAGAGAAACCCTGTCAACAGTAGTTGTTGCACTGCCCTGAGGATCAGTCTGATTCCCAGCATTGTGGACACATCAGAGATGGACAGTTCAAAGGACTACAGGTCCATTTTGCCTCACAATTGCAGGAGTTTTAGCCATGTGTCTGGCCTCTGGGCCTACAGTGAAGTAGAACTTTATAGGGAACACACAGGGTAGAAGAAATATCCTGGGGCCTGGGATGCAAAAAGGAAGAAGGTGAAGAAATTGGGGTCTAATGTTTCTCAAGTACACACGCCCAGTGACCTAATTTTTTTCTGCTAGCTTTCACCTGCTTTTACCCCACCAAGAGTACTACAGGCTGCCATGCGAACCTTAGAATACAGGTCTTTGGGAGACAGTTAGGCATGAGAAGCTAGCATCGACCTTCCTTTCACCAAGTCAGTCTTCCAAGCTTTGATCCTAGGGCAATCGAGCCCCAAACAGCTTGCATCTCCTTGCTTATATTGGAGTTTAAGGTATGAGCTTAAGCCAAGTACAGGGGTTACAGGAGCTCTAAGTATTACAGGAGGATCTTGACTAGATCGATCTTAGCCCATGATCTCAGCATCTGGTTTCAAAAGTTCAACTTTTACTCAGCAAGAGGGAAACCATGCCTGGTACTATAAACTGGGCTAACTGCTCAGTGCTATTGAAGGCATGGTTCTTGGAGGAGAACCTACACCTACCACTTTACTAAAACAGCATAATCCCTAACGACAATCTAAACATTTGTCCTTACACCCACAGGTAAGTGTAGTCCTTACCTTCATCAAAAAAACAAAACAAAACAAAAAAAAAAACCACACACACACACAAAACACTTCTCTTTGCAACAGACAGAAAACCATGACTAATCAAAATGCAGAGTTACTGAGAACAATCCCTGTGAGCACACCTACAAAACACTCCTGTGCCTAAGGCTGAGGAACAGTGTAGAAGACAGGGCAGGAAGACTGTAAGTGCCAGAGACCAGAGAGTTCATCTGGTGAGACTGTGTCTCCTATTACAAGAACCTACACCCATAAAATCTCACCAACATGAGTGTCCAAATGTAGGCTGAACAAGGATGACACCAATGGGCATGCCGAGCTGGAAAGGGAGCGGCCCTTAGGGCCTTGACCCCACAGAGCTACAGGCAACAGAGCTACAGGCAACCCGGGAATGCTGAGAGCAGGAGAAATAGTCTTCCTCAGGGAAGAGCACATACTTGGTTATCGAGCGCAGCAAGCGGTCAGCCCTGAGAACATGCACATAAGTAACAATATACAAACTGAGCAGCTGTAGTTAGATGTATGCTTGTAAGTGTATATGTGTGTGTGTGTATGTGTGTATGTGTATATATACATAAGTATGTATATATACATATATGCAGGTGATAACCATGAAAAAAGAGGTCATGAATTTGAAATGCATTGAGGGGTATAGGTGGGTTTGAAAGGAGGAAAGGGAACAGTGGTGAGTTTTTTAAACCTTACTCACTGTCTACAAGGCCCAGACTGGTGAAGACAGATCATCTGCTCCAGGAAATCAAGAACCAGCTAAAGAAGGTGGTGCTCTATTTGGCAGTCAAGCCAGGGTCAAGGTCATCTCACTGATGCAAACTCTCCTGGTTTGGAAGCATGTGACTTTCTAGGGTGTGTGATAGCCTAAAAGATACAGTTACAAAGTGTTCCTGGTCTGTCAGGCCACCATTAGTGTTCAGCACAGCAGTTGAGCACGGCTTCTTAGAAGCAACAATGATAGCCAAGAAACCAAGTTTATCGTTCCCAAGATCTTGAAAGCTCCCCCTGGGCCTCGGTTTCCACAGGGGATACTGGCAGTCATACCTCAAGTAACTCTAGACTAAGTGAGATAATTTTTTAGACATAATATAAATTCTTTATACATAAACGACACTTGGTGTCAGAGTGTGATGAGGAAGAGGAAGAGATGTCTCCCAATGGAACTAAATCCAAATTCCTCAAGAGAGTCATGTTTTAGAGTTTAATAAGATAGACAATCAGGGAGTACAGGTGCTTACCACCAAGCCTTGTGACCTGAGTGTGGTCTCCTTCCTACACAGTGGAAGGAGAGAGAGAGCCTTCAGAAGATCAGAGGGAGCTCTTCTCTGATCTCCACATGCCAACCGAGGCCCAAAAGCATCTTCACACATACACGATAAGTAAACAAAGGTAATTTTTTAAAAGTGTTTAAAGAATTTAATAGAAGAAAAAAAAGTTTTTTACAAAAGAACCCAATAAAAACAAGTTTTGGTCCCTGTATCCAGGATTTGCTGCTAAATGTTAGCCCTTGGTTCCTGTAGTGTTGACGTGCCAAGATACTTTCTCTTTTTCTTTCCCTGGTCTTGATTCTCTGTGTTATTGCTCTTCTCTTTTATGTCACCGCTTGTAAGCTGACTGGAATTCCTGTTCGAAGAGGTGGGATATAAACAATAGAATAAAAATAAAGACAAGACACTCCATAACATCTTGCTGAATTTATTGAATTGCGGAATCTTTCCACATAAACCACGGAGCTTCTGAAAAGAAAAGGAAAAAAAAAAAAAAACAACAAAAACAAAACAAAAACCTGACTGAGTACGGTAACAGCGGGAAGCCTCCTGCTTTTCACATTTCAGTGTTGAAATTCTACCTCGGAAAGCAATCCCATTTCTCTCGTTTCCTGTTGCATGATTCAAATGCCCTTTTCCTTGTCGGAAGACCTGAGGGTCGGAGGGCAGATGCTCCAAGAGGCTGACAGGGCAAGTTGCGTGCCATCTGTCTATCTTCTGCCTCTGGGCATGCGCCACTTTTGGTGGAGTGGCGGCTTCCATCGCTAATTTCAGCCCTATCTTTTATCATCCCCCGCCCCCACTCCTGCTCTTCCCACCTCACAGGGTGAAAGTAGAAAGAGAGAAAAGAAACTTCACACCTGCATCCTCCAGGATCAAAAATATCTCATTTGAAGCTATCCTTGGGGTTGCTATGGTGATGGACAATTCTGACCATCAGGGTGCAAGGAGCCACTGTGTTACAGAGTCATTGAGTTACAAAGTTGAGTACAGATGGGTGAGGAGAGAGCCCCAGAAGGCCTTCCGGCCAGCACTCCACACACCCACAAAGCCTTCTGATGGGAAGTCAGCCACTCCGAACTCAAATGAAAGATGCTGGCCCTCCTCAGCAACCCCCAGCATGCCCATGGGGGAATTCTTTTCCATTATAGTCTAATGGGTCGCACAAGGGCGCTCTGAAGGAGCCAGCAATTCACTCCGAGAGCTCTGAGCTCTGCTGATTCTGAGTGGAGCCCAATTTCTCCTCTGATGGATTCCTGGGGGACTGTTTTTCCTACTGTGCCTCCAAAGGCAGAGGCTTCTGAGCCTGCTTCACTCCAGGACTGGCTTTCAGCTATTTGGAGAGTGACAATCAGGCCTTTTAGGCTGATGGAGTTCAAAGTCTAAATGCACTCTATGGTGTCCCGTCTAAAGCCGAGTCTGGCCCAGCCTTCCTTATACACCTCTGTCCCCAACACAGTATACACTTTTCCCATTTTGTAAGAGATTTGCTGGGTCCATTAGAGACAATTGACAGGATGTAAAAACTAACCAGTTTGTGCTAACTCAACTAAGAGACAAGGCAGGCAAAAGAGTGTGCCAAAAGAGGCAAAGAATGTCCCCAGACCCAGGCTGTGGAGCCCCTAGTATAGAACTGGTGGAATCAATACCCATTCCCAGTTCCATTCTCCTAACAGGTTCTCCTATAACCATGAAAAGGCTAAATTCTTGTTTTCCAACTGCTCTTGTTTGTAGCAACAGTGTCTCCAGGCCCTCCTGAAAATTTTGGGTCCCCCTAATATTTTTTTATTTATTTTATTTATTTTATTTACATTTCAGATGTTTCCCCCCTTTCCAGGTCTCCCCTTTGGAAACCCCCTATCTCAATCCTTCCCCCTGCCTCTATGAGGGTGCCCCCCCCCCCCCCGGCCCACTCCCATCTTCCTTCACTAGCATTCCCTTACACTGGGGCATCTAACACCCTCAGGCCCAAGGGCCTCTCCTCCCACTGATGTCCAACAAGGGTCCCCCTAATTTTAAAACAAGAGATTGTGTTCTTTCTGTCTACACCCTTCCTTGAAACGATGCTAATAGTAAACAAGGCATCGTGGCTTATGCTTGTAATCCTAGCACTCAAGAGGCTGAGCAGGAAGATAACGAGCTCATAACTAGCCTGGGCTATACATAAGACCTGCCTCTAAATAAAAAGAAGACATCATGGCTTCTGCTACAGCAGTCGTATGCCAGCCAGGGGGGAAATGCCTAGAGATTATTTGAACCCCACCCACTCTGGCATCACTGAATAGACATCCTCAATGGTCCAACTTGAGACCCTTTGTTTAGGAAAAAACAATCTCATTTATTTAAATTATTGTGATTCAAACTTTCTCATACTAGAAGCTCACTGCATTTGTATTAGTAAGCTTCTACTGCTGTAACAAATACTTAAGACAAGCAACTTGAAGAGAGATTTGTTTTGGCTCCTGATTTCAGAGCTGTCAGGCCATGATTGCTTGCTTACCTTTGTGTTTTGGACTGTATGGTAAGGTCACATCAGGGGGGAGTGTATGGTGGGTGAGACCATACTCCTCATGGTAGTGAGAAGAAAAGAGAGATGGGAAAGAGGACGCTCTAGACATCTCCCTGAATGACGTTGTCCCCACAATGACCTAACTAGTTCTAGTAGTACCACAGTGTCCCGCCCCGCAGGACCTGGTTATTCGTGGGTCGAGGTGAATCCCAACCTTTAATAGAAATGGGCGAGAGAAAGAAAGGAGCGAGACCAAGCAGATTCTTGTCAAGGTCTGTTTTAATTCTTAGAAAGCTACCGTTTATAAAGAGTGAAGGAAAGAGAATTGGAATGAGGAAGGTAGGGGAAGGGGTAATTCAATAA
>CM052705.1:81833439-81876841 GCA_028551405.1 Uromys caudimaculatus | reverse complement strand
TTGTATGGTTGGTCTTATCTTGCACGTCCTGTGTTAAACCCTATCTCGGGATTCCCAAGCTACCTGCGTAAGCACTATCTTGGCGCAAAAGGTCAGGCTCTTGCACAATGGGCGAGGTCAGAGGCCAAGCCCTGGCTCCCAACACCACAGGCAGGCGGCCAAGCCTGTACAGCACATTTGAATTTGAGATTCAAACTAACCAAGTGTCCTTCGCTGGCTAAAGTCCTGTCGTATGTTCTGACTCTCAAGAGGTGAACATCTAAGAGGGAACAGACACCCAAATTGGACCAGGACAGCTATTTGAAAACTTTTTATTCTAATTAAATTTAATTTTATTCTAATTAAATCCATTTTTCAGAGTTCAGTAGTTGTTCCCATGTCATCTGTGTTGGCCGTAACAGCTGGCCAGGTCAGAGTTTTCTTTTCTGCTGTTGTTTTTATTTTGTGTTGGTTTGGAGTTATTGATGCGCCTGTTGTTTAAGAGAAGACCCCTCTCTCTCAGTAGCACAAGACCTTAAATTAAACTCCTTATGTTAGGCTAGGTGGAATTTAGAATTGCCTTAGCCTCCTGAGACCTGGGATTACAGGTGTGTGCCGCCTTGTCTGACTCAGTTGGAGTTTTCTTAGAGCTTCAGACATTCTGCTGTAGGCTGTGATGAGTGGAAACAAGAGTCCCCATTCCTTTTATTAAACCACTGTGAACAGGAAGAGAGCGAAGAAGTCAGCAGCGGAGAATGCTAAAACTACTTAGCCCTGTCGTTTTCTGAAGACAGAGATGAAAGGCCTCTTTAATAAGCAAAGTTTCTAAATGGCTCAAATGGGAGCACAGTAATGAAGAGAGAATGGTACCCTGGTTTCCTTTTCCCCTTTCAAAGGGCAAGCCTCTGCCCTAACAACTCAATTTGCTGTCACTTTGAGTCATCTCCCCTGGTGAAGGAAATTGAAGATGGCACAAGAAAAAGTCCACCTCAGACATGATGATGGGGGGTTCAGGATGCTGAGCCCGCCAAGAATCTTCATTTAATCAGTACTCACAGTGATGCTGGCAACTGCACCATACATCCAAAGTGTAGCTTCGTAGGGACACTCAGACTGGTGCTTGATCAAACAGCTGGGTACCATAACCTGGCCACACTGACACAGAAAATTAGCCATCACTTGCTCAGTAAAGTTTTCTGTGGTTTCATCTTCCTGAACACGAGTCCTCTGGAGCAGTTATGTTACATTAATGAAGATGGTAGCGTAGGATAGTCATGCTTGTGTATCAGCAGGGAAGATGCAGAGACTGGGGAGGGTGGGGGCAGAGGGGACAGGGTGGGAGGGGTGGCTTGTCAGATGTTTTAGCTTACACATTTTATTTGTATATTTAGTATCATGGCACTTACAAGCTGAACATTCAGATGTACGACAACCATTTAGAGTCACTCTGCCTAACGCCACGCAGCCTGCACTCCCAAGGGAGAGTCACCTACTTAGACGCTCAACCTTACTTGTGTTCAATCAGAGAAAAGCTCAGGTTTTGTTTCTTATAGTGTTCTACTCCATCATGCTTTTCTCTCTACTTCCTGGTTATATTTTAGTTTAGTCAAGGGGAAAAAAGGCTGTGCTCTTAGCCAGATCCGGGGGCGACGCATGGAGAAGACAAGAATGGAAGAGGAGAAGGGACGGATGGCTCTGTATTTGTATCAGTGATGTCAGTCTCAGGTTACACAGTCAGAAGAGGGGGGGAAGGAAAGCAAAGGAGAGAGAGAGGGACAGAGAGGGACAGAGGGACAGAGACAGAGAATTCCCCCAGAGAGAAGTAATTCATGCCATTGTGGAAACTGGTCATCATCAGGCAGGTGGCCCAGGAGACCCACTGTGCAGATCCAGTCACATCTGAAAGCCTGAAGATCAGGAGAGAAGATGGAGGCTCATCCAAGTCTCAGTCTAAAGACAGTCAAGGAGGAGAACTCTTTCATTCCTAAATGGGACTCACAGGTCCATTCACTAAGTGGGTTGATTTGAATGGCAACATTGCAGAGAAGAAAACAAAACTCCTGTTTTTTCATCACAGACTGGATCTCTATTTCTTAAGGGAGGGAAGAAAAGGAACCAAGAAGTGTGTGGGGCCAGGGAAGGTTGCTTACTCACAGGACTGGGCAGTGCCATCGATAATGGTACTGTGTTCTACAAAATCGCATCACCAATTTCTCCAGAGTGTCCCCCACTTCTCCAGGAATGGTTGGAGATATTTGGGTGCTAGATACAGTTTTGAATTCTATATTCAAGATCTCAATCCTGGGATGAATGTCCTCCTAAGACTCCCAGTTCTCTGCACCTAAGCCAAAATTCAAAGTTCTTAAAAGGCTTCCACAGCTATGGGATTGGGCCCTGTACCCCCATTTGTCTCTATAGTGGTTTGGATAAGTTTGGCCCCCATAGATTCATGTGTTTGAATGTTTGACCCATTGGGAGTGGCACTATTAGGAGGTTTGGTCTTGTTGGAGTAGGTGTGGCCCTGTTGGAGGAAGTGTGTCATTGTGGGGGTGGGTTTTAAGGTTTCCTCATGCTCAGGCTCTGCCCAGTGTGGATGAGAGCCTCCTCTTGGCTGCCTGTGGAAGACAGTCTCCTCTTGGTTGCCTGTGCAAGACAGTCTCCTCTTGGTTGCCTTTAGATCAAGATGTAGAACTCTTGCCTCCTCCAGCACCATGTCTGCCTGCACGATGCCTTCCTACCATGATGATAATGGACTGAAGCTCTGAAACTGTAAGTCAGCCCATATTAAATGTTTCCTTTAAAAGAGTTGTATTGGTCATGGTGTCTCTTCACTGCAATAAAACCCTAACTAAGACGGTCTCCTTCCAGACTTTAGTAGAAAACTTCACACCATCCACATTTCCAACACCTAAAGAGCTCTCTTTCCGTGAGCTGCTGGGCCTGGAGACTAAAATCCTCATGACATTAATCACATCAGTGGCATGACTACTCTCTGCTAAGTGACATTTCTCCCACTGTGTGATACCCCACAGGGTCAATCTGGAGATCACGAACTGAACATCTGACAACCGTCTCTAAGAAGAAGGACAGCACTTCCGATAGTGTAGAAAAACTAGATAAGAGCTGTAAGTGTGTGGCTGTGCTCTATTAGTATCTCACTTAGTAGTTGGTGAGCACGTGACTTCTTCATATTAATACGCCCTCAACGCATTCTCCCATATCAGACTTCTAACCAGTTTGATCACAGAGAGACCAGTGGAGAGAAGGAAGAAAACAATTAGGGCGTGTGAGGGGGGAGATCATGAAGGAAGGGAGAAGGAAGTATGGATAGCCATCAAGGTACGAGCACTTCCAGCCAGCTAGGGGAACAAAGTCCAACCCAAACTCACCCGCCACTCTCCTTCCCTGATGTGTCCTTGGTCTCCAAGACCATCTGAGGATGTCTCCCTGGCTCAAGTCCACTATGGTGAAGGGTTTCAAAAGACCTGCGGAGGGAAACCAGGCAGCCGTTTCCATGAGTCCTCTCCCACAGGACCTGCTCAGTTCCTCAGTAACTCGGTGCCCGGGGTTCTCCCCAGAGCTGCTCACATAAGCACCCTCTGTCTAGCACCTATCCAAATGCCAGGATCCCAGAAGGCAAACAGTTGCTTATACCAACAGGCACTGTAAGTCACTTATCAATCAGGGTGATGGAAAGCCTTCCTGGAACCCAAGTCCCTGGACGCCAGCCAGTGGACAACTCTATAAACAGGCCACTCCAGGAACAGCATCCTCCCTTGTTAGGCTTTCTGCTCATCTGGGTCTGTTCAGGGTGCCGCGAAACTTTCTGCCGACAACTTCCACAGGGGTTTCAACCCTGTATTAGTCACTTCGCTCAACTTAATTTAGTTCTCAATTTCCATCATGGTGGGGAAGACTTTCTAGTGGAAGCACCTTAGCTGTGGCTGTGGCAGTAAGCACTTGCTCACATCTGGGCAGATCAAGAGCTCCACTGCTTTGCTTCTTTTTCTATGTTATGTCTGGAAGTCTCTTCCCCCAGTCCATCATGGGGTTCCAGACCCACAGTGAAGGTAAGCCTTGCATTCTTGGTAAAAGCTCTCTAGAACTACATTCAAACATGGACAAGTGTGTCTTCTAAACGATTCGGAATCCAGTCAAGCTGTCAGTGAAGAATAACCAGCACAAAGCCCTCAGGAAGAGAGAACAAATCTGTGCGGTAAACTCACCGACATGTTCACTCCAAGCCACATTCTCAACTTTGGGATTAGAACCTCCTTCAAGATTGTCTTGCATCATGTCTGCCCCAGCTCCTCTTGCTGTCCGCCTCCTTCCTTGCATGATCTGAGGAACCAAGTGCATGCTTAAGAGTACGCTTAACATTTTGGCTCTAGAGAGGTCCCTGGCCTCTACAAGGTGGAGAACACATTTATTCATCAGGTATCTGCTTTCTCTCAGGACACATTAATGAGCCACAAAAATCACAGGCGTCAGGAGCTGCACTGGCAAGGACCTAATTCACAGTAAGTCAAAGGAGCCACACAGAGATACATACAGCTGGGCCAGAGAGACACTGAGCTCTGGGTACAGGCTCTGGTTCAGTAGCTTGCTAGTTTTAAGTTCAAAAAATTTGTATCTGTGAGGTGGGAGCAACTCTGTTTGATGGAGGATTACATAAAACACACAGTGTAGAACATCATCTTCCTTTCCCCTCTTATGGAAGGACTTCGAATCTCTCCTGGTTCTCTCATCTCTCAACATCAATGCTGAAGGCTATGCAATAACCGCGACCCCATCCAAAGACTACCCACCCAGACCAGGACTGTTTCTCAGCAGCAAGGTTCCCATGGAAATCCCAGAGCCCCAGAAGCTGGACTTGAATGGGAAATCGCTTAAATAAGCTGAAGTTGATTACAATCAGCAAATGCTCATTGTGACTCAAGTTTGGGATGGCTGCAATGGAGACAGATGTGGAAGATAAGCCTGGGAGGTTTTATGTGTAGGAGGCTGGATGCTATTGGGAGAGAAGCCTCAAAAAATCAGTACACGAAGACAACTGTACAGAGTGCGGCTGAATGAAACACTCAGCTGTAAGTGAGACAGATTCTGTGGCAGGCTAAACTTATTGTGAGGAATGAGTCAAAGATTGGCTCGACTGATCTAGCTGTGTCCTCTCAGCTGGCTCCCAGTGACTCCACTCTTTGGTAGCCTCATCCTTTCCATGCAGCCTAGACTTACTGGCTTTTTTCTAATAAACAGAATTATAGGATGTCACTTCCTTCATAGGCTATGAAATGGTGGTGTCTTCCTTCATGGTGTCTTCTCTTGCGTGCCCTCCCTTTTTCATTCACAGCTCTGAGGAAGCCAGTTGTCATGTTGGGCGGTGCCCTGTGGAGTGGCTCACATGGCAGGGAGGTCCCCTGACCATAGCCAATAGGAAGCTGAGCACTGAATACTACCAGCTAGAGTGGGCTCAGAAGCATCCTTGCTGATGGACATGAGGCTGCAGCCCTGCCAGACACCTTCCAAACATGACAGACCTTACTTAAAGGCACCTGGTGATTCTGCTCCTTCATTCCTGACCCCCGGAAACTGCCAGGTAATACATGTTTATCGCACTACCTTTGGAGGTTGTTTGCTAGGCAACATAAGTAACAGATAAGTAACAGAGAAAGATGGGTAGGCTTAAAGGGGATGGGAGGGTGAGGTCCAAAATGGGGGGATATGAGAGACGCTTTCTTCTTCACCCACCATGGCTCGTGGCTGGATAAAAGATGAATTAAGAAGAGAAAAACAAACACATTTATAGACACATGTTTTATGCATGTGTCACATGGGAGTAGGAAGTATGCAGAGACAAGGGACTCAAAGAGGTGGCTTAGAACTGGGTACATATTTGTCAAAAAACAGTAAATCTATAGAGAATGAATAGAAAATGGAAAGTGGTTTTAGTTTCCAAGGGTGATAAGCTGTGTGAGGTAAATACACAGGACACTAATGGAAGACAGCAGGGCTGGTGAGAACAACCAGGTTTATGCAGATTTCATGATCCCACCTCTGGGTTAATAATGGCTCTGTCTCCAGTGGTAACTCTTGTCCTTACCCACAGACAGAAAAGCTGGGATGCTTGTGTAAATTACGTCCTATATTTTGGGCAAATTGGGGGCAGGCAAAAGCTTTTGCTGTTTGCTCTTCCTTAATTGCCTCAAGCACAGAATAATTCTTGTGTTAAGGAGACCTATTTGGGATGATATGTTTTGGTTTCTTTAAAAACCCATGTGTCAGACTTTGACAATGAGCAATTATGAAGGCTTTGCTCATCAGGGTCTGTGGTGGAAGAGGAAACACCATTCCTCACTCCAAACCCCGAATACACACACACACACACACACACACACACACATACATATCTTGGGAGCAAGCACTGTTCCAGCTACTTTTCTTCTCCTAGATCTCATCCTTGTCTCCGAGGCCCATGAAACCTCCAGAGCCTTCATCCAGGCCTGCTCTTCGGGGAGATATCCCATCGCATGTCAGTCTGTGCTGACTGCCTTGGTCCAGAGAACCTGTGCTATGTGTGGGAAAATGGGGCTAGGCAATTCCTGCCTGTACCATAGCAACAACTGATCAAAAGCTCATCACTTCCATTGCTGGCATCCTGTTTTCATTGGTTACTACTGAGATTGGACAGCTCAGCTTGCTCCCAATTCTCTGAACTCCTCCTGAAAGCTATCAGGAAGTTATGGAAGGAACAACAGTGTCCATGGCTACTCCAGATTCCAGCTGGAGAAAATGAACAGTCACAGTTCTAGGAGAAACTCGAGCTATCACTAAAGAAGACGAACTCCAGAGACAGAAAGCCAAGTTCCTGGATAGAATTGATGGTCACCAGGTTGACCAAAGTCAGACATGGGCCAGTGACACTGATGTTATTACAAACCCCATGAGCCCATCTCTGCCTGCCAGCTGAAGAGGTCTGGGAATTAATGTCCCTGAAAATTGCCATGACCATTATCACTGAATAGCTTTATACTGGAAGGCCCCAAAAGGGTTTCTTCGGGGCCAGCTGATATGGAAAAAGGGTTTTGCTCGGCCTTTGAGTGCAGCATGTCTGTGGCTGTCATCTGCACAAGTTTCCTAAAAAGATTTCCCAAAGGACTCCAACATTAATCCCCTGGCCTTTGAGAGTTTGTTTCTAGTTTGAAAACAAGGTTTAGGCATGTGGACAGATAAAGTTTTGAACAAGACGTTGCTAGCCTACAGGACGAAGATCAGTGCAAACAAGACAGACAGAAGAGGCTAAAAAGGCAACATGGCTGCCCAGGGAAGGACAGAGGCCAGGCAAAGCCTTGCGTACCAGAACCTGCCCAGCACCAAGGCTCCTCTTTCCTTCTGGGAATATGCGTGCACATGCCCAGGTCTCTCTGTCTGCATCCACTGTCCTGCTCCTTCAAACCCTGCCCTTTTCGGCTTGTTCTTCCTCCCTAAGTCCCAACACAACCACAGTAGTCCCTAGATCTGTGTGGCCTTTCGGGGCCAGCAAAACTTCTGTATCCCTCAGTTCAGTGTTTGGAACCAAGCCATACCACTGGCGGTAGCCAGACTATGAATGGGAGCCTGAGGGTCAGATGTCTCCTTTCAGCTGCTATCGGCTGTGACCGAGGGCTCTGTAGAAGTGAAGCAATACCCTCTGTGCTTCACAAAGACAGTGAGATCAAGGACATTCTGAAATGGATGCCCAATAGTTGGGGAGATAAGGGGGAGGGTGTGTGGCAAGTAAGAGGATAGAAGTGGCTTTCTTATCACGAAATATTACAGTGGAAATATTACTCTTTTTTTTTAAAAGAAAAAATATCATCTTAGTTGTTTTGTTGTTGTTGCTGCTACTGCTTGTGGTGGTATGTGTAAGACTCAAACTGGCCTCAAACTCACAATCCTCCTGCCTCATCCACCTGAGTGCTGAAACTGCAGGCATACACCACCACACCCAGATCATCTGTTGGTTCTGATGGGGGAGCCAGGTCCCCAAAACAAGAAGGTGACAATCATCAAACTCTCTTAGCCACAGGGAAGGACCAGGGCTTATTCAAGGCCATGTTTTCTAGTGTTCAACCAACAAATGACCACTATGGTCTCTTCTGGAATAGTCATTTGATGGCTGTGGGCCTTTCCGTAAGGAGAAATGAAGAAATGAGGAACGATCCTTAGCATAGAGAGGGGTACTGTTACTTTAACATTAGCATTGCTTTCAGATCTTGAGATACACACACACACACACACACACACACACACACACACACACACACACACACACACACACACACACACACATATGAACATGAGCAAAATCCACCACAGAAGGAGACCCGAGTTCCTCTTTGTAGCCTGCTCTGGTGGCAGGAAAAGCTCAGTGCTTGTGACCCTGGAAATGATGGTCCTTGCTGTCACCAGCCAGAAAACTCCAAGGGCAGTGCCAGTGCCAGAAGCCCAGAAATCACTGCTAACAAAGCAGGGTTGCTCCCAGGTGACTGGGAGTTGACAGGAGAACTGAGGCCTGAAGGATAGGGTTGCCACAGACTATAACCAGGAGGGTTTATGGAAGCCAGTTACCACAGACCTCTGACCCTCCTCTCTGACTCACCCTTTCAGCCAGAAGCCATTCAACACCCTTACCTAAAAGAGATGGGACTCTGCCTGGGAGTGACCGAAATGCCTGACATCCATCAGGGCCCAACTGCCATCCATGACAAGCACACTGGACTCCCTCACACGGAGTAAATTGGTTTGACCTTTAGGAGGAAAGGGAAATATGTCACCTTCCTAACTCAGATGATGGGAAGATACCCTCTACAATGAGAGATGACCTCCCCACGCAGGAGATGGAGAAAGGCCCTGAGCAGGGCTGGGACTGAAAAATTGAGGTCAGAGCAAAGGCACTTGGAGTAGAATTTAATTCCCACAGGCTAGCCCTGATAGGACACCCTTGCAAGACCTGTTTCTCAGGATCTGATTTCTCTGTTTCTCCCAGCCCTTCTTAGACTGGCTTGGAATGACACTAAAGAGACTTTGGCAGGGAGTCCGGAGGTCCTCAGCAAGGAGCCAGCTCAAGGGGGTTGGGAGAATGCGACACAAAGGGGCAGGTTTTGTTCCTAAGGCTGGGCCTTTGCAATGTTGAAGGTAAACAGGAAGGTAAGTCTTTCAGATATCCTTCAACTCCACCCACAGCCCTGAATGAGTCTTATTCTTTACAGAGTCTAATTTGAGAGATGTCTGTTCCCACTGAGCCGGACAATTGCTTAGCTGATAAAGACAGATAGAAGGTAGCCTCGGAAGAAAAAGGGGACTGGGCCTCCAGGCAGGTGACATTTCGGTTGAGGCTCCACTGGTATGGCCGTGTGGCATCTTATATGGGAAGGGTTCCCCGGAGAGAAGCTCTTCTGGCTTAATGAATAGTTAGCAGCTGTCGGGAGGGCTTAAGGGCCACAGCAACAAGAGCATTGCTTCTTGCCTCTGCCTACCAAGTCTTCCCATGCTCACCTCTTCCTTTGTGACTGCCCCACATTGGCCTATCCCTGCTTGTCCCTTTTAATGGAACTAGTGTCCCCACATATGCTGGCATCACTGAGCTGGGGGTAAGATCTGAGATAATCTAGTGCAGTGAGCACAGGGGTGAGGGGTTATGCACAGATGAGCAAATTAGTGCCCAGCAAGTTGGCTCACAGTTAGTTTAATTAAGCAACCCATGCCTTGTCAGTGGCAGAGACAGGTTCCCCAGCCTGAGACCTCTCTTGGTCATGTGACACACACTGCCACATGCTACCAGCATCTTCATCTCCTCTTGCCTAGAGCTAGAGGGCTTCCTGAGTGAGCCCTCCAATCTGAGTGAGGAAGCCCAACAATCCTTGTTGTTTCTAAGGAAGACAAGGCAGGGTAGCCTTCCACACAGGGCCCAGCAGTCTCAGGAAGGGGTGGCCTTCGCCCTACCCTTGCCTTTCTGTAGCCATGTCTCATTCTGGTTGCTTGTGGTTAGTGTAGTCTTGGTGCCAGGCTCACATTTACAGTCCTTAGTTTCAGAATCTATGAGGTTTTTCTCCCATTTCCCTGTTACTGTGGCGACGAAGAAAGTTCCCATCCTCAAGTTCCCACCTTTTTGGATTTTATGAGTTATCTTTCCCAAATAAGGACAGAAAACATACCTAGTCTGCCTTTCTAGGAGAAAATGAATTTATTAGTGAGAGCTGAAGAGAGGATATAATAATAACAGCAGTTAACCTTTATTGATGCTTATGGCGTGCCAAGTTCTGTTGTGTCACAGCTAATAGAAGGCAGAGCTGAGATTTCAAACCAGACCCTCTGGTTCCAGGGTTCCCAGTTTCAACATGATTTGGTTCTATATAACACACAGGAAGATTAATATATGCCCAAGGGCGTTACTTTTCTCATCACTATACCAGAATGTCTGAACGTAGTAACTTAAGTGACAAGAGGTTTATTTTGGCTCACAGTTTAGAGAGTTTAGTCTGGAACCATCAGGATGGTTCTGTGGATAAATGTACCTGCTGCCAAGCCTGGAAACCTAAGTTCTATCCCTGGAACCCATATGGTGGAAGGAAAGAACTGACTCCAGTAGTCCTGTAACTTCTACATGTGTACTGTGGCATATGCCTACAATATGCTAAATAAATCTAAAAATATAATATGACATTGATACTAAGTCCATCATGACAAGATGAAGATGGAGGATAAAGCATCTTGGTCTGTGGGAGAAGAGTTTGTACTGACTGGTCATTAGGAAGCAAAGACTGGGGCAGGTAGCAGGCTGGGCAATAGATTTCAGAGTCCAACCAGCAGTGAGCCTACCACACCAGCTTTGCCTTCTTTACCAAAGATTACATACTTTCTAAAACAATACCACCAGCTGGAGATCAAATGCATGGGCCTGGGGGGATATACAGATCCTTCCCTCCAAAAAGCTGTTGGGGTGTTGTAACCCGTGGACCCTTTTGGGTCTAGATTGTGAGAAGATTTGTTATGGTGGTGGTGTAATGGTGGTGGTAGTGGTAATTTGTTGTTGTTGTTTTCCAGAAAGGCTGTCACGTGATAGCCCAATCTAGCCTGGAGGAACTTACTATGTACTCAGTGATCTTCCTGCCTCAGCTTCTTGAGTTCTGGGAATTCAGGCAGGCATGAAAAGAATTGTTTTTAACTGAAATGGCAAAGCTTACCCTTCAATGTATACAAATCATTTCACATACTCTGTCCCAAAACTTAATGGAGGGGAGACTATTGTAACCGCCACAATCAATGAGGCTGGTGGCTACGGGTTGTGAGCAGATGGGGAGAGTCAGTCAACATATGACAGGGCTGAACGGTCCAGAAAAGTTTGTCCTCTCTAAGTCTTCTTTTATGGCCTTACAGCACAGGCACACAGCTATGCTCAAAAAAAAAAAAAAAAAAAAAAAAAGACGCCACATTCATGAAGCTTATAAAATAGTACACAGAACTGAGTATGTGCTGCAAAGTGCTTCAGGGTAGATGGCAGACATCTTTGACTTTAAATCTGATCTTTGATGCCTCTGGGGTGGGGTGTGGGTGGGGAAGTGGTAAACCAGCTTGAGTTTATAATGTGAGGCCATAGAAGAGGAAGCATTTAGAAAGGACACACTTTTCTTGACTATTCGACCCTGGAGTCATATCCCAGGCACACAGGAAATGAGTGTCTTGCTTATGAGTTTCCATGCAATAAGATGCTGAAGAGTAGAGAAAAAAACAAATGGTACACGCCATTGATTGACTGTCCCCGGCACTGTTCTTTCCCTGTAGCCACTGGCCTGGTTGAGTCCCATGTCTGGAGGTCTTCTAACAAGCCCCCTCTTCATCGTTTTTTCTGCTGCCTCTGATTCATGCAGAAGCTGGAGGCTTCCTGGCTAAAGTTTTCCAGGATACATCACTGGTTCCTGGAAAATGTTGAGGCCTTTCTGTGCTTCACTATGGGTCTTGGTCAGACACTTGGGCTCTAGGTAGTCTCTGCTGGCAGAGAAGTGAAGAGTAAAGAAAGCTTGAGCCCTGAGACATCTCTTCCTTGCCAGGATGCCAAAGTGATGGAAAGTGTTCTGCAGTGGGAGTTTAGGGGAGGCCACTCCAAAGTTGAAACCTCCTATGTTGAAATTATTTACCAGTTGCTAGAGGAGCTGGGATTAGAACTCAGAGCTGAGAGGAAAAAAAGAAGCAGCTTGCTCTTATGCAAATTATCCACCACTGAAGACCTGTCCCTGTTTTACAAATGAGGACTTAGAAAGATAAGTAATTTCTCCAAGACCACATAGCAAGAAGTAGGGAATTTAAACTCTAGAGCTCTGACATTTAGATCCTTGGTCTGTTCACACAGAAGTGATGCCACACTCTTAGTGAACTCTCATAGAAGATTACAAGCTTCCTTGTATTTATTTCTTGAGGAATTCCTCTCTCTAGGACAGTGGTTTTCAACCTATATGTCCTGATCCCTTTAGGGTCGAATATCAGATATCCTGCATATCAGATATTTACACTATGACTTATAATAGTAGCAAAATTATAGTTATGAAGAAGCAATGAAATAATTTTATGGTTGGAGGTCACAGCAACATGAACTGTGTTAAACGGTCACAGCAGCAGAAAGATTGAGAACCACTGGCCTAGGTGGTCTTTCATTCAACACCTTTACCACAAGAGTCAGGGTAATTAACCATAGTTGACTTAAAATTCCACCCTGAGAATTTCAGTGATGTAACTCAGCAAAGATATGCTTTTCACCACTATCACCTTAAATGCAATTGAGTGATTCTCCTCCAGTCATTGACTCAGGATCCAAGGCATTTCCAGATTCAATGCCATTTTAAACACAGCTGGAAGAAGATCTGGGAGAAGCACAGTTAGGTGTAGATGCATCATCTATCACTACGCTGGTCAGAACTGAGTGGCAGAGCTTCAATCTGACTGTAAAGGACAATGAACAGGTAACTGGGACTTTTCATTGTGATAAATACCCAAGAAAAACAGCTGAAGGAGAGGGTGCATTTATGTTGATGCATTGTCTCCGAGTCTTCAACCCATAGTTGGCTGGATCCATTGCTTTGATCTGTGGTGAGCAGAATATCACAGAGTCACCACTCACCTTGTGGTTGCCTAGCAGCAGAGAGAAATAGGAAGGAGACATGGACAATATGGGTCCTTCAAAGGCAAGCTCCTATTGGGCTAACCTCCTCTATCTAGCTCTTATCTCTGGAAATTCCCATGAGCTTCTGGAAGAGCCCCAGGAACTGGAACCAGAGTCTTCAACACGCAAGCTTTGGGAGAAGTGTTTGCTATTCAAATGATGAGTTTTCTTGTGTACATAGGAAAAAGAAGTCAGATGGATTAAATTCATCAGTCTTACACAACCATTGTATTAGTCAGGGCTCCCAAAGGAGGCACATCCAGCCGGGGTTTTGAATTTGACAAGGATTACATTAGAATATTCTTACTCCTCAATAAGGACATTGAGGAATCCAGGGATCAGCAATAACAGACTCTCATACCACCCACCCCTACTCCTAGGACAAAGAAAAGAAACCATGATACCAGAACCTAGGCAGAGCTGGAGGCAGGACAGTGCCACCTGTTATTGTATTGTGACAGAGGATCCATTCACTGCCAGAGCTCCCATATCAGAGGGGAAGGGGACTGGAGAAGAAATGCTTGCTTCTCCCTCATGCTTTAGATCTGCTGCCTATTCTCCCTATGACCAAAGCCAACTGAAAGCCAAGACACAAGAGCCTTGGTGATTGATACAGCGATCAGCCTCCCAGGTACAGGAAGGGCAGGCAGTGGATCTCGGAGGCAAAGGTCCAGAGATCAAGCAGCACACAAACCAAACACCTGAGTACTTCCACTTCAAGGGAATGTCATTCTCCTTTGGCATTTGCCTTGTGTGAGCTGCACACTGAGCTCTACCTGTCTACACGACCTATTGGTCCTAGGGCGAGCCCAGTGTCAGCCACATGCCTCATAACCTCACCTGCCCTGATGGACACTCATAATGTAATGGGATAGAACGCAAATTATCACAAATCCTTTCTATCTCTAATATAGAACCCAAAAGGTTCTGTAGCAACCCATGTGCCATGCAAAGTCCGGATCGCTCTATGAGAAGAGATGAGAGGATCATGGCTGAGGGATCCTGACACTCTTAGCCCAGAACGACTCAGCCCTTCCGCCTTTCCTATTGTCAGTCCATCTGTCATTCTATTCTGTCTTTCCACCTTCAGCAACCACCTCCTGGAACCTGTGTCAGCCTGGGCTCTGGGCTGACTGTGATTAACTGAGCAGATACGTTCACAAAGCTCGTCACTCTTGCGGGGGCTCAGAGAAGCAGCTGCAGTAATTACAGGGAATTTCTGGAATGGAGACTAATGGTGCAGTTTCAGATCTAAAATGCTTTTGATCCTCTTCATCATTAAAAGGCCATTAAAGGTACAACACATATATCACCAGGCATCAAATCTGCATTGATGTAAAAAGAAATTAGGCTAATAATTGTTCCCAAGGCCATTATCTCCAGTAAGTGAGGGCACATGGCTCCCCTTGTGGTTCTGCAGAAGGCTTTCATTGACCCAGATCAGTTCAGTTTAGACAACATTGACTGAACCTTTCTTGTGTGTCACTTTAACCAGATGCCTGCGTCTGTGAATACCCCAGCTTAAACTGTTGAGTTTCAACGTCTTGCCCTCTGGTTTATAGGCTAGGTACTGTGAGGGAAAACAAAACAAAGCAAAACACCACAGGTGATAGAGATGAAAAGTTCCGCATGACATAGTGACCCTAGCACCAGAGGCATAACCACAATAAATAGAACCGAAAAGACTGCAGAAGCCAGGTGAATGCTTCACGTTGGTAAGTATTCACTCTGCATCAGATTCATTTAAGAACTACCCACTACCACTACCCAATGAATCTCTCTTTCAGGTCCCAGGGGAGGGCAAGATTAAACTGTTCTTATTGGTTTAGGTCTCAACTATCTTCCCCTACCTACCAGCAAAGCCTTCCATCCCAAAGACCTACTGTCAGGTACGCTCTCCTCAACCAGCCCCCTACAGCTATCTTCCCAGCATCTACCAGGGTTCTAAGACTGTTGCTGATAGATTATGTTGATGTGATAAACACCATGATCAAAATCAACTTGGGGGCAAGGGGAGGTATTCACAAACAGGTAACACTGAGAGAATTAAAGGCAGGAGTTGAGGCAGAGACTAGGACAAAGTGATGCTTACTGGCATGCTGCTTTTTATGCCTTGCTCACCTTGCTTCCTATACAACCCAGGATCATGAGCCCAGGGATATTACTTCTTACAGGGGCTGGGCTCTCCCCCACCTATCAACAATCGAGAAAATACCCTCACAGACATGCCCACAGGTCAGTATGATAGAAGCAATTCCATCTGAGATTCCCTCTTCCCAGGTGACTGTATTCCCAGGTGTCAAAATGACAAAAACTAACTAGCACACAGACCTCTGATCTGGTCCCTGGTTGTCTCCCACTGAATCTTATTTATCAGTCAGGTGTGAGACTGAGTAGCAATGCCATAATCCTCAGACTCTCAGGTCCTCCAAGATGAAAAATGGGATGTGGAAAAATGAAGAAAGGAGGGTGAACTATGGAATGCATGTGGCATGAATTCCTCCAGAGAAGACTCAGGATGAGAGAGATAAAATAAACAGCAAAACAGACAGGGGGCCTCATAGAAGCAGACTGCTAAACACATAGCTTATGAGTCTTAGGGTCTAGACCATAATATCTTCAGAATGAATCTAACCCTGGTCCTGGAATTAAAAAAGACTAAAAAGATGCTCATCAAAGTAGGTATGAGTTCTCCACTTCAGATGCTGAGGCATAAATATGACTGGGGTCTGTAAGGAGGGTTCCGCTGCCTTCTTTCTAGCCCTTAACCAATAGGAGACTGTTTAAGTCAATGCTGGTAACTTAAATATTTTTCTAATATCTCTATACACATGTCTAGTCACTTTCACAGTGCTATAGCAAATACTCTAGACAACTTAGAGAAAAAGTTTATTTTGGCTTAGAAGTTCCAGCTTAGGGCTAGTTGTCCTTGTCTTTAAGTTTGTGGTGAGGCAGTACCCCACAGTGAAGGCACATGGCACAACAAAACAGCTTGCTTCAGGATCGGAGAGAAGGAAGAGAGATGAGCCACAGCCCCACAACTCCTGGATGCACACTCCTAAGGACTTAAAGACCTCCTACTAGGCCTTACTCCCTTATGTCTCCACCATGTTTCTACAGTGCCCAGGGCAGGGACCCAGCCTTTACCACATGGACTTTTGGAGGACACTTAGGGTCCAATGAGCAAAACCAATATGGAGTGTGAAAGAAAAATACTAAGGGGCATGGAAAGTGGTGTCTACGCAAGTAGTGAAATGAGTACAGCTTTATATATGTGCTTACACAAGCGCTCATGTGTGTGCTTACACAAGCACTCATAGCTTTATGTGTGTGTTTACACAGCACTCAGTTTTCCCTGAAGGACCTGTAAGAAATGGTTAACACTGGCTGGGCGGTGGTGGCACACACCTTTAATTCCAGCACTTGGTAGCCAGATGTGGGTAGATCTCTATGAGTTCAAGGCCGGACTAGTTTACAGAGTGAACCTCAGAACAGTCAGGGCTATAAAGAGAAACCCCGTCTCAAACAACCAAAAGAAATTATTAACACTGGCTACCCATGAGAAATAGGAAGATGGCTGGAAGGCTGAAGTTGGAAGGAGAATTTTCATTTTAATATTTGTAAGATGTTGAATGTGACTTCTCTATTCAAAATGTGAAATAAGATCAAATCACTTTAAGTGAATATAGGAGGGAGCTATCATTGATTGAAATTGTATCAGACACTTTGCACATTAATTTTAGTTTTATATAGTTTTTTTTTAAAACTTAAAAACATGATATAAAAATCCTGAGAAACACAAATGTGCAAAAAAAAAAAAATTTGTCACCTATAATCTCAACTACTTTCAAAGAAAGCGACAGTTAAAACGTTGGTGTAAAGTCTTTCATTTAGATCACTGTTTTATAAAAATAGTGCTGCGCTGTTCCTGCTGCTTCCTCACTTGTTTTTCTCACTTCTCATCATACCATGAACATTTTCTCATGCCTACACTGTTCCTCTGAGAAATAATTTTAAGCCGTCGCATGGTACTGTATGGATGCACTACAACTTTTAAGTGAAGTTGCTATTTTAAATGTGTGTATGTGTGTGTATGTGTGTACTTTTATATAATTTTTACTTAAAAACATAGTATAAAAAGTCTGAGAAATGCAAATGTGCAAAAAATATTGTCACCTATAATCTCAAATATATACATACATACATTTTTTTCCTGATATTTACCAAGCTCTTCATCTAAAGTCCTAGAATGGATGGTCAGGAGATAGAAAATATTCCTGGCATTCCAAAGAGAAAGATTTCAAAATAAAGAATTAGAGACTTGGACAAGCATTGACTAAGCTGATGAAGTGAAGGTCTAACAAGTTACTGCTAGAGGTTGCAGTGCAAACATGCCGGGATCCCAACTGACTTGGTTTCCTTCCCCCTTAGATGATAAAGTACTCTGACAAAACCTAATTCAGGGGGAAAGGGTTTATCCTGACTCAAGGTTTAAGGATACAGGCCATCATGGCAGGGGAGTCAGTGTGGCAGGAGCTGGCCACATTGTATTCACAGTCAGGAAGGCAGTTATGAAGGCAGGCTCCCCTCACTTTTACTTTACACAGTCAGACCCAGGGAGGGTCGGGTCCTCAATTAAGATGAGTTTTCCCACTTCAGTTAGCATTCTCAAGATAAACCTCTAGGGGCACTCTGAGGCCTAGATTCTGTCAAGTTGACAGTACGAACCAGCACACCTAGGAAGCTTCTTCCAGGCTTAGCCACTTGCACAGCCAAAGCAGAAGCTCAAGCTCACCCAGAAACCAGCGCAAACCTCGGTTGCTGACTGTCTGTATATTTGTTTCATTTATCACTAGTGTGGGGAATCACACACACACACAGACAGACTGGTACACAGGCCACAGGGAAGTAGGCACATAGCATATAGGCTGATTCACACAGATGGGCTGGTGAAGGTTTTTACCTCTGACCTCAGGGCCATATTTATTCATAATCACACAAAGGCGGCATTCTGCCAGGAGTAGTTAAATACTTGGTCACATCACTGTTTACTTTTGGGTTCCAAAGTCAATCTTCTTTCTTTCTTTTTTTCCTGACTCAGAACTCCACTAATCTTCAGTCTTAGCTATTCTGGACCACATTGGATATCTGTCTCATATTATCTAAACATACACTGTCCTGTCAGCCTTCTGTCCCTTCCAAAAGACAACCTGAGTAAAGAACAACACAAGTCACCAATGCACTATGAGCTGATAGAGCTAAGTCTTTTCTGTGCCTTATCTAAAGTGTATGGAGTGAAGATTATGGCCCCGCTGCGGACATCTCCCTACCTCAACGAGCTAGTCCTCCATGGTGCTTCCATGGGAACACACGTAGCGCACCACAGCTCCGAGATATAAAAACCAATTATAGCAACTTGAGTGGCCCCACAAATAAACGATCTCCTCAAAGTAATGTGGGACCTACTTACTAATCTGTTATGGAGGTGCTTATATACAGACTCACTTAATCCAAGTTTGCTAAGTGAGTAAATGAAATGAATGATTTTATGTTCCCCAAGGCTCTAGTTTTTAGTACCTGATTTCAGGATTGTATTTCTTTCTTTCTTTCTTTTTTTTTTTTTTTCAACTTAAAATGGGAATTCTGAGTTCTGTTTATATCCTGAAGGGTAAGTTGTATTGAGCACATTAATTTCCTTAACATTTAGCCAATGAGCCCTGGCTAGGGTCATGAAGTGCCACACACTTCTCTTTTATAGAATGTGGACTGTGCAGGTGCAATTCTAATTATTTAAGGACCACACCTGCTACTGTGAGTGACGCTGCAATGATCGCAGTGCGTACATTTCTTTGAGACACTAATTTCATGTCTTTTGGATATATGCCCAGAATTAGAATTGCTGGATCATACAGTAGTTCTGCTTTTAATTTTTTGGGGGGGGGGTGAAGGGATCCTTCCTAGTTTTCTATAGTTGATGTACCAGTTTGTAAGCTCATTTAGAGAGCACAAAGGTTCCCTTTTCTCTGCACTCCCCTTAACACTAGACTTTGAATTTTTTATAGTAGTTATCTTAAAAGGTATGGGACGACATCTCATTAGGACTCTGATTTATATTTCTCTAACACTTAGTGGTGCTGGAATCATGTCTATGTATCTGTTGTCCTCTCCTATGTCTTCTTTGGAAAATGTCATTTGCTCCTTTTAATTTTTGATTTGCTATTGAGCTATATGAATTCTCTATGGTATATTTAGATACCATGCCCCTATCATATATGTAGTTTGCAAATATTTTCTTTCCTTCTGTAAACTGCCTTTTGAATTTGTTGGCTTTTTCTCTTGCTGTACAAAAACTCATTGCAAAATTTTTCTAACAGCCAAGATATGGAATCCTGCCATTTTGACAGCATGGATGAACCTATGCCATTATACTAGCTGAAAGAAGCCAAAGAGAGACAGACTGCATGATCTCTCTTATCGGCAGAACTTCACAGAAACAGAGAATAGCATTTTCTGAAGGTGCCAGGGGGCTAAATAAATAGGTTTTAATAAGACATAATGATAAGATGAAAAAGTTTAGGGTATCTAAGCTGTAGCACAGTGACTGCAGCTAATAATAACTGCAATTTGCTAAGACAGTCAATCTTACATGTTTCTGGCACATAAAAAACTAAGGTAGGTGATATATATGCATACATACATACATATATATATATATATATCGAGAAGATAACTGAAATAATATTATTCAATTGCAGTAATTATTTTACAATGTGTATGTGTGTTGAGGCACCATACTATCTACCTTACGTCTAGACATTAATGAAACCTAAGTAGCTGAGTATGGCCATCTTTCCATCCACATAGAGAAGGAAACAGAGACATAGAGAAATTATGTCATTTGCCTAAGGTCACATACTTAAAGTTTTATTAGTTATTTATATACCTAATGAAACATCAAAATGTAAGTAGATTTAAATATATACATGGATTAAAGGGGACAGATAAAATGAAAAGTTAATTGCATAGGATTTTTTAATATGTTTGGCCATGAGTAAACTTATTCTTTCTACTGTTGTAATTGTTCGTCTGTTTAGCTGTAATTATTGTTTTAAAAGTTGCTTGAAGCTGGGCAGTGGTGGCGCATGCCTTTAATCCTAGCACTTGGGAGGCAGAGGCAGGTGGATTTCTGAGTTCGAGGCCAGCCTGGTCTACAGAGTGAGTTCCAGGACAGCCAGGGCTACACAGAGAAACCCTGCCTCAAAAAAAAAAAAAAAAAAAAGAAAAAAAGTTGCTTGAAACTTTGATAGCATTGTTTGTTTCCCCATCTGTGATATGAGCTTAACCCCCTCTCTCTTTTCAACCCATACATATACTGTCAGCATATCTGGCTTTACCTAAAAAACACTAATAGGACCCTTTGTGTCTCACCATTATCCCTCTGAGCTGACAAACCATCATCTCTTGTTCAGACGAACTATATGCAGGGCAATTTCAATAACCTCAAACACAGATATGGCATCTGTTATGTTACATGTAGTTCACATAAGCACTGTGTTCTGTTTTTCATTTGGTAGATAATGATAAAACATGAACTGTGCGCAATTATGTTTTCACTGCACAGATGAGGAAACTGAGCCCCAAAGAAATTATGCCATTTGCTTACTGTTCATGCCACCAATAAGGGGCATAATTAGAATCTGATCCTAATTTTTGGCATAAACTCTGCCCTTATTCCTTGAGCTCTATGGTCATTCCCAGATGAATTCAGTATTCCCTAAGGAGTCTCCCCATTTCTACTTCTGTCCATAGTACAAGTAGTGTGTGTGTGTGTGTGTGTGTGTGTGTGTGTGTGTGTGTGTGTGTGTGTCTCCTTCTAGATGGAATTTCTCACTGAACCTAGGTCATCTTGTTCTGGCTAGAATGGCTATCCAGCCATCTCGCCCCCAGGATCCACCTGCTACTGGCCCACACCTCAGTACTGGGATTACAGATGTGTACCACCATGTTCAGCCTTTACATGGGTGCTAGGATTTCAAATCAGGTCTTCGTGTCTGCACGGGAAGCTCTTGGCCCACGGTTATCTCCCAGCAACCATGCCTATAGAAGTACTTTTATTGCTTGAGTTAGATCCTGCATTTAACTGCTCACAACCCCTCAAACTATCCCATTCTCTTTAGGTTACACCCACATGCTGGTGGGCAAGACCAGGCACCATCCAGAAAATCGCAGCCTTTCCAGACAGAACGGCCTTCTCGCTCCCTCACAGCCCAGGCGTTCCTCGGCCTCAGATCCTCTGCATGTGTTCTTGTTCTGCATGGGATGCTGTTTGTCTTCTCAGACTCTTCACAGTGCAGGCTCTTGTAGCCTTTGCTCACACATCATTTTGTAAGGGCTAGCATCTCTGACCAGCCTGTTTAAGATGTTAGTCCTTAATCACAGCATATTGCTCTTCAAGGCCCTCTCTGCTGGGTAATTCTTATCATTACACATACTATAATTCCATGTATTTATTTATTTATTATCTCCTTGACCATAAGTGCTATCAGGACAGGACCTTCCCCCCTTTCTTCTGCACTATCTTTAAAACATCCACCAGTGTCTGGTATATATGGTACTTGCTCAAAAATTATCTGTTGGTTTTCCATGGCTTTTGCTATTCCTAGTAACACCTCAGAAAGATCAGTGAGAGCTACTTTGCAACTGGGCAAACTACAGGCAGCAAGAACTGCCAAATACTACCACCTTCTGAAGAAAGGGGAGCAAGGATGGGCAAGGAAAAGAAAGGTAGGGTGAGGAGTGGGGTGCTCTGAGCCACTAGACATAGCTCATCTCAAGTGGAGCTGCTCTGACCTGCCTTATTAATGTGTATCTCTATAGTATTAACCACACTAATAGATTAAACTTTGAAATCGTTTTAAAAGCCCATTTGTTCTGTCAAAGGCTTTTTGCTGGTGGCTGCTACCACATGGGTGCTTAGAATAGACAGCCCTGAACTCCACAGAATGGTCCAAATCTATGGGATAGATGGATGCTTGGTTCCAGAAGGTCTCTATAGAGTTTGTTCTCAATCTTCCTATTGCTTCGACTCTTTAAAACAATTCCTCATGTTGTGGTGACCCCAACCCTAAAATTATTTTTGTTGCTACTTCATAACTATAATTTTGCTATTGCAATGAATTGTAATGTAAATATCTGTTCTCTGGTGGTCTTGGGTGACCCCTATGAAAGAGTTGTTTGACATCCAAAAGGGTCACAACACACAGACTGAGAACCACTGCTCTAGAAGAAGAAGCCAACTACAGGAGAGCAGGTAACACCCTCGGGTTGCTGTTTTTATTTTAAGAATTGGGTTTTTTGCCGGACGGTGGTGGCGCACGCCTTTAATCCCGGTGCTTGGGATTAAAGAGGCAGGTGGATTTCTGAGTTCGAGGCCAGCCTGATCTACAGAGTGAGTTCCAGGACAGTCAGGGCTACACAGAGAAACCCTGTCTCGAAAAAACCAAAAAAAAAAAAAAAAAAAAAAAAAAAGAGCTGGGTTTTTGTCACAATTCAGAGGGAACTATCTTGGGATACCTGTTCGAAGGGCCTCCAATGGATTTAAAGGGCTCTGCATAAGAGAGCCATAGATTGGAGTGAGGAACGAAAGAAGTGAGAGTCAGGTGAAACTCACAGGAATGAGTAGTCAGAGCAGGTAGGTAGAGCTGTCCTGTAATCCCAGCACTCTGGAGATGGAGGCAGGCAGGAGATTCATGAGTTCAAGGCCAACCTAACCACATAGTGAATTCCTTAGAAAAGTAGGAAGGAATTCAAGTACTATCTTTCAGGGCCTGGAGAACTTTCTTTCCCAGGGAGCCATGAAGGGAGCTGATAGGCACATTCACTTGCTCCCATGTTCTGTCAGCATACTGGGGAGGTGTCTAAGAAGCAGCAGCTCTGAGAGGCCAACCCTGATGACAGAAGCCTCTTTCCCCAACCCCTTCTTCCTGTATTTTCAGGGTTTCCTGCTCTTTCTCCATGATCTATCACTCGTTAGTTACATGAGCTTCAGGAGTTACTTTTATTCTCTGAGGTTCTTCTCCCTATCTATAAAACAGAATGTGTTTGTGCCTAGATAACAGGATTATTGTGCAGACTGAGATTAAACATGTATGAAGCACATAGTAGCTATTCAATAGGTGAACGGTGGTGGCAGCTGCTGCTACTTACCAGTCACTGCAGCAAGATTGAAGGGGGCATGTGGCAGGGAATTCCTGAAGCCCATGGCCTTCTGGGAAAAAGCAGGCCATTTTGAGTTAAAGCTGAGTACCAAGAGAGGTGACTGGTGACCCCTTCATTCTGCCGTCACACATATTCTTTGTACTGCTCAGCACAGCCCATCCTTTTCATTCGTTTTACTATGAAAGCAGCTGATGATGCAGATGTCACAGCCCCTTTGAATTCAATCTAATTGCCAACCCCAGAAGCATTCAGCCCCACGCTGGCAAACAAGACAGTGGGCATATATACATGCTTGGTGTGACGGCTAGCTTTAATGGTCAACTTGACACAGTCCATAATCACCTGGGGAAGGAGTCCATCTTAGTTAAGGTTCCTATTGCTATGATGAAACATCATGACCGGAGCAACTTGGGGAGGAACGGGTTTATTCAGCTTCTGCTTCCACATCTCAGTTCATCATAAAAGAAGTCAGGACAAGAATTCAAGCAGGGTAGGAACCCAGAGGTAGGAGCTGATGCAGAGGCCATGGAGGATGTTGCTAATTGGCTTGCTCCTCATGGCTTGCTCAGCCTGCTTTCTTATAGAATCCAAGACCACCAGCCCAGGGGTGGCACCACCCACAGTGTGCAAGGACTTTCTCTATCAATCACTAATTTAAAAAATGCCTTACGGTTGGATCTTCTAGATGTATTTTCTTACTTGAGCCTTCCTCCTCTATGATGACTCTAACGTGTCAAGTTGACATAAAACTAGTCAGTACAGAGTTTTAATGAGGGATTGTCTAGATCAGCTTGGCCTATAGGCACTGCCTATGGGTAATTATCTAGATTATATTAATTGAGGTTGAAAGACCTGCCCAGTGTGGATGACATCATTCCCTAGGCAGGGGATCCTAAGTTTTATAAGGGTAAAGACAGCAAGCTGAGCACTAGCATGTATAAATTTATTCATTCCTCTCTGCTCCTGATTATAGACGTGAGTCAATGCACAAGCTCCTGTCACTGTGCTTCCCTTACAGTGATGGACTGAATCCTGGAACTATGAGCTACAGTAAACTCTTGCTAGGGTATTCAATCACAGCAACAGGAAGTGGCACTTACATTCATCATGTCATTGTATTAATAAACAAAAAATGGCCAGATGATACATAAGTCAACTCAGGAGGAAGACAGGACTAGAGAGGTGGATGAAGGAACAGATAGCAAGCTAGACAAAAGAGGCAGTGTGAAAAAGGGCAGGGGGATAGGGCGTGTTTGGGTCTTAGCTTCCTTCACTCCCCTGAACAGTGGAAAGAAAACAAGCTTAGGAGGCAGTCCTAGGTTCAAATTCTGTTTCAGATACAGGAAAGTTGTTCACATCCGGCTTCCATTTGGTGAAAATGTGAATATCAAACAAGAATGTACCACCATCAAATGGAAGTGGGAGTAAGATGTTGTGAAGAGCCAGGACTATTCCAGGAACCAGCAGGAGCTCTGCAAATATTTCTTTTTCCATGCTTTGACTTCCCAGAGCCTCACAGTCATGACTGGCAAGAGATCCTCTGGCCCTAGCCTAAACAGCCTCATCCTCATCTTAAGGAAAAGAGGGACGATGTTGATAACTTCAGGGGACACCTGTGACAGACCTGACCCATGGAAGACAAAGATGAATGTTGGAGCCAGAAGTTGAGAGGAGAGACACCTGCGACTACCACTGTCACAGTGGTGAACTGGCTTAATGTAGGAAATCTATCCTGATTTCAAAGACTACTTTACTGTTCTCTAGTAACTAAGCTGATTGGGGGTGGTATGGGAAAGATGTCATTACAGTTTTGCCAGAGGTCTGAGAAAAATGCTGGCAAAGTACAGAGGAGAATAAAGAATTCTGCTGAGAGGTGTCGGGGGAGGTGCCTGACCAGAGTAACAATGACAACAAGATCTAATGTAAAGTCACATTTACTGTATTTATTGTATGTCAGGTTCCGAGTATTTTGCAAATATTAACTAATCCAATCTGCACAGAAAACCTGTGAGGAAATAGTTCATGGTACAGGGTATTCAGATTTAAGGATGAGGTCACGTGGCTTGAAGTGGCAGAGCTGGAGTTCCGGTTTAGATTCTTTGTTTTTAATTCCCAATGCCTCTCTGAATCTTAAAGAATGAATATTGTGGACAGCCACCTCCCTAGACTAATAGACAGACGTATATCATCCAGCTATGGCACTCTCCTTTGGTGTCTACTTTGTATAAGATTCTGTAAAGTCAGAACCACAGAATCTGTGCAGGAAGCAGTGAACACAGCCCCTTACTCCACCCATAACTGTTTAGCTAGGAAATGTCTTTGGCTGTGAAGCCTTGAGAGTGGGAAGGAGGAAGCTACGAGAGTCAGCTGGAGGTTTTTTTTTTTTTTTTTACTACCTCTGGTCTTCATATACAGGAGTGGTGGGGGCTTGGAGGTTCGTGAGATAAAGTAGGTCCAAAGGTCTCTTCCCCTTTTCTCGGGATAGGAAGCGTTCTCTACCCGCCATCTTATACAGAACATATAAAGTGGGATTTATCATAGAAGTATGGTTAGGAGTTTAGAGTCCCACACAACCAATGTTCTCTTTATCCTCCACCCACCCATCTTCTCAGATAGCTCTTAAAACATCTCCATGAATGCAGCTTGAAAGCCCTGACCTAGGTAGAGAACTGGCAAAAATCTCCCCTTAGTGCTGTTGAGAGCAGGTGGTACCTACAGCAGGCAAGTAGGGTCAGAAAGCCAGAAAACATTTGAAGAATGTGACTCCCTGTCCTAAGACACTCAGGCTTAGAGGTGGAGTCAGGGAGAGGGATCAGGAAGGACTGACTGACAAGAGGTGTAGGGAGCGTATGACAAATATTTTCTATTATGCCAGGCACAGAACAGACCAAGGTTGAGTAGCGGGAGAAAGAAATATGAGAAGAGTCATTCTGCAGATGAAGGACCGGTGGTCAAGGGCCCTGCTAGTAACTCTGCTCTTTAGATGGTGCTTTATGTGGGCAGGGGACAGGCTTTGGAGCTTTTCCTATCCGGTGCACTCCTCCACACTGTGAGGGTCCAGGGCTCCTGCGAGTGATACATCCTGTACCTTGCAGTGCTTAGCCCTCCTGGTGAAGTCAGATACACTGAGCCAGTACTAAAGGCTGGAAAAGAGACAGCTTGGGAGACAGGAGGCTTGGATTTGAATTTGGGCTCCATTGCTTGTAATGGTTGAACTTAGGCAAGCCACTTATTTTCTGTTTCCTCTTCTTCAACACTGGAACAAGAGGAGTTTCTACCTCATTGGTTTGTGAGGCTGGAATGAACTAACACAGGCAAAGCACTTAGAATAGCACCTCACATATAATGGCCACTCAAGAGACACTTCTTCTATCACCATCACATTGCCATCCTCAGGGGCAGTTAAAGCTTTGGAGTCCCTAAAAAGTCAACCACCCAGGCTCCTGGTTCTGAAGCACATATGTTTAAAACCTGGTTTGCAGATTATGAGCAATTCAACATTGTACTTAGTAACAGCAATGCCATTAAAAGCTCATCTCTCGGTCATGCTGTTATCTACTATGCGTCTGTGAGTAGAGGGAGGAGGTGGTTCTGCGCCTTGAAGGAATTCCGAGGTCCCAGCTCATTCACTTAGGCTCCAGCACTATGTAAGAGCTTGGAGTTCTTCATTACATTTTCTCCATCCAGCCTAGAGGCAGTAAAGAGAAGAGGCTTCTAAGGTCAGGCGTGCTAGAGGTTTCTATGGTTCTCCACAGAACTTAAGTCACATGGTCTGGCCATAAATACAATGTAGCTGTGTGCTTAGGAAAGGATGCTGCTTAGCTGGATTTGTCCCGCTCTTTCAGTATTTCTAAATTTTTGGTTATTTCAGCACAATGCATTTCTAGTTGTACCAATCCCTGTACAATAATATATATTGTTTGTCTTTAAGCTGCAGCCAAGTGAGTGGCTTACAAAGTAAAATTTATTAAGGCCAAATCATGATGAGAACAGAAAGCAGCATTCTCTTCTTATTTGGTCAAATAATATCTTGGTTTCCAGTGTGGTTTAAAAAAAAATCATCATTGGAGCAATGAGCTCGCTCAGTGAGGTAAAGGTACTGATCTCAGTCTCTATCCAGAGTAGAGAGAACCAGTTCAGGCAGGTTCTTTTACCTCTACTTGTATGATGTGGCATGCTCACCTTCCCCAAATAAATACAATTTAATAAAAAAATCACCCCCAAAACAGCTGGTGATAGTAACTGATGGCCTCCCCCTTCATGACCTCTCTATCTTACCAGACACTTGGGTGTCTTGTCTCTTCTCTGCACGGCCGCTTTGAGAACTATCTCAGCTCCAGAGCTCTGTGCACTGTGGCACGTGGACTGGCCGTCAGCAGGGAAATGTGATAATAACATGGCTGCTGAGAGGCCAAGAGGCCCTTCCTGGCTCAGACAGCTCCAAGGGCATCCACTAAGCAATGACCTCAGGTTTAACTCTGTCTGTTCTTGGAGGTGGGAATGATAAGTGGTCTCTAAGGGTTAAGAGGCAGAATCTTAATAAAAAGGAAACCAAGTGCTGACAGCTCTGCTGGCTCGAGTTTTCTCTAAATGTAGCTCAGTACAGCTTAATGGGTCACTAAACTTGCCCAAGATGTCATGCTATATATCACCACCATCACAGCTGGCCAGACAAAGCCAGGATAAATCATGGTCTGCGTCTTTCACCCTTTCAGTCTCTTCACCCCAAAGTCTGGAGTGTGGGCTTAGGCATGAGACAAGCAATCACTAGGTAAAGCTGAAACCTCATATGGGAACAGTGTGCCCCATGTACATATATCATTCCTGTTCCAACAATTACAGTCTCTGAAGCACATGTAAGGAAACTGTTTCTGCTCCGAAAGCTACCTTGCTAAGGAGAATGGAATCATAGCTAGAGTTCTTTCTTCATTAAGGAACTGGATAAGAAACAGCTTCTAATAATGTAGCCCTAATAATCCAGCATCTCTATGTAGTGCACAGGCTGAGCTAGGGGTGGACACTGCGAGACATAGGTCCCAGTGGATACAGGTAGGTGATGGATATAGGCAAGCAGAGACCAAGACTGGTGAACCCAGGCCCATGTTTCCTGAGCCTATCGACTCAGAATCTTTACTTCTTCCTGCCTAGCTGGCTTCTGTTATGATGGTAGTCAAGGTAAATAGGAAGAAGGCTAAAATTTTTGAAGAATGGAGTAAGAAGTGAAATACTTTAAAAACGTGGTTAAAAAGATGTTCACGTACACAGTGGGTCTGGGTGATCAAACTTCAATGATCAAATATCTCAAAGAAATGGAATCTGGCTGTGACAATTTGGCTCTTTGGTGGCCAAGGAAGACAAGGCTGTTTCAGAGCTGCAAGAGCAAACTTCAGAAGCAGGCGGGCTTGATGCAAGCCTCGGTTCCATCACTTGCCTTGCATATAATTTACCCCAGAGCTTCCTAGTCATGAATAGATTGAGGGTGTGCTACTAAATGTTGTTGACAGTAAATTTTTTATGTTAGTTAAAGAAATGTTATGATTCAATATTCCATAAGATTGAAATCCATTTGAATAGCATATGACTCTCATGGAGACTTCTTGAATAGAGTATTTGCTATTTTGTTACATACTGCTTTTTTATACCTAGCATCCATTGTGGGAGCAGTCTTGAGGTGACTTACTACATTTACCCTTCTTGATCACTCCAATCAAATTCACAATAGAGAAATACTGATAATTTCTCAATCCCAAGTACATACCCCAAGTCCCATCATATGTCCCATAACAGATATTAGAATATTTTGTCACGTAAAAAAATACTTAATTTCTGTGAGTAAATGTCACCTGAAAATTAGAATAAAAATACTTTGTAGAGTATTTTAAAATAAATATGCAGGTCATTGGAACATAGTGAATGAATAATAAAAACCAACTCCTTTTTTTCCTATCTGTCGGATAGGGATAGTAACTCCCACTGATGGGGCTGACTGAAGATGAGGCCAAGTGAGATAATGCATGCTAAGCATGTCTGGCACACAGCAGGAGATCAGGGAGAATCACAGCAATTGGTGCTCCAGCAAGACTCATCAGTGTTTCAGTGAGAATTATCAGTGCTCCAGTGAGCTCCAATGTGCATAGCTTATGTAGTTGATCTTACCTTTTCAGGGCAGTTTTCAGATCTTTGCAGACAGAACCCTTTTGAAAGCTGTTTAAATTCTTGTCTTCTCTTCAGGACTACTGTAGTTCCAGAACTATAGAATTGCCTAAAATCCGAGTGGTAACTCATTTTGCAGAGCTGTAGGCCTTTACTAAGCAATTTCATGTCTAATTTCTCAAAACAACTTGCAGTCTAGGATGCAGCTCAATTGGTGGAGTGCTTGGCTAGCATGCGTGCAACCCTGTAATTCCAGCACTAGGAAGGTGGAAGAGGGAAGATCAGAAGGTGACCGTTAGTTTTGGGTACATAGAAAGTTCAAGGTCAGTCTAGGACACCCAAGATTGTCTCAAAATAAAAACTACAGTAAAACAAAAACAAAAACACCCCCCTGCCCCCAAAAGACCTTTGAGTTCCCTTCATCATAAAAGCAAGAAAACTAAGTCCCAGAAAGAGTGTGAGACTTGCCAAGGTATCAGTAGTACAGAGTTCAAGTCCAGCCTCATTTCACCAGACATGCTACAATGGAGCTCTTGTGTAAGGGGTAAGTGCAATAGGTGTTGTAGACACTGCAGATCTGTGCTTGTTAGGTAATTTCCTAGTAGTTGGTAGCAAGGCTTTTTTCTATTACAATATATACGCTGAGAGGCACCTTTACCAAAGGCATGACACTGATCAGCAGAGGCCCCAATATACTACACTTCAAATTTTTTCTTTGATGACTCAGTATTTTGGGATTCTGAACCCCTTTGAGTTATGGATTCTAACCTAAATAATAAGACTACTTATAGCAAGAGTCAGTGACCTTTTACTTTAAAAAGTATTTTAATATTGTAAGGCTGATACAGGCAACCTTTGTCACAACTACTCAACTGTACTGTTGCAGTTGGAAAGGAGGTGTAGACACTGCATAACTGAACGTACACGCTGTGTTCAATAAAACTTTACTTATAAAAACAAGAAGTGGGTATAGCATGCCAATTACTGACCTATGGACTTCTGATTGACACAAGAATTTCTTGAAAGCGAACAGCCTAGATTGAACCTGTTAATGCAATGGATATGAAGCCAAACCAGAAGCTAGAGCAATCTTATTTTGAATCACACATTCTTTACCCTTAACAAAAGACACACTCTCACTCTTGGGCTTGTTGACTTACCAATACCAGTTATGAGGTACATTTGTGAATAATTTCCAATGTTTGTGGCTCTAACTAAAGAAACAGTGAAAAGACCAGAAGGAACACAAGTTAGGAAAGAACTTTCTCAGTCTAGTTCAGAGGTTATAAACAGTCCAGTCACATTTTACTCAATATTTTTACTGTTTTATATATTTCATATATTTTTAAAATCATCTGTTGCAGCTAAAAAATCTGAAGATCATTCGTAATAAACAGGTCTTGTTTGCCTAGGAAGACAAAGATGTGGTCATATCATCTCCCTTGGGACAACAATCAGCTGACACTGAACCATTACTGCTTCATTTAGACACGTGGGATCCAAGTGGACAATTTGCAAACTCTGAATAGGACTAATTTATTCTATAAATAAAGAAAATGAAATCCTGAAGAAGTTTTTCACACTCACATTTAAAACTGGAAGTCCCATTGAGGGAAAATAGTGAGCACTGTAGGCTTTCTCTTAAGAGATCTGAGGCTCAAGGACACGGCGTGCACTTACAGATGCTCTGAATACGAAACACTGCCACTGATCGTTTGCCTTTGTCCCACTTCCTTAATGGCTGTCATCCTCTAGGGAATATTAGTCTGGAACACAAAGCCTACTGACCATTCCTCAAGCTGCTGACCCCACCCACAGCCTTAAATATTTGTGCTCTGGGTACAGAGTAATGTACATTCCTGCCTCCAAAGATGCTCTCATACCCAGCTGGGCTATGAATCAACAAGCTTTTGTAAATGGCCTTTTCTCTACCCACACAGGCAGTTAGGAAACAATAGTCTCTAAAGGACAGTAACGTGGGAGGAGTGGTTACTGAGAACAGTTACTGAGGACAAAGTTCCTCACGGCAGGAGGTCACCAGGAGGATTGAACTCTTCCTAAAACATCAAGTGGCCCATGGCCAAAGTCTTCCAATAGATTGCTTTTTAAAAGGTACAGGGTCTGTCTAGATTGACAGAGTTTAACATGAAATGTTCCCATCAAGTTTAGTGATATTGATTTGTTAAACTCTTAGGAATGTTGAGTTTAAATGGACATGAATACAGAGGGCCCAGCTTCACTGTGCCTCAGATCCTCAAATTACCTTATCCATAATTCTCAGAGGAGTTATTTAATTGCATTTATATCTTACAGATGCCAGCAATGCCACTGTGGTCTCTGTAAGTAAATAGGCATATGAATGACATAAGGATTGCACTAGTACGAGGGAAGCAGTCTCATGAGATCATCCTCCATAAAGGTGGCAGAAATATAAAATCAAGATAGTCTTGAGGACAAAAAGAAGAGCCGGCAAGTGACAACTGAACTTGATTGGAAGTAGTATTTTGAATAGCTCAGCAGGCCAATAGTCAGAGATTGCAATTTGTACAAAGAACAACAAGTGAATACAGTCAAAGAACAGGTCCTCAGGCACGGATAGCACTGGTGACAGTTGAAATCAAGAGAACTTTTAAACTCTCTTCTCTGCCTTGGAAGAGCTCCTCCACATTTCTAAAAGTAAAAGTGCTGCCAGGAACCACTAAGTATAAATTTTCATTTTAACCCCTCTAGAGCTTGTATCTAGCATAAATTAAGACATCATAACCAAGTTTGCAAATTTACAAATATCTAAGCATCACCTCTATTCGGCAAAACCCTACTGAAGCTACTGTATAGTCTCCTGGTAACACAAGGGATGTATCAGGCAGTGGACTATGGCAAAAAAGGACAGATGTATTTCTTCTTAAGAGTTCTACTGTCCACAAAGCAGAGGAGATTCTTTAAGACACACCTACATTTGGGCCCTATATTTTCCTACTCACTGACTGCAGAGGTTTATTTTCTAAATAATAATGCAAGGACTCTAGGAGGTGGCTTTTCAGGGCCCCTTTTGTTGTTCCTTAACCCTCTATTCCCTCACTGGAGCTGTTCTTGATCTTTATTTAATGGTGATCTAGAAAACAGGCTTGATTAAACAGAAAACGGAAAACTTTCAGAGAGGGAAGCAACTGGCCTTATTTATTTGGATCCTAAGAAAACCCTAGATTAGGGTTTGTAGCCATTCCACTATAGGCCTGGACTTTTTCACTACCCAAGTCAACATATTAGACTTGAGTGAAGGATCAGGAAAGCCTGGATCAACCTCTTTTAAGTGCTTTGCTATTGATATATAGAATTCTGTTACCCACATTTAATAGTCCAGGGATAGTAATGTGGTTCTAGGTAAACTCTTTGAAAATGTGTCATCTAACAAGGAAAAGATCCATAGCCTCCTAATCTAACCCTGTTGTAGGGTTTCTAAGTAAGTACCAGGCTCTCAGAAATGTGCCCGGTGGTAAAGAAATGTCAGTGTTTCCAAGAAGGCACTGTGTATAAAGGGAATCACCATCATGCATGTGACAGCTTACAACGTAGCACCTCTGGAGAGCTTCAGAGGTTATGGTCAGCAGGACTGCTTATACCTCCAGGTTTAAGCAGAGCGGACACATGACTAAACCATCCTCTCTTTCTGTCATGCTTTCTCATTTTAGTCTATCAGAGTTCTATCTCCTGCATGTATGGTAGAGTATGCATCTTATGTAAGTATTCTAGTGGATCAACTGTAAGATTTCAACACAATACAAAAGAATATTCAAATGTACAGAACAGAAACTTCTGGAGGCAGGCTGAAACCTAAAAAAGGGTAAAAGCACAGGGTGAATGTCTAAACTGCAGTCTTTCTGGGTAAAGAAGCAGAGGACACTGTGGAGTCAGCAACTACAGCTTCTTGGGAAGTGAGAAGGAAATCTCAAAACAAAGGGTGCTACACAAAACAAGTAGTACTTCAAATTCTGTGCGGAATTTCCGCTCAGGTTTTTGTTGTTTGTTTGTTTGTTTTTAACTAAGCCCTGAAATATATGCAGGACAAACTCTGGTAAAGGTAAATTTGAGCTGCTATCCAAAATAGTTTATAAGTAGAGCTTAATGAAGTTAAAAGCTATGTTCTTGCTAACAGCAGCAGCAGCATTCTTCAGAATACAACAGAACCTACAACACAAAACTCCTACAAAGCCAGACACAGTACGTATCTGTAATCATAGCACTTGGCAGGCTAAGGTAGGATTGGGAGTTTGAGGCCAACCTGGGCTCAACCCAGCAAGATCCTGTCTCAAAAAACCCTGAATCAGTAACTAATAATAACATCTTTCCAATGCTTAGGACCCAATCTAATACTACTCAATGTGTGCAGTGTTCTACGCTGAGCTAAATCCCTAGCCTGCAGAAAAGGATTCTTAAAGTAATTTTTATAACTTTAGTTTAATAAAGAAAAAAATATTCTTTTGGTGAACAAAGGAAATCCCAACAGAGAGGATGAATTAGAAAGAAACTGAACTACAAGTCAAAGATAAAAAAATACCCAAGATTATGTTTTTGCATCCATTAGAGAACAGTTATTTTCTTCATACTTTATTCTTTTTCTCTCTTGACCTCTGGAACTGGGTCAGTTCTGGATGAAAAGACAATGATTTACCTTTGGTTCTACAAAGGTACAAATCAGATCCAGTTACTGATGCTCTGATGACAAGTCAGATGGGGGCTGGCAAATGACTCATGCATAGTCTGCTCAGTTGGAGATTTCATTTCACCTGATTTTTATTTGTGATTAAACTAAATGAAAATTTGATGAACCCTAGAGTTAAAAGTTCTGCTCTCTCAGAAGGGTGGACTTTGAGAGGAAGTTAGGATTTAGGGACATTTGGTGGGAAGATTTCATTTCCTGAGATTGTAAAGGTCAGAGTTCACTAAGCCTTTCTTTCTGTATCCCTAATACTTAATACAATGCCTATTACTGGCTCCTACATGAATCAAATCTTTCAGTTAGGAGGCAAGCTGGGTGTGGTATGCACACCTTTAGTCGCAGCACTCAAGAGGAAGAGGCAAGTAGATCCCTGTGAGTTTGAGGCCAGCTTGGTCTACATAGCAAGTTTCAGACCAGCTAGGCTATTGTCTGAGACCGTCTTTTTAAAACATGTATAATGAAATGCTCCTGTAGAAGGCAGGCTCCGTACAGATAGAGGCTTTTCCTGTGAAAGGACAGAAACAAAGTTTAGAGAGAAGGTACCTGACTCTGCTGCAGTGATTCCAGCATGCATTCCTGGAAGGTAATTTAGGAGAGGGAATTCTAGGCTTACTTTGATCTCATTCTGGTTCCCCATCACCTCTGTTCACAAGGTTCTATATTATATGAGGTATATACTTCAGAACACAGCTTCTAACCCCTTGGATTCCTTGTGTCCTCAAGAGCAGGACACAACAGGAAGGGCTTGGATGGAACAACACAAAAAGTGATAGATGCCACAGTTAGAGATGCTACCAAACGAACCTGCTATGGTTAGCTTTACAGATGTGAGCAAGCAGTAGTTTCTCTGGAAGCAAGAGAATGACTATTTCATTCAATTAAAACAAGCCAACAATATACAAAGTAAGAGAATGAACACCTCCAAAGCATGTTCTTAGCAACTTCAAAATATGCACCAACTAAAGCCAGTTACTAGTATTAGAGGGAACTGATGCTTCTCTTAGTTAAACCAAATCTTAAAAACTATAAACCCATTTTTACCATATTTCTTCTACAAAGTTTATAACTATATAATTCAGTGATACAAAATTCCAGAAACTTCACAAAATTCCTTTTTAAAATTTATTTTTTGTTATCAAAGAGAATGTCCAGAAACATTGAGTACTAAAGAATTTGTTCATGGCATTGTTTTACAAAACTTCCTAATGGAGAGTGAATATTTAATTTTATTTTATTGATGTATCCTTCATTTATTAATGATGAGGTGGATAAACTGAACTGATGAAATTACTTTAAAAAAAAAAATCCAGACAACCATATAAAAGAAAAACATCCATTCTCATTCTGAATCTGTTGACTGGAGTGATTTCAGTGGCCACACCACCACCAGCTTCCCCAGAGAAGGGAGCTGTTCACATCTTCTCAGTAAGTCACAGAGGTCTCTCAGATATAGGCACCATGTTTTAAGTCTCACACAAAATGTCTGTGTCACTTAAATTACACAACGTGGCAGTGTTTGTTCAATGGGGGCATAATATTTAAAGGGCAAAGTAGAAAATAATCCATTTGCGTGTTATGTGTGAGTACAGTATTGTACTGGGCATGGGCTAGAGGGCACTGCAGCCCTTCAGAGAGGCGTTCCACCAGTGCAGCATCTGGGGGCCCCACTTGCTCTTGGTGTGGAGTGCGTCTGTCAATGAACCACGTGTTAGTCTGGGTCGTCTGCTTGGCCGAGATGGTCTGAACTGAGTTCTCTTGTTAATCTCTCTACTTTTCAGCTTCAGGATATGTGGGATACTTGACTGTTTCTATCTTCTCTCGGACTTTGTAGGAGGGATATAAGCCTGTTTTTCCAAGTTTTCTGTTGACCCCTTTAGAATAACCATCCCAATGGTTTCCAGCCACACCAATGATATCGCCAGGTTCCATTGGAATTTCCTCTTCAGTTCGAGGTTTGTGAGGATAAATGGCAATCTGATTGTGGGCATTTTGGCCTCCAAAATAGTAGATGTCATCTAAAGAATGGAAATTCGCAGAGGCATCAGGATGCAGGGTTTGCATTATTTCATAGGCAACACGACAGACCTTGAAAAAGAGGAGAAAACAACTATGTTGGTACACAGTGTAAATACCCCACTGCACAGCAATCTTTAACCAAAGATGGGTTCCAGGGCTGAGAAGACTGAGAAGATAGTTATTTTTCATTTCTGTACACACACACACACACACACACACAGGGAGGGCGGGAGAGTTATAACACAAATGTTGTTCTTGCCCCTTTACCCACTCTTTTTCTTTTTAAATTAAATTAATACTTAATTTTTGGGTGACTTAGCCGAGATTCCTAGCAGTGGCAATATGGAACCTGACCACTTCTTGTAGCCAGGCAGGACCCCCAGAAGAATGATAAGGATGCTAACCCACCCACCCACAAAACTTTTGACCCAAAATGTATCCTGTCTACAAGAAATGCAGGGAAAAAGATGGAGCAGAGACTGAGGGAATGGCCAACCACTAACTGGCCCAATGTGAGACCCATCTCATGGGCAAGCACCAATCTCTGTCACTATTAATGATACTCTATTATGCTTACAGACAGGAGTCTAGCATAACAGTCCTCTGAGAGGTTCCACCCAGTAGCTGACTGAAACAGATACAGAGACCCACAGCCAAACACTGGACAGACCTCTGAAGTCTTATGAACGAGTTGAGGGAAGGGCTGAGGGACCTGGAAGGGACAGTAACCCCATAGGAAGACCAACAGAGTCAACTATTGTGGTCCCTTGGGGGCTCCTCTCAGAGACTGAATCACCAACCAAAAAGCATACATGGGCTGGACCTAGGGCCCCTGCACATATAAAGCAGATATGCAGGTTGGTCTTCATGCTGGTCTGTCAACAACTGGAGCAGGGGCTGTCCGTAAATCTGTTGTGTGCCTGTGGATCCCATTCCCTTAACTTGGCTGCCATATCTAGACTCAGTGGGAGAGGATGTGCCTAATCCTGCAGAGACTTGGTGTGCCAGGGTGGGGAAGATACCCAGGGGGAGGCTCCACCCTCTCGGAGGAGAAGGGGAGGTTGAGTGGGGGAGGACTGGGTGAACTGGATATAAAGTGGATAAATTAATTAATGGGAAAAAGACTTAATTTTTATTTCTAGTTATGTATATGTGCACGTGTCTCTTTATGTGCATGTGTATGCATGTGCAGATGCTTATGGAGGCCAGAATGCTGTCAGATTCCCTGGAGTTGGAGTTATATAGGAGGTCCTGAGCTGCCACACATGGGAGTGAACTCTGGTCCTCTATAAGCACAGGAAGTGCTAAACAGCTGAGACATCTCTCCAGCTCCCTTTATCCACTTTTAACCACAGTGTTTTCTTAGAATTCTTCTTAATAGAGATTTATATATTTACTGATCAGTGAGCAGGTGGGTTTAAATGTACCAGCGACTCCTAAGGAGCTCTAAGAGTGTGCTGTGTGCATACAGCACGCTTGCACTGATACAAGCTCGGCAGGTCTTTAAGGAAGATATATCTACCCAATTAGTGTTGCTTTAAGATGACTTAAATGATTCTTCTGTTAAAGAATACCCTCTGTAGCAGGTAAAATTCCATGCCCTGAACTTCACTTCCTGAATTTAATAAGCTTGGTGATAAAGCTAAGCTTTGGCTACAAAAAGAGTACCACTCTGGCAACTAATAGATTCACTAGAAAGTAAAATAGGTTTCAGATCCCTTCCTAAGTTAGGTGATAACAGGAGAGAGTGATCATTTTGCCTGGAACACTTCTTTTTTATATTCTGACTGAGAACTCAATTCAGGTCAAATTTCTCTACAGCTCTAGTTTTGTTCTCTCTCTCTCTCTCTCTCTCTCTCTCTCTCTCTCTTTTTTTTTTTTTTTTTTTTTGGTTTTTCCTGACAGGGTTTCTCTGTGTAGCCCTGGCTGTCCTGGAACTCACTCTGTAGACCAGGCTGGCCTCGAACTCAGAAATCCACCTGCCTCTGCCTCCCAAGTGCTGGGATTAAAGGCGTGTGCCACCACTGTCTGGCTCGTTATCTCATTTAATGAATTTTCATTGTCCTTATGCCAACATTTTGCATCTACTTAAAAATGAAATTACTATTAATAGCTGTTAATCTGCTAATGGTACTTTAGAATGGCTCGGCAGATGTTTCTAAGCGGAGACATCTGTGGAGATCAAGAACTGAATGAAGATGCTCTTTTTCTCTCTCAGGGATGCTGGGCACTGAATCCAGGGCTGTGTGCAAAGGCCAGCCCTCTACTCTGAGCTTATTCTCTGATGCTCATCTTCATTATGACCAAATAAAAGGACCACGTTAACCTTTACCTCAATGTTGGGAACAGACCCCTGTCTCAGGGATGCTCTTCCTGCCTAGCCTGCTTACTATTACCTTGCAGTTTGGCCCAGAGCACGGTAAACAAAGAGTCATCTCTGGCCATGTGTTCAGCCTTGTCTTATGATTTGTTTACTTTCCCCTTGGTGGTTTCCCACTGGGGGGGGGGGGGGGTTGCAGGGGCGGGAGGAGAGTATTTAAGGCCAAAGGAATAAACAAGCTGCGGTGTTCGGCATTCTGCTTGGATGAATGACACGCATCTGTGTCTTTTGTGTCAACCCCCCAGGCCTATGCTCCCTTCTTGGTAGTTTGACAGCATGGGCGCTGTCACCTCAACTTCCTGGAGAATCTTAATTTTAGGAACTTGAACAGTTCACAAATGCTAGTTATAACTGGCAAATCAAACTAAAGTTAGATGACCTTTCCCCCCCAGGAATTAAAAAACAAAGTGGTTATTTCAACGACTGACAAAAAAAATCAAGATAATGATTTTTGTTTTGTTTTTGAGATAAGGGTTCCTGTAGCTCAGGCTGGCCTCAAACTCTTTAAGTAGCTAAGGATGACCTTGGACTCGTCTCCCGGCCACTCCCTTCCTTCCTTCCTTCCTTCCTTCCTTCCTCCCTCCCTTTCTTTTGAGACAGGGTTTCTCTGTGTAGCTCTGGCTGTCCTACAACTCCTGTAGACCAGGCTGGCCTCAAACTCCCAGAGACCTTCCTGCCTCTGCCTCTCAAGTGCTGGGATTAAGGCATGTGCTACCATCTCAGCTTGTTTTCAAATTAACAGTCAACAAACTAAGTTAATCTTGGGGCTGCCATGATATAGTTAAGACCAATGGTAGAAACAAAAATTGTAATAAAATGAGAATAAAAACAATTTAGAACTTATAAACTTCAAATTCAGCCAAAAGTCTACACAGAATCAAAATTAACTTGGAATTCTGGAAAGAAGCAAGAATCATCAATGACAGACCAAATACACAATGGTGGTCTCATAAGATTACATCCTCAAAACTGTAAACATCTTAGTTCACTGTATGTTACATTCTGACAATGACAAAATGCCTAATGACACACTTCTCAGAATGTATCCCTCACTGCTGAATAGCAAAACTCCACTAATAGCAAACTAAGTAACATGGAAGAAGCTAATGTTTGCTGAGCTGTTGTCAAATACTGAGGCGAGGCATTATTTGACATAATCTTCCCAGTATCCCCATAAGATTCTATCATTTTACAGACGCCAAAGGGAACTAAAAGCATTTGCCCGTTACACTATTAGTAACTGGTAGATTCAGGTTAGAGTCCAGGCAGCCCATATATACTTGCAACTGTCATACTTTTTTTTTTTTTTTGACATAACACATCTTACAAATCTTATACTCTATATTCATTCTGTTGCATCAGAAAGACACAACCTAAGAGCTAAGGCAGTCCAGGGGAAACCCGAGCCTTCTCTTCAGGGTTCCTCCTCCCACTCTCCAGCATTTGCTAGCTAGAAACACAAGACTTGGGTTCTTCTCAGGACGACTACAATATGGTTCTCTACCTTTTAAAGCACTGCTCTCATAAGAACAAGACTGAAATAAAGGCCTTGCTTTCTTTTTGTGAAAATATTAACTAGTTATGTTTTGGTCTTAGTAGTTATTATTTGTTAGCCTTTGTGAGTACATCTGTATTTTCCTAAACCAAAGGAGTAAATAATGATAAATTTCAGATATCAAGTTAGGCCAGTACGAGACAGATTCTGAACAAATGTGGATTTGAGTGCCTCCAATACCCAGGTGCTGTAGGTGTGGCACTTTACAACAATGGCCATAATGGTAGCACCTGAGCTTAATGAGTGCCGAGTGTGGTCCAGGCAGTCGCACAGTAGCCTCACCACAAACTCCTTTCACTGTCACATCAAACCTCTAAGAACTGTTTTCACCCATTTTACAGTTGAAGAAACTAAGGTACAGGAAGATTTTGTAGCTTTATTTTAAACCACAAAAGCAGATAGCAAATACTACAGCCACAATTAGCATCCTCTCTGGTTCTAGAGTATGTGCTTCAGAGCACATATGAAACTGTTTTTGGATAAGCAACTGGAACTATAGATGCCACATAGTAGGTGTTCAGTAATTATCTGTTGAATAAGTGGTGCTCCAGTAATGGAGGTTCAAGCCCAAGGATGATATTTAAAAGTTAAGGTCTATACACAACATTTTGAATAAATAATGGTTGTTTATCTCCATCCTGGAGCAATTTAGGCTAAGGGCTAGGAGGATCATTATAGTGTTGATGTTTGCATTCAATTACATTAGGCCTCCTTTGGACTTTACAAATTCAAATCATGTAGTAGGTAATGAAGGCTTGCAGCTGATGGCAATATTCAACTCAGAGTTGGTACTTGTGCATGACCGAGAGGGGGAGTGGATGGTTTGCAAACAGCATGGCTGTATACAGTATGTTTTATTTCATTCTGTGACAATCATACAGTGATGATTAATAGCAAAAATTCCTGCTAAAAGATCTAACAAAGGTATGATGGTTTTAAGGTAAGCATCCATTAGTCAGAATATAACCCTTAGAAATATCACGCTGAGTAGATGGGCTTCCAACCTTTCTCACAGCAGATGGGACCTTGTTTTTGTCAAATTAGAGTTAGTCAGAGGCTCTCCTAGTGTGAGGATCTGAAAGCTGTTCTCATTTTAGTGGGTGATGCTGGGAGATGTGTGCCCCTTTCCTTTAGATTATTTAGTTCTATACCATGAGAGGAAGAGCCAGTTTTGGCTGCACTGTATGAATACAATACAAGTTGCACAGTGCAGCATCCAGCACCAAAGGTGAGTGGTACCCAGGCTGACTCAAGACAGACTTCTTGTCCTCTGTGCTGAGAAGTAGGTACAGGGGTCACATCTTTTATCCTGTGTTTTCCTCTTTGCTACTCTCAGAAGGCATTCACTACTGCCTCACAAACTACATCTCAATGGAAATTCCTACTCCAAAAGTTAATGTTATTCTTAATTTTGTCCTCTGGGCTTTCCAAAATCTGATTGAAAGTGTATAATGTAGTCAGTTGTGTTTTGTGTAGATTTGGAATTAAAGAATGTTATGAGACTGTTTTTAATAAATGTTACAAAGGGAGGTACCACGGGGGGGGGGGGGGATACTCAAATTATTGAGCAATGCCGCTCACTAAACAAAGTAAATTTCAACAGTAATAGGTCTTTTTTTTTTTTAATTTTTAAGATTAACTATTTACTTTTAAAATCATAAAAGATTTCTTACAAAAGAGCATTATATTTCATGTGTTTGGGTGTTTGCCTGCATGTATATCTGTGCACCACCTGTGTGCTTTGTGCCGTGGAGGCCAGAGGAAGGCACTAGATCCCTTGGAACTAGAGTTACAGATGTTTGTGAGCCACTATGTGGGTGCTGGGAATGAACCTTGAGTCCTCTGGAAGAACAGCAAGGGCTCCTAACTGGTGAGCCATCTCTCCAGTCCTAATGTTAAGGTCTTTATTCATCTACAATTGCTTTGGTAAACCAGAGTAGTAAAAACTGATTCTACAACTTGATAAATAAGATTTTTCAGAAAATCTTTGTTATTTCATTTATCTACCAATGAGCTACTCTTATTTCTTCAAGTATAATTTATTTGTTTCTGTAAATAATTTGCTAATTATTATTAGCAAATAAGAATGTAAATGATAGGTGGTTTGTGAATGGTGTTCTCCACTAACAAATAGGATGATTGTTTGGTGGAACTGTTTAGAATGTGACTGACAGCTTTGCTAACTCACTTGGTAATCTTGGAAAATGCTAATATTGACTCTTTCATAATAACTTTCTTACTATTTGAAAATTTTAGGGCACACTTGGCTTTGTAAAACAGTTCTGAAGAAAGCATATGGAAAAGTAAGTATACCTGGTAACAGAAGTAGGGAGTAGAGTTCTATTTCTGGTTTGTAAAAACTTCTTATTTAAAAGAGAGATAACTCCCCAAATCTTTTTTAAAATCCAATATAAAATCTAGAAAACCGGCGGCGGCCAGGAACCTCAGCTTGGGCCACAGGGCTCCACAGCTAATTAGCATCAGACAAAGACTCCTCTCAGGAGATCGCAAGAGCCAGGAGAGGGCCAAAGACACACCCCACAGCTCACCAGGTACTGCCCCGAACCCGCGAGACACAGGGACCAAGGTAGGCAGGCTTAGAAACCCCCCTGGATCCCAAAAACGGGCGGCTGAGGCAGGAAACTTTTGGCTGGGACACTAGGATTCCATAGCCAAGCAGCTCCGGGAGAAAATTCTCTCTCCCAGGAACGCGGAAAAGCCCCAGCAGGAGCAACACGAGCCCCAGAGCTCACTGACTCCGCCCGCTTTCCGCGGGCCACAGAGACTGACGGTCAGCAACTTCCAGTGGCGGCCGGGAACCTCAGCTTGGGCCACAGGGATCCACAGCAAATTAGCGCCGGAACAAAGACTCCTCTCAGGAGATCGCAAGAGCCAGGAGAGGGCCAAAGACACGCCCCACAGCTCACCAGGAACTGACCCGAACCCGAGACACACAGGGACCAAGATCAGACCTGGTGCCACAGCTCTCCAAACCCAAACACCTCTCAGAGAGAGCTGGTCTTCAAGGAGCACTGACACAGAGACCTGCAGGAGGGGCAAGCCACTACCAGACAGAGTAAGATCAGCTAACAACAGAGTCAAAAAGATGGCAAAAGGCAAGGGCAAGAACATAAAGGACAGAAACCAGGAGTACTCTGCACCATCAGAACCCAGCTCTCCTACCACAGCAAG
>CM052705.1:81810207-81832939 GCA_028551405.1 Uromys caudimaculatus | reverse complement strand
GTCCTCCTGGAGACTGGACCACTAACTAAAGAATACACATGGAGGGACCCATGGTTCGGACCACATATGTAGCAGAGGATGGCCTTGTTGGCCATCAGGGGGAGAAGAGGCCCTTGGGCCTGAGGGTGTTAGAGGCCCCAGTATAGGGGAATGTCAAGGTGGGAAGATGGGAGTGGGTGGGGAAATACCCTCATAGAGGCAGGGGGAGGGGGTAAGGGATAGGGGGTTTCCAAAGTGGAGACCTGGAAAGGGGGAAACATTTGAAATGTAAATAAAGTATCAAAAAAAAAAAAAGAACAGAAAAAAAAAAAAAAAAAAGAGAGGCTACTGAAGAGAGAGAAATGCAGAGAGAAAAGAGAGGAAGGGGGCAGTTTAACCAGGGCAGTTATAGAGAGACAGGTGCAGAGAGAGAACAAGCTAGATGTAGGTAAAGACAGAATGAACCAGAGAATGAGCAGGAGCTAGAAGATTAGAATATACTGCCGAAGTCAGTATGAGGCCAAGAAGAGAAATTCAGGAGAGGCTGAGAGAGAAGATTGAATCAGTCAGCTTGGAAAGGAGTTTTGAGTCAGAAGAGCTGAGTTGAATCAGCCAGCCAGAGAGCAGAAAGAACAAGGAAGAATGAGCTTATTAAGCTGCAAGTCTCAGAGCCTGAAAACACTCTAGGTCTAGGAAATACTGTATGGAGGCTGGAGGCTTCCAGGGCTAGGCCAAGGTCAGTACACACAGAGTCAGTAAGCCTTGGAGACCACAGTTACATCAGGTGAAGAAAGGTTACCATTACAAAAACTTCTATTCTGAACTCTAATATAAAATATTCGAGTTATTCAAGTCTACTTTGGGTTATAAAACACTGTTTGAGATTTTCTTTGGTATAGACAGGCAAAAATCACTTGTGTGAGACAGGAGATGGTGGCACATATCTTTAATCTCAGCACTTGGGAGGCAGAAGCAGGCAGACCTCTAAGTTCAAGGCCAGCCTGGTCTACAGTTTCAGAACAACCAGGGAGACACAGAGAAACCTTGTCTTGAAAGCAAACAAATTTACTTTGGGTGAATTTTATCAACAGTTTTTAGGAATGATTTGGAGATTTAAAAAAAAAAAAAAATCTCACAACCATACTCTCTGCTTCTCTGGATCCAAGGTCTGAATTCACTTCACTGATTGATATTACACACAAAACAAAAGCAAAGCACTGTATCATTTTCCTTTGTCCTAGGCAAGCTTCTATTATCATGGAGTGATGGTGGTAATGATTTCTAGATCAAAATTAGAGTTATAAGACCAATTCTTTTTATTTTAAAGAGTATAAATTTCTCACTGGAAAATATTGTAATTTTAAAATTAGACATATTTATCATTTATTTGATGTTTATGACTGTTTTGTTTGCATGTATGTATGTACACCACGTGTGTGCCTGGTGTCTGTCAGGAGAGGATGTTGGATCCCTAGAACTAGAGTTACAAAAGGGTGTGAACCACCATGTGAGTGCTAGGAACAAACTTGGGTCCTTAGTGAGAGCAGCAAACGCTCTTAACTGCTGAGCCATCTCTACAGCCTTATTTTTGTTTATCTCAAAAGCTGAGAATTTGCCCAACACTTGTACAAAGTTCAATCTCAAGTCATCAGGTTTGGCGGCAAGTACATTTACCTACTGAGCTATCTTACTGGTCTGAAAATGACTCTTTTTAACATCTTTTCCTTTTATTTCTGAGAGTAATAATATAATCACATCATTTCTTTCTTCCCTTCCCTCTTCCTGGCTCTTCCACACGCCCTTCTCCTTGCTCTATTTCAAGCTCACAGCCTCTTTTTTCATTAATTTTTATCACATGCATGTGTGTGTGTGCGTGTGTGTGTGTGCGCGTGTGCGTGTGTATTCCTAGTATAACCTGCTTAGTCTGTATTATCAGGTAGCTAGGTTCTCAAAAATAGGACTGGGGTCAAGTAGATACACATCTGATCCCCTGCAATGAGAAACAAAAATGTACTTTTTGAAGACAGGGCCCTCATTCTAGTGCAATATCATCATTGATGTCTTCATGGAAATTTGAAGGCTAAGGAGATTTTAAGTGAGATTAGAATCCTTTCTGTGTGACTCCTGATTTGTGTAGCTGTTTTTATATTGTGAGTTATATTCTTATTTCATGATGAAGAAAACTATAGCCTTTGCATGGAGAATCTGAAAATCTTACAACATCCTACTGTGATAAGGTACATTGGCAGCCATACTGTAAAAAATAAGGTCCATTTCTTTATTCTTTCTGAAATGTACTCCCACGCAAACTGTTTTCTTCATTTTCTTGACTATAATGTTCTCAGCATTTAAGCACACTTATTTTACACCTATTTGTAATTTTGGGTAACTGTCCTCTAGTTGTATTTTGATTCTGAATAAGAGCTAAACCCGTATCTTTAAACTCCCTTTAAGTCCTCTTAGCACACAACGGGCGCAGTCACTCAATGGCTGGTTAAATAAGCTAACCAGTGATAAGAGGACAAATGGGGAAAGAAGAAAATTCCCAGTAAATACTGTAGTACCAGTATTCCACAGGGCACTGAAGACTGATTAGATATGCATAAACACACATACACACCAACCCATAGCCTATATGCAACAATCAAACTCAAGGAGCTATTGTGATAGTGTAGTATTTACACTTTTAAACTTCAATTATTTAAATTTAGTATAGACCCTTTTACTTCACAAAAGACTTGCATTTACTGCCTTTACCATAAAGCCAGCAAGTGAGGCAAAACGGCTGGGAACTTAAGTCTCGCAGTATCAGTGATGAGCTGAAATGGATGGATTCTGGTTACACATTAGCTGTTTGAAGGATCGGAAATGTACAAAGGAAACTAGATTACTGGCTATTTCTGTTAGATGCTATAAACAACCAAGTACTTTAAAGGACTTCACTAACTGGCAACAGTGGAGATGTATTTAACCATTGCTGCAACAACTAAATATTCAATGTACTCAAACAACTTTCCAACAGGATCTCGTCACTATTTTACAAAATACATCACCACTAAGCATAAAGGGAAATTATACCTGAGTCACGCTAACACTAAAAACACAGACACACAAATAATTTTCCTGCTCAATTCAACAGTGAGTACTGGCCATTAAAACGTTACCACTTACCTGGGATGAGAAAGTACACACTAGGAAGTCAGCCTGGGAGAGAAAGTGTATATCCAGGATCACACCCCGAAGTGAATTTTCTGTGTACCGATTGTGTAGTCCAGCTGACCAGGAAATAGAGTTATCACTGATAAATTCATAATTGGAGTACCTGAAAAAAGAAAGAGATTTGAGGACTAAACTGAGAGTATTCTAGAGACCACTTCTTTCTTATTTTTTATTTTTATATTTATTTATTCACTTTACATCTTGCTTACTGCCCCCCCTCACAAGCCTTTGCTCCTCCCCCTCCCCTTCTCCTTTGAGCGGATGAGGCCCCCCCTGGCTGTCCCCCAACCCTAGCACTTCACGTCTCTAAGAGACTAGGTGCATCCGTTCCCACTAAGGTCAGACAAGGCAGTCCAGCTAGAAGAACATGCTCCAGTTGTTCAGGACCTACATAAAGACCACGCAGTACATCTGCTACATACGTGCGGGGAGGCCTAGGTCCAGCCCATGTATGCTTTTTGGTTGGTGGTTCAGTCTCTGAGAGCCCCAAGGGTCCAGGTTAGTTGATTTTGTTGGTCTTCTTATGGAGTTCCTATCCCTTTTGGGGCCTGTAATCCTTCTCCCTATTCTTCCATAAGTGTCCCCAAGCTCCATCTACTGTTTCACTGTGGGTATCTGCATCTGAGGAGACCACTTCTTTAATCAAAAGCTCCCTCTTTAACAGTGAGAACTTGATAATATTTAATAGAGTAGTTGAAGCAGCTTTCAAGTGAACAATAGAAAAGAAACTAACTCAGAATATCCTGCACATTAAATGTTACTGAAGCCAGGTGTGGTGGTTTATTCCCATAACACAAATTTTCAGCTGGCTGAGACAGGAGGAATGTGAGTTCAAGGTTCACCTGGCTATACAGTGGAACCATGTTTCAAAACATGTATTATGGGTATATTATCTTAAACACACACATATACCACAATGAACTTTAATAATTCATGACAGAGCATGAGGCTTCTTATTCTCTTGGTAATGAGCACCTTGAAAAGTTTATCTGAGCTTTTTCATATTTAAATGGAGCTGTTTTAGAAATACACATGACAGACTTCCAAGTTTTAGTTTATAATTGTGACAGATCAGATGTGAGTACATGTAAATGTATAAATGTTTCCATTGCTTTACAAATTAATAATGTAAATAAATTTAAAAATGAATAGTTAAAACCTTTGTGACAACCAATAGTCTTCAATTTCCATTCTTTTTGACGATCCATCTATTATTCTTAGCCATAACAATAATAGAAAAGTCATTCTATTGGATTTATGAAAGCAGGTTCCTTGTGGATGGATGTCTGCCAAGTAATGTGTTGGTAGTCTTATCTAAGATATGCTGTTAAAACTATCAAAACTGGTTGTCTTGAAAAAGTATACGCCTGTTCAAATGATTCTGCTCTGAATTAGAAATCATTGTCTTGGCGTGTAAATCTTTAGTCTTGGGCACCTTACTAAAAAGGGAGTAACATTCATTCTTCCTTTATATAGTTTCATTAAGAATTAACATATAGAGTGCTTACAAGTGTACCTTACATATAGGAAAGGTTCAACAAATATTAGCTGTGATACGTATCTATGTCTAATTTTAATTTTTATAGTTCTCTAAATCTATACTCAGGATCACCTTATCAGTGAGGATTTGAAGTTTGATTTTGAAATTCCTAATCTTTCTGCCTGCATTGTGTTTGGCCACGGTTCATCTTGTTATGTGGTATTTACTCTTTGTTTACTGTTGCACCCCTCTCCTGCTTCCATCATCCCTAACTAGAATCTAAGCTCTATTAAACATAAGCATTCATCTGCAGGGCTCACTTGAGCACTCTCAATACCAACACAGGAATCGGGAACACAGTAAAAGGGTAAATGAGTATTATTCTGAGATAATAACGCGTCTTACTTACAAACTCTGAAAACATTAAAAGTCAGTTTATATTCTGGCTCTAAACAGTACTCCTTAAGGTTAGGCTCATGTTTTAGTTTTCCTCACATGACAGGAGCTACCTGTCCACACAATGCTATGACTAAATACATGCCTGAATGAGTGCTACCTTTGTCTAGGACTTTATCTCAATCCCCGAATAGCTGCTTCAAATTTCTTATCACTTCAAGGCCACTAAGGAGCTTCCTTCATTGCCTCTGATAAAATGGCAGTACAGGCAAAACCTCAGAGCATGCTTTGTACTGCTGCATGTAGTGTTCATGCCTAGTAGGCCCTATGATTGACTGATTGAGATTTTAGTATTTTGCCTTACTCAGCTCAACATCAGTGAGGTGAAGAAAATGTCACATTTGTTCATTAAAAAAAACCTGAAATATTTGTAGTATGATCAAGCTACATACCCAAGCTACAAACACAGTAACAAATGTATCTACAAATGCTTAAGAGTAGCAGAGAACAGGAACCAGCAAACCTGCTGTGGGTTTTACACTTGAGTAAAGCTGATCTCATTAGCACACAAGGAAATTGAGTGAAACTAACAAAGGAGTGGCCTCTTTAAGAAGAACTGACACCAACAGCCGGGCCGCCTAACTAAAGGCCCTGCTATAAGACAGACCGACAGGATCCTCATGCCTTTCTATATATGTGAAAGACAGTTTCATCAAAGAGACTGCGAGAAGGAAAACAAAATAAAGCAAATAGTGGGAGAAGAGTGGAAGCTTCTATACAAATACACTTCTTGGGTTTTGCCTCCAGCTGCGCAAGCAGAGGACTTCTTTTACATTGAAGGTTCAGAGACTGATAGTGATAATACTTTCCTTTTACTATCTTATAAAAACTGAACTTTATACCACTGACAAAAGACTAACTGGATTGCAGTTGTAAACTAATATTAAAGTTTAACAAGCAGGAAGGCCCAAGTGAGGATGTTTCAATCCCACTTAAAAGGGGGAACAAAATAATCACCGGAGGCAAAGGGAGGGAGGGACCTGGGGGGTGGGGGAAGGGGAACAGAATCAGGTGTGGGGCAGGGTATTTAATAGATATGAGTTACAGAAGTCTTGGAAAACTCACAGATGCATACAAATTAAACAAAATACTCTTGAAACAATGGGTAAAAGAAGTCAAAATACCTTGAGGCAAACATGGGAACACAGTAGGGCAAAATGACCAGAGGTAGCTAAAGCAGTCCTGAGAGGGAAGTTCACAGCAATAAACCACACCAACAGAGAGAAAAGCTCTCAAACAAACTCATTGTAGCTCAAGAAATGAGAATAAGAACAAACAAAGGTAAACTAGGAAACAACTAAAACATAAACAACTAAGACATAAAAAAATAGAGATTTTTTAAAAAATTGAAAAGATCATAGATATTAAAGTTTGAATTTTTGACTTATGAAGAAACAAAAGAAAATTCAAACAAATTCAGGAAAGAAGAGGAAACATAAACCTGCCCAGTGAGACTTCTCAGTGAGTAAAGGAGACTGACACACAAGACTGAAGGCCTGAGTTAGATCTCAGGAAGCCAAGTAAATGTGCAAGCTGGAAGCTGTCCTCTGACCTCCACATGCAAGCTGTAGTGGGTGTGCTCCAATGCACACACCAGATACTACTACCACTACTAGTGCTGCTGCTGCTGCGGCTACCACCACCACCACCACCACCACCACCACCACCACCACCACCATCACCACCACCAACTACTACTACTACTACCACCATTACCACCACCACCATCAACAAGAAGACCAATAATAATTATCTGACACCATTAATACTAATAGCCTGGAAATATAAAACAAAAGAACCAACCATGAGATTACTATGAACAAATTGGGAAATCTACAAGATATGGATGATTTTTTTTTTTTTAAATCAACTCATCAAGACTAAATAAAGAAACACAGAGAATCTAATCTAAACAGAACAATACCAAGTAAGGACACTGAATCAGTAACAAAAAGCCTGCCATCAAAGTTCCACTGCTAAGTTCTACCAAATATTTAAAGACAGAATTCCAACTTTCCAAATATTTTGTCTATTTATTTATTTTTTTGAGACAGGGAATCGTTACATAGCACAGGATGGCCTGGAACACACTTAACTTTGAGTGCCATAGCTGGGTATTCTTCTAAATATTTGATGAGGTCAGCAATACCCTAATAGCAAAGCCACTAAATCTATTATAAGAAATTTATACAGCAATATTCCCGATGAACAGATTCAACTTCTATAAAATACTAGCAAATTAAATTCCACAGCACATTTAAAAAATATAATCAAATGAGATTTGTTCTAAGGATAGAAGAGTGGCCCATCACACAACGGTGAGTGAACATGACCCATTGCAATAACAGAAGGAAGAGCAGCAATAAAAAATCCTACATGACCATCTCAATTGATAGAGACAAAATATTTGACAAGATTCAACACCTGTTCATGGTAAAGCTTTCAAAAAATAAGTATAAGAATATATGTCAGCATAATACAGGCCATATATGACAAGTTTACAGATGACATAATACTAAACAGTGGAAGGTGGCAACTTCTCCTCTAAGATAAAAAAATAGGCTAAGGCAGGAGGATTACAGATTTCAGGCCAGCCTGGGTTACCACTGGAACCCTGCAACAAAAGGTATTCAAGCATGAAAGGAATATGGGAAGTATCTGTTGATGGTATGGCCTGATAGTTAGAAAACCCTAAGAGTTCATTAAAAGTCTTAAAACTGATTGATAAATCCAGTAAAGTTATAGGTTATAAAATAAACATACCAAAAATCCCCAAACAAAACAGTAATATCTCTATATGCTAGCAAACTAACCCAAAATGAAATTAAGAAGCCAATTCCATCTGTAATAGCACCAAATAAAATAGCCAAGTAGGTGGAAGATCTGCATGTTAACAAGTATGAAGTACTGATGAACAAAACTGAAGACTTAAACAAGTGGAAAATCTCAATAAACTGTTCAAAGTTTCTTTACTCAAAGTGATCAGATTCAATGCAATTCCTATCAAAATTCCAATTTCATTTTCCACAGTATTGAGAAGCAGCCTACCTACAACCTATATAGAATCAGAAAAGATTTAAATCTCTAAAAGCAATCTTGAGCAAAATTCACCAACCTACAAGTCTCACGTTCCCTGATTTCAAAGCTGTGTATTACACAGCTGCTGTAATCAGACTAATGTAGTTTTGGCATAAAAACAGATACAATGATCAGTGAAATGGAAAGCTCCAAAATAAACCAAAGTATCTACAGTCTAATTTTCCAAGAACATCTGATAGAGAAAGGACAGTTTGTCTAATAAATATGGTATTAGGAATACTGGATATCCACAGACAGAAAAATGAAAGTAGACCCCTGTCTTACACCAAGTTGAAAACAAAAAACTAACTCAAAATGGATAAAAGATTTCAGTGTAGTCTGGAGACTGCAAACTATTTCAGTGACACCGGGAGAAAGCTCTATAAAACGGGTTTAGACAACAATATCATAGGCAAAACTCTAAAACCATAGGCAACAAACGAAAAAACAGCAAGTAGGATTTCTTCAAACTAAAATGTTCCTGCAAAGCAAATGCACTGTAGAGGCGACTCACATACTAGAGAAATGTGTACATGTCTTGTATCTAATAAGGGTTAATTTCTAAACTATATATGAGAAAGAATATGAAAAGTGTTCATCATTTCTGAGCACCAGGAAAATGCGAATTAAAACCATAATGAGTTACCATCATCTCCCACCCTTCCGAATGGCTGTGAACAAAAAGACAGAGTGGTCAGTGTCACTCAGGTTGTGGTACAAAGGAATCCTTGATACACTGTGGGGACAGCATAAACAATATTACCTTAAAGGATAGAACTGGCTCAAACTCCTATTAGAGGCCATATACACAAAGTAACTGAAGTCAGTGTCCAAGAAATCTCTCTACTCCCCATCTTCCTTTCAGGAGCCAAGATATGGAAGCACCTTAGATGCCAACCAAGAACAATCAATCTCAATCTCTCAATATCTCTCTCTCTCTCTCTCTCTCTCTCTCTCTCTCTCTCTCTCTCTGTCACACACACACACACACACACACACAAAATGTTGGTGAAGTGATGGGTGTTAATTACTTTGACTCTTTCTACAATGTATATATAGTTTAAAGCATCTCGCTGCATCCCACACACAGAGTTGTTAGAAATAAATAAGCAGGGGCTGGAGAGATGGCTCAGCGGTTAAGAGTGCCGACTGCTCTTCCGAAGGTCATGAGTTCAAATCCCAGCAACCACATGGTGGCTCACAACCATCCATAATGAGATCTGATGCCCTCTTCTGGGTGTCTGAAAACAGCTACAGTGTACTTACGTATAATAAATAAATAAATAAATAAATAAATAAATAAATAAATAAATAAATAAATAAATAAATAAATAAATAAATGTATGTTGGTTACACAATAAAAAAATAAATAAATAAATAAGCAAATTGACTTAAGTGACCTAAGAAGATGGACTGAATCTTATACTAAGTGGAAAAACAAGTTCAAATTACACTGAATCCTAACTATTTTTTTAAAATGTGATTAGGGCTAGGAGGTCATCAGTTGGTAGGGTGCTTGCTTGGCATGCAAGAAGCCCTGGATTTAATTCCTAGCAACACAGAAACTGGATGTGGTGGCATGGGCTTGTAAGTCTAGTACTGGGTGTGGGGTCGGGGGGGATAGAAGCAGAAGAATCAGAATTCAGAGTCATCCTGAGTTACATGGTGACTTTGAGGTCAGCCTGGGCCACATGAGACTCCATCTCAAAAAGAACGAAAAATGTGACTATACAAATTTCTGAAAGGAAAATGTCATTATTAAAACAATGGCTGTCACTGGGTAATAAGACTGTGGATAGTACTTTTCCTTTATTCTCATATTTATAAACTTCCATATCTTCTAATGGACACAAATTAATTTGCCAATCAAGGGAGAAAAAGATTGTGATGATAAGTCAAAGAGTAGACAAAAGTAATATCCTTTCTTTAACCAACTTACAAATAGTGTCTAGTGTTTTGAAATGAATGAGCACTGTATATCTGAATTGAACACTGCTTAGAGGTTTTGTTCAGGGGTCACTTAATGTGTAGCTCTTATATTAACTTAGTTTTATATTTGGCTGATGAGTTTCTTGACTATGTATACTCAAACATCGGGGAAACAGCTGCATTTTAGGCCTTATTCTAAATGTTTCTTTTTTCTACAACTAACAGAAAAAGAAAAAAGAAAAAAAAAAGAGAGAGAGACCAAGCAGTATATTAAATAGGAAAATAGTTTAAACAATTAAGTGTTCACAAAATGTTTTCAAATGGATGGTATTTAAATAAACAACTCAGTATTTATTGCATCAAAAGTATATATAATGCACTGAAGGAGACAGGGGTGCACAAGAATTCAACCACATCGCCAGAACATGCAGAGGAGAGGTACATCCTATTCAAAGCTTAGGGGTAATTTCTGGGAGGGTATCTGAGCAAAGCTAAGACTGTATTTTTCTCTCTTCCTCTACTTTCATATATATTTAATGTATCTTTTACTTATTTTATTGACCCAGATCATCTGAGAAGAAATTTATAATTTGGATCAAGGCTTTGTCTATGTGCTTCTTAATATTCTGCTAATCCTGCAGTAGTACTATTCATACGATAGTCTCATTGTCTCTTCCATCCCTAGAACGGGAATTCCTTAACAACAGAGAGTAAGTATCATGGTTGTATGGTGACTACCTATGCGCTAAGGAAAGAAGCTTCAGAGTGAAACAGACCTCACTAGAACGTTGATCTGGAAAGCCCCAGTCTTCAGAACTGTGAGACATAAACTGTCGTTTAAGCCCCAGTCTATGAAATTTTATTTATGGCAACTCCAGTGTGTTAAAACAGATTCTGGTATCAAGAAGTATGTAATGTGTTTGATGATGATTGCTGGTGATGCTACACCAATCGGTAATCTAGTTTACTTTAGATTTCTTATTACAGTACATCAGGTATGGCAAATAAGGTATGGCTTGATTAGATTAAGACTTGTACAAGTCTTTCAATTTTGGAACCCATTACTTAGCAACAAGAAGAATCACAAGTTCCTGGATTAAGGATTCTTTTCAACTAAAAGATTATCCTACTACAGAGCCACAAGTTGGTCTAACTTACTTTGTCTTTGCCTCCTTTAACAAAGTAGGGTCATCAGTAGCCAGATATACTCTTTTTTTATCCACTTGCATTCTGCGTGCGAGAAGCTGAAAATGTTCTTCAACATGTACCATGTACTCCTCGATGGGATGGAAGGCTGCTTCTGTTCCCACTTTGTCCGTGCGTCTGACATGGACTCTGGGGAGAGGTGGAGAGCATGCTGAGAATGCACTGGGACTCGATTACTAGCCTTAGCCACGGTGGTACTAGGGCCATATTAAACCAATTTTTCATTTATTCTCACCATTAGAAAATATAAAATCATTTTGAAACATTTCACAAATACTTTAATATCGTTTGCATGCTGAATAGTACAGGGCAAAATGAAAGGCAAGTAAAGGTCTTGAGAAATTCCTTCTCACAGAAGAAGCAATCGGTATAGCAAGACTATATGGGAGCCTGGAAGCCAAATACTCCCCAACTCTCCATTAAAAAATAGATTAAGTTTTAAAATAGATTTGAGTTTTAAGGTTTTTGAGACTAAAATCATAACCAGCTTCACAGCTTAAAGACACTGCCTGTAACATTCTGACACCAAGGCTTATCTATTATTTTTTTCTTTCATTTTACCCTGCACAGTTACTACAACTTCAGTTCATCGAGTTTAAAGTCATCTAAGGAAACATAGACCCATAGGAACTTTTCCTACAGCTAAGACAGGCAAGCCTTTAAAAGATATTGGCTATTTTATGTTCATAAAGCCATTACAGTTGTGTGTGTGTGTGTGTGTGTGTGTGTGTGTGTGTGTGTGTGTGTTCTCTATCAAATGCAAACAGAAACAGATCTCATTTGTTGTACTGAGGAAGACCCCACAATGTTATTAAATGAGGGACACAGACTTATACTGTCCTACAATGGCTAAGTCACTGCCTTCCCAGCATTCTCCCTCTGTCTTAGTCCTGCTGAAGGCTAGGGCTGTGTCTTGAATCTGAGTGAGGGCTGGAGTACACTGGAGGAGCTGTGTCATCTTCGGGCTGCTGTTTTCTTTGCATCCCAGACTATAATCCAGATGTGAATTTGATCACAGGAATATCTATTCTGTCATCTTTTCTTTCCTACATTCTTCTTAATCACTGTTTCTCTCAGGAGATTGGACTTGTTTCGTGTGCTCTGTACAAATGAAGTGGGGCAGGGAGAATTCGCTACTCTGAATTTCAATGACGTTTCAGGGGATAAACACTATTTAATATTCTGACTTCACTATGTGCTTCCTTTAGCTCTAACATATAGAATAAGAGTCAGTAATTACATATAAAGATTAAGAGATGAAGAAAGGAGTAGAGCAGGAAATATGAAAATAAAACAAAGGAGCTTCATAAAAACAAGAGGGAGAGACAAAGGGCGAGGAGCATCTGAGATGGCAGAAGGGCACACTGAGCCGGTCTGCTCTGCTGCCCTACGCGTACAAAGGAGAACAACCTCTAGGTTCTGGAATCGTTGTTCTTTAGTGGAACCATGCCTATTAAATTATATAAAATTTACAGTAAAAGGCAAACACATACAACTACTGCTATAAATTACTGCTTAAGAGGGGAAAATAGATTCTTACCCAATAACTGGATGTTTGAAGCCGAGCTTCTTGGTGGCTTCTTCTATTTCCTTTTCCAGCCAAGGCTGTGGACGAATCAAGTATTTGACAAACTGGGACACCCACCACACTGCAGGGTCACCATGGACTCTGAGGAGTCGGTCTGCAAGGTCTTCTGGGACAGCCAGGGGTAAGTAAGGAGGCCGAGGATGGAGGCTGTCTACAATGGGGAGCTCTACCACTTGAATGTTTTTGTCATTCACTTCACCTAAGGGAACAACAAAACACATTGTGACTACACTACACTTCTCACACATTTACCATGCAACCGAACTTGGAGTGCTGTTACCTTCATAGCACCTCTAAGCAAATATGGTCTTTACTTCATAGTGGAAGTCAGGAAATTTGCCTACAGTACCAGAGCAAAAGTGATAGAGCTGAGCACGCCTCTCACGTGTGAGGCCTTTCTAACAACTCCTCCCACCCCGTCACATCACCACTTTATACTTCACCTTAGGACAGCAGCCAGCATCCAAAGCATTTATCAGCCACATGGTTGACAGATAGGATGCTACTAAGTTCATGTTTTCTGCTTCTTTCTTTTGTTATTATATACTAAATATCCTTGAACTTCTAGCTTGTTATTATAGCAAATGGCCCTTGCATTTCTTTTATAACAGACACTAAAATAACAAAGGATTACAATTATAAATCAAGCCATCTGTATCTTTTGTAGAAAAACAATAGACAACTAAAAATATTTTTCTTGGCTAAGTTAGAACTTAGTATATATTCAATTATGATCATAACAGAAACTTGTTCCTTACTTATCTCAATGGTAAAGTTCAGAGAGTAAGTAATCATTTTTACAGAAGATGATTGCTTTCAAAATTCATCACTGCTATTTCTGTACTATTAAATTTATAATGTAGTGATAAAAAAGCTCACATTTGATAGTATCCCCTGATTTTACACACTAAAGATTGCCCAGTAGTAAGTAGAAGACCAAAACACTACACAGAAAAAAATTGTACTGAGTTACAATTTTAATAATGGAAAATATTAGCATAAATATATAAAATAATCCCAGTTAAGATGTTGTCATAATCACAAAATAATTAAGGAAGCAATATACTTGTAAAGAATAAGCCTATAAAGTGTATCCACCAATATGAAACAGTTTATTTCTCTCTCTCTTTCTCTCTCTCTCTCTCTCTCTCTCTCTCTCTCTCTCTCTGTACATACACACACACACAAACACACACACACATTATTTGGAACACAGCTAGTAAGGCTAACTGCATAGGTATTTTTAAATCAGTTTAGTATAGTTAAGACTTAAAATTTTGGTAATATTCTATTTCTCTGCTATGCAAAATCATTTCAAGATTTGAAGAACAAAGTACCTAACATATGACATTTGTAGTATGAATGAATGAATGGTAATAAAAAATTTAACACCAGCATCGCAGTTCATCTAGCATGCCAGCTAAGAAAGCACTGGCACCTTTTTCAGAGGAGGAACTACAAGTAAGAGTGTGAGGGAGAAGAATGAGATGCATTTTAAATTAAGCTGCATCAGTCTCCCTTAAGGCCAGGAAATCAGTGGTGCTTCCCTGATATGGAAACGATCAGAAGCAAAACATAAATAAAAGAGAAAATAAAGAATAAAAGAGGAAGGGAAAGATGGTTATTTTTAATAAAACAATCAATCAAACAAACAAACAAACAAAAAAAAAAAACAGAGAAAGAAAGGAATTCCTGGTATTGGGCAGAGTGCATGCTTATAATCTCAGCATTTAGGAAGTTGGAACAGAGGACACTGAGTTCAAAGCCACATGGGCTACAAAATAAGCCATCTTTAAAAAGCTCAGTGGGAGAAGAAAGAAAGGGAGAAAACAGAAAATAAAGAAAGCAGCAGCAAACACTTTCATACATATCTATAAACATACATACCTACACAAAAGCAGAATTAGTAGCGCTGTCCTTTGTTGCTTCTTCCTAACAAAGCTATTCTACAGTTCAGTCTACATTGCTCAAATTTCACTAATAAGAACATATTATTCTCTGGGGGCACCGAGTCCTCAGTTTCTTTCATTAGCAATACTGACAACCTTCAGGATGCAATGGAAACATCTTCCAGATAAAGAAGCATAGTTCCATTGATTCTTTGTTCTTACCTTCATTAACTCGTTAACTTGTTTAAGTATTTGTGGAACTATATTCAAATGTTTCAGGAACACTATAAACCAAACACTGTAGTAGACACAATATAAAATGACATGCTTCACCAAGCAAAAAACCACATGATTTCTACTGCAAATCCTCACTTAGATTGGGCTGTTTACAGTGCAAGAGAAATAAAATATCACCACTAGCAAGCGTGCTTTCAAAACTGTCTAGCAAAATGTCAAAAAAAAAAAAAAAAAAAAAAAGGTATTTCTATTTACCACTAGCAAGGATTAATTAAAACTTAAAACTTTAGTTTCTTCAGTCATTACACACACACACACACACACACACACACACACACACACACACACACACACATTTTAAAATACTAAATGAATGTATTTTATAGATGTTAGTCGTAACAATGGCTCCACTGAAATTCAAGCCATGCCACTAAATTTCATGTGGGTGATGTTGCTGACTGGTAGTTCTCACCCCAGCTGGTCAAGTTTCTGTTAGAGGGAGATTATCAGACATAGTTTATTAATTTATGGATTAGGTTTTCAAACATGAGAATTGCTTGCTCCTTATATCTCTCTGCATTGTAAGCAATCTAGCTAAGTATAGGTTGCGTGTAAGTGCTATGTAATTGACACAAGGGGCTGAAGCAAACATGGGTGTGAGGATCTTGTATTTTCCTGCAGCCCAAGGGGACTGTACATTATCAACAACCATGGTCACCCAGCAATACATCACTAAAACTTTTTCTTCCAATGTAAGTGAAACTTTGTCCTCTTTCGTAACAGCTGCCCTTCCTGCTTCCCCCAGCTCCTAGACACCACCTTCTGTTGTCTCTATGAGATCAGTTTTTTGTAGATCCTACATATACATGAGATCATACATATCTTTCTATTTCTGGATTATTTCAATGTGAAAATTAATAAATTCAATAAACATGTACAAATTAGCAGCACTTTTATATATTATCAACAAACTATTTGAAAAGAAATTTAAAAAATAATCTTATTTGCAACAGCACAAAAAATCTTAAAAAAAGAGTACATTTTAAAAATTTTATTCACTTTACATCCCAATATCAGTTTCCCCTCTCCTCCCAGTCCTCCTTCTCATAGCTCCTTCCCCATTCCCTTCTCCTCTGAGAAGGGGGAGCCTCCCTTACCATCCCTCCCACCTCCAGCCCTTCACCCCCCCATGTCAATCACTGCTGGACTTAGGTGCATCTTCTCTCTCATTGAGCCCAGACAAGGTTGCATTTAAATAATGTGATGAAATATCTAAATGGTGAAAATGATAAAATAATGAAAGAAACTGAAGACACAAATACATGGAAATACGGCCCATGTACACAGGCTAGAAAAACTAATGTTAAAATATTCATAGTACTCAAAGTGATTTACAACAATGTATTCCATATCTCAATTCTAAAGTCATTTTTCAAAGAAATAGAAAAACACAATTTGTATGCAACTATACAAATACCCTAAATAGCCAAAGCAATCTTTCAAAAGGAAGGGGCAGGAGCCAGAGACATTGCACTTGGATTTTACAATGTGTCACAAAGCTTTTGCAATCAAAGCACAATGGTGCTGGCAGAAAAACAGACACAATGACCAATGAAAGTCAAGGGCTCAGAACAGTTGATCTAAGTCAATGTACCAAGTACATACACAGGTGTTTCTTCTGTAAATGATATTAAGAAAAATAGATATTAACATGCAGGAAAATGAAAATGGACTCACAGACAATATATGCAAATGGACTCAAAATGCATAGAGACAAATATAAGATCAGAAACAATAAAGTTGTAAGAAAACAAAACCAAAAATCCCCTAAACATACAAACAAAACGAAACAAAACAAACACAAAACAGGAAAGGCTCCACAATGTTGGCTGAGGCAATGATGTCATGAATGAGACTCTCAAACCACAGGCAACTAAAACAAAAACAAATGGGGTGGTGTCAGACTAAAATGCTTCTGCAGAGCCAAGCAAACAACTTGGTGAAAAGGCAACCTGAACATAAAGTTGCAAATGTATACACAGAATTCAAACACAGAAAAGCATGGAAAAATTAATCTGAGTTTTAAAAAAATAGGCAAAGGATCTATGTAGACATTTCTCAAAAGAAGTTAAATGGACAAGTATAAGGGAAAATGTTCGGTATCTCTAATCAACAATAAAGTCCAAATCAAAATCACGTTAGAAGCCGGGCAGCGGTGGCACACGCCTTTAATCCCAGCACTCGGGAGGCAGAGGCAAGCGGATTTCTGAGTTCAAGGCCAGCCTGGTCTACAGAGTGAGTTCCAGGACAGCCAGGGCTACACAGAGAAACCCTGTCTCGAAAAAACAAACAAAACAACAACAAACAAACAAACAAACAAATCACGTTAGAATGGTTATCAGTGAAAGCAAAGAGTATGATTAATATACATTATCAAAGTTGTAGAGAAGGAACATTTGGGCCCAGTGGGATGTAAATCAGTGACCATTTTGAAGCAACATTTAAAACAGAAATCATCTGAGAACAAAGCCTCTGATCAATCAGTTCAAACTTTACTACTTTGAAGAGAGTATACAGAATTAACCTTCCAGCAAAAGAATGTTCTGTATGGTAAATCATACACAGAAGTTGACAAATTTGTAAAAATCAACACAAACTCGTCTGTACTTTATACTACCAACTGCTCAGTTCATCCTGAGCTGACAACCATCATGGCTAGAGTGTTGATTGTCTTAATCCTGTACAGGCAACCACAGCTGTTATGAGTTCTTGAGTACAATGGTCTTGCCATGTTCAAAAACCATTGTTTTTGCTGGCTCTTCCCAGAGCTCCGGCTCTTACAATCTTTTTCTGTATATGCTTATTTAGTAAACTTATAAAATAGGTTTCCACATGGCTTTTTCAAACATCCTTACTGCTAATTTCCCTACCCTCACCCCTCAGGAGGAAGTCATTCTTAAGTCATGCATGACTCATAAAACTGAGAATGGCCAAGACAAGTCTTCAAAATGCTTGAGAAAACCATGGGATATATATTTTGCTCAAAGGGAAGAGATTATTAGCATCTTTGTAGTATTTGAATAACTCTCTGCTTTCTAGATTCAAGACTGTAAAATAGGTTTCTTTCACTAACTTATAGGCAAGCAAACAGGCAGTGAGGTTTTCATATTCTCTTTTGATTACCAGCAGTAGAAAGATGCAGTCTAATGCTGATGGCTGTTATTCCTGAGTTCTCCCTCAAGGGTCTCCATCAGGCCTTGAAGCCAAGATCTCACACAGCGGAAAAGCATTCCAAGATGAGACAATGGCTAAGATCAAAAACTCAGGTGACAACACATGCTGGGGAGAATATAGAGAAAGAGGAACACTCCTCCATTGCTGGTGGGATTGCAAACTGGTACAACCACTCTGGAAATCAATCTGGAGGTTCCTCAGAAAACTGGAAATAGATCTACCTAAAGACCCAGCAATACTACTCTTGGGAATATACCCAAAAGCTACCCCACCATTCCACAGGGGCACGTGTTCCACTATGTTCATAGCGGCCTTATTTGAGATAGCCAGAAGCTGGAAACAACCCAGATGTCCCACGACAGAAGTATGGATACAGAAAATGTGGTTCATTTACACAATGGAATACTATTAAGCTATTAAGAACGTGGACATCCTGAGTTTTGCAGGCGAATAGGTGGAACTAGAAAATATCATCCTGAGTGAGGTATCTCAGACCCAAAAGGACATGCATGGTATATACTCACTAATAAGTGGATATTAGTCAAAAAGGTACAGAATACCCAGGACACAATCCACAGAACTCAAGAAGGTTAACAAGCTGAAGGGCCCAAGTGAGGATGCTGCAATCCCATTTGGGGGGGAGAAGAAAGCAATCATGGGGGCAGGGGGCGAAAGGCAGGGATCAGGGTGGGAGAGGAGACAGGGAGGAGAAAAGGAGAACATGATCAGGTATTGGGGAGGGGGAACAAGAGTGAAGCCCTGAAGGCCAGCAGAAAGAATGGAAACAGGCAACCTCGAGAGATAGGAGGTGGGGGGGGACCCTCTAGAATGTACCAGAGACCTGGGAGGTGAGAGATTCTCAGGACTCAAATGGAGGAACCTTAAATGAAATTCCCAACAGTGGAGAGAAGGACCTTGTAGAGTCCACCTCTAGTAGAAAGACAGGGCATCAAGTGGAGGGAGGAGGTTGTCATCCCACAGTCAAAACTGACCCTGAATTGTTCCAGTCTAAAAGAACTGCAGGGACAAAAATGGAAAAGAAACTGAGGGAAAGGAGGTCCAAGACTGGCCCAAATTGGGATCCATCTCAAGGGGAGGCTACAAGGCCTGACACTATTACTGATGCTATGTGTGCTTACCAACAGGAGCCTAGCGTGGTGGTCCTCTGAGAGGTCCAACAAGCAGCTGACTGAGATAGATGCAGATACTTACATCCAACCATTAGACTGAAGTCGGGGACCACTGTGGCTGAATTAGGGAAAGGTTAGAAGAAGCTGAGGAGGGGGGCAACCCCACAGGAAGACCAGCAGTCTCAACTAACCCCAAGATCTCTCAGATGCTAAGCCACCAACCAGTTAGCATACACTAGCTGATACTAGGCCCCTGACATATATACAGCAGAGGACTGCCTGGCCTGGACTCAATGAGAGAAGATGCACCTAACCCTAGAGAGACTTGAGACCCCAGGTAGTGGGGAGGTCTGGTGGGGTTAGGGATGTCCTCTTGGAGACAGGGGTGGGGTGGGGTTGGGTGGTGGGGAGGAGAAGGAATGAGATGAGGAACTGTGGGTGGGCGGACCAGGAGGGAATGACTGGACTGTAAAAAAAAGATTAAAGATAATTTAAAAAATAAATACAGGGGCTGGAGAGATGGCTCAGTGGTTAAGAGCACTGACTGCTCTTCTGGAGGTCCTGAGTTCAAATCCCAGCAACTACACAGTGGCTCACAACTATCTGTAATGGGATCTAATGCCCTTTTCTGGTGTGTCTGAAGACAATGATGTACTCACATAAAATAAATAAATAAATCTTCAAAAAAATAGATACATTTATTTGACTCAAAGAAAAAAATGATAAGTGATAGTACACACTTTGAAGTGTAGGAGGAAGGAGAACAAAGGAGGGAATGAGGGAGGAGGTGGGAGAAAGGGAAAAAGGGAGAGAGGAGGAAGGGAAGAGAGAGAGACTCTAAAAAGAATATATATGGCTTTTGAAGTTACATTAATTTACAGCTAAGTTCAAAGATTAAGAAAAGTTTGAAAATTAAGTAGAAACATATAATCTTGTTTACTTTTTTTCTGATCTTAAAGAATTCCCACTGTAATGAGGCTCAACACTCGGTTTAAAGATGAAAAAGCTAAACTTAAAAGTCACACACACTTTGGCCTTAGGTAGGCCGTGGTTCATTTGCTTTTTTAACACTCTTGAGTTCTCTAAGAAAAATGAGTCTTTATAAAGACACTCTTCTTGGTGATTCTCCCCGCACCCCACCCAGTTGTGTAAAAGTTCTTGATTTTTAACCAGTAAGAAACATAAAACAGATTTTGGGGTTGAGGGACATCTGTTCCTCTTCACGCCACATTAATGTTCCCTCAGTTTCCTTACTATGTGTAGGAGTACTTTGAATGGAATAGCTGTGAGATGCCATCACAGACTTCCTGCATCTTGGTGTCTAGAATAGGGACAGGACGCAAGAAAAGTGTACTGGGGCAAATGTCAATGTACAGGCACCTTGACTCTAACACACAGGGATCAAGAATAGGGACTTTGCAATCACAAACACTGATGTTTAATCTTTTATCACTTAATAGTTGTGTTATCTCAAATGATACATATTTAACTTCAATCTAGTTTCTTCATTTGGAAAACGATATTAGCAATAGTATCCCATTCATCTGTAAGTTGGGACAGTAATAGTTATTAATAGCAATTAGGTGTTTTAAGAATGAAATAAGATGCTGCACATAGCAAGCTAAACACTAGAGGCTGGAGACATAGCTTAGTAAGTAAAGTGCTTGGTGTGCAAATATGAGGACCTAAGTTCAGATCCCCAGCACTCAGGTAAAAAAAACTACACAGCACAGGTCTGTAGTACTGGGGAGGCAACAACACAAGGATCTCTGAAATTGTTGGCCAGCTAATCCAGATGAATCTGCTAGCTCTAAGTTCAATCAAAGACTGTCTCACACAAACAAAAGCAGAGAGAGAGAGAGAGAGAGAGAGAGAGAGAGAGAGAGAGAGAGAGAGAGAGGAGAAGAAAAAAGAAGATGGAAATGAAGTAAAGAAGACCCGATACATGCAGGTGTACACATGCACATGCATCCCCCTCACACACACACACACCAGAAAGCTAAACACAATGCCAAATGCAGAGTCATTCTTAAAACATTATTTATCTTGCAGTAACTAGAGTTTGGTCCAGAAGAGACGACCTGTCAAGATACAGCCTCTGAAAAATACATGGCAGTGCTCTCATTCCAGTGACTGCTTTATACCCAAGGCATGTCTTATTCATGCTGTTTACCAAGGCAATAAAACAGCATGCAATTTTTATCTTTTCCAAACATTTCAACAAATGATCAAGCTAAAGGGTAGGGACTTGTGGCTATTTAAATATTAGGAAATTTGATGTTGTTACCCAACTTGACCAAAACTCTGTTCTGTTCAGAAACAGCTCGTTGTCTAAGCCAATAATATATTCTGTTCATATTTTAGTAAGGATTTTCTAAACTTATGTTTATAAAGACTATCTAAGTTTCTGGGATTTGTATTTTCTGCAAGAGTATATGGAGACATAGTTTAGTAAGTAAAGTGCTTGGTTAAATTAAATTAAAAGTGCAGATTAAATTAAATTCTTACTAAACTGAGACTTGACAGAGAAACCAAGAATAAAAAGAGATCAAGCCTGAACTGTAACAAGCTATGAGATCTCTAATGTATGAGGAACCCTTTACAATTTTTTTTTCTTCTTTTTTTTTATTTATTTATTTATTTTTTTTTTTATTTATTTTTTTTATTTACATTTCCGATGATTCCCCTTTTCTTTGGAAACCCCGTGTCCCCTCCCCCTCCCCGCCTCTGTGAGGGAATTCCTCCTCCCGCCCACCCACCCACCCATTTCCATATTCCCACCTTGACATTCCCTTTTACTGGGGCCACTAGCACCCTCAGGCCCAGAGTCCTCTCCTTTCTCCCTGGTGGCCATCGAGGTGATTCTTCTGCCTCATATGTAGTCCAAATCATGGGTCAATAGATGTGTATTCTTTGGTTAGTGGTCTGAACTAGAGGACGACCAGGGGGAGGGTCAGGCTCATGGACGCTCTTGCTCCCTCCGTGGGGCTGCCAATTCCCTCCGCTCCTTCAGACTTTTCTCCAATCCCTCCATCTGGTACCTCACTCTCAGTCCCTCGGTTATTGTTAAGTGAAACTTAGACATTCTGAACTTGTGGGCTAATATCTGCTTATCAGTGAGTACATACCATGTTCGTTCTTTTGAGACTGAGTTACCTCGCTCAGGATGATATTTTCAAGTTCCATCCATTTGCCTGCAAATTTCATTAAGTCATTGTTTTTAATAGCTGAGTAGTACTCCATTGTGTAAATGTACCACATTTTCTGTATCCATTCCTCTGATGAGGGACATCTGGGTTGTTTCCAG
>CM052705.1:81793817-81809707 GCA_028551405.1 Uromys caudimaculatus | reverse complement strand
GGAGCTGCTTGTCTATGGAATCCTAGTGTCCCGGGCAGAAGTTTCCTGCCACAGCCGCCCGCTTTTGGGATCCAGGTGGGTTTCTAGGCTCGCCTACCTCGGTCCCTGTGTCTCGCGGGTTCGGGGCAGTACCTGGTGAGCCCCTTTACAATTTTTTGACTTGAATACAAATATGGCCATTTACAAAAAATATATAAACCCCCAAAAGTAGGAAGTCTATTTTTGGCATTATAACAACAACATAAGTATTTATATCCTTGTTTAATGACAGAGATCCATTCTAATTTAAAATACAGAAGATAAGCTATTAACAAGTCAACACTTGAGCTACTTTTCTTGCGTTTTCTACCCACCTCAGCAGATAGAAACCACTTCTCAAACAAAAATAAGACAGTCATCTGCCATATGAATTCTATCTCTGGTCTACTTTGGCAACAACGCAAAAGACTATTATCATTGCCAGTATGAAGGCTCCAACCAATTGAGAGAAAAGTTCTAAATTCAATTACATGAAACCCAGTGCAGCATTGGTGACATTCTAAAGACAGCATATCACTCCCTGGAAAATGACTGAGCCACATTCTGATGAGACACTTGATGCTTTTCCTAGCAACAGAAGGGGAGACTGACTTCTACACATTGTCTTCTGACCTCCCACTCAGGTCACGGCACATGCATAATGAGGATGTGTTGCATTACACTAAACAAATAAATAACAAAATAATAAATGCGATAATTTTTTTCTTTTTTAAAGGATGCTGCCAACAGTTTCTCATGGCTTGTAAGATCCTGTAAGTTCATAGAAATTTAGGGAAAGTTTTGGTTGGTGGTTCTTTTTTTAGAAAGTTAGTACTTTTCTCCTAATTTGATCCTTCCAGCCCCAAGGATCCCAAAGACCCTAGAGCAGCATCTCTCAGTGGCAGGACAAGAAAAAAGAGAAACAGGTACCTGGGAAGACAAGAGTGTTTTTTCATTAAATGTACCAGAGTCAAATTTCAACTTTCCTTTCCTCATACAAAGTCACAATTTATTGCTTTACTATCTGTCCGAACTCCTGGCAGTGAGTAGCCACAGGAAAGGACTCAAAGGTAATTGACTTATTCTTTGAAAGATATTGGAAAAGGTGACTAGGGTAAGCAGGCATACCATGAGAATCTCACTGTTGCACTGTTGTTTGGGAAGCTGAAGTTCCTTTTGCTTAGTGGGAATTTTATAGCTGCTTCCAGGATTACCACACTTGGAGCATTAGCAATGAGATGTGTCATGATGGATTTAAGTCATTTATATTTTTTGTGCTGAATTCTCTCCTGATTATATTGAATCATGTTGAATTTCAGTTCTAAAGATAGGGTAAAAGCCAATTCTAACACCCTAAGAACCAAACAATCATAACTAGAGTGGCTGGGGATAATTCCACTAGTAAACGCTTGTCTTGCAAGCGTAAAGTTTAATCTTGTAATTATAGTGCTTAGAGAGAGAGAAACAGGCAGATTCCTGGGATTTGTTGGCCCGTCAGCCTGAGTACCAGTCTAGTCACAGACCCTGTTCCCTCAGTTACCCCAAAAGTGGTTGGCAGCTGAGGAATATCTGAGGTCAGTTGTGTTCTAACTTTCGAATGCACATGTGTGTGCATATGTGTGTGTGTGCGCGTGCACGCACACACACACACAGAACTTTACTAGAAATTCTAAGTACATTGTAAGAGAGTAAAATAAAATACATTTTGAGGAAGGAAATAATAACAAATCTAGGCAATAATTCTGTGGCACAGACCAGAGGATAACTTAGCATAGAACTGTGCTCTAGTGGCTTACAAAGGACTGATAAAATAGTCATGCATCTTGGCCTAAAAAGATTAGAGCAGGAAATCCTCTAGAAGCACACTCAAGTATTCAGAGTACCACTAACTCCAGTCATCATCATCATGGTAGACTCTTGTGTCATCTTAGACTGTAGAAACAACTGCTTTCTCAGCTCAGCTGCCTCAGGTAGCAAACTGTAGGAACAGGTTGAGATGCTGGGCATGGCCTCACATGCCAACTACAATGCTATCACCACTGCTGTTACTGACATGATATCTTACTCTCCCTGAGTTAAGTAACATCTCTAGTGAGAGCTAACATGTTATAATCAGTACAGTGCCACAGTTGGACAAATCCTGTAAAGATGTTACTCAGAAATAAGCATCTTTTGTTTAGCAGGAAAGCACAAGGGCTATCCATACAAGACTAAAAGGTGCTTGTACTGACTGGTTTTGTGTGTCAACTTGACACAAGCTGGAGTTATCACAGAGAAAGGAGCTTCAGTTGAGAAAATGCCTTCATGAGATCCAGCAGTAAGGCATTTTCTCAATTAGTGATCAAGGGGGGAGGGCCACTTGTGAGTGGTACCATCCCTGGGCTGGTAGTCTTGGGTTCTATAAGAAAGCAGGCTGAGCAAGCCAGGGGAAGCAAGCCAGTAAGTTACATCCCTCCATGGCCTCTGCATCAGCTCCTGCTTCCTGACCTGCTTGAGTTCCAGTCCTGACTTCCCTTCGTGATGAACAGCAGCATGGAAGTGTAAGCTCAATAAACCCTTTCCTCCCCAGCTTGCATCTTAGTCATGATGTTCGTGCAGGAATAGAAACCCTGACTAAGATAGTGCTATCAAGCAAAATGCACAAAACTAACTAACTTAACTAACAAGATTAGAGAATGGAAGAAGATACATGTAGTAAATAAGGCAAGCAGGATATGTCTGGTACTTTGGGAAGCAGGTTTTAGTTTGTCGTTGGTTTTAAACGTATAGGATAACTGTAATCATATAACTTGATAATTATATTCCTCATGAAATTTCTAATCAGGCTGAAAAAATGGGGCCCTGTCAGCACAACTTATTGTAAAACCTGGGCAAAAGGCTTCTTCCCTTCTACGACCACTACTTCTCACTCTTTACAGCTCACTGCTCAGCCTGGAGATGCTGAACTATCAACAGGCTACAAAGGCTTAGCTGCCTTATCTCAGAGCCACAGAACCATACTTCTATCTTCCTCTCAAGTATAAAAAGAACAGCAGGGGTGAGAGTTCAAAGTTAGTTCTCTCAAATGCTTTGTTCTTTCTCAATGACATAATTTCTTTGTTGTCTCAGCAACTACCACTGCATCAGGTACATAATAAGCACAACATAGATGCTTAACTGAACAAATGAATTTTTTAATCATATATTAGTAACACACTTAATAGGGACCCCACAGTCTGATGTAGGAAATAATCACTTGTTATAAGTAAGCCTACCATCAGCAGCACAATCTCAGGGTTACATGTACATGTTCAGGTTTGTGAATGCTACTAGCTTTACCAATTTTCAATTGCAAACAGTCAATACTACTCAGGTCCTGCCTTAATACATTTACCAGTTTGTTAGGTAACAGTTTAACACCTTGAATACCTAGAAAGGTGTAGATAAGTACTTAGAAAAAGCTACCTAGATATCTCTCAATCTTCTCACCACTCATTACTTCAGAAAATAGGAATCCTGCCTTAGAGCCATCAAGCATTTCATTAATACATGCTACCTACATAGTAAATGACAGGAAAAGAAATATTATTATTGTTTTGGTCAATTTTGTTATGTCACTGTATATTTTCTAGGGAGCTGGATACTTTTTCCTGAAAATAAATCATCTTTGAGCATGATAATTACTGTAGAAAACATAATTTAGTTATTAAATGGTATCAGATACTTTAATTTTTACATGAAGCACAGAGCCAGAAGAAGTTATTCATGTGTTATTGCTAGAACATTATTTGCCCATCATTCAGAATTTTGTGAGTTTCACACTGGGTTTTAACTTGAAGTCTATAATGAAATTCACTTAGAAGAATCTTATTTTGAATATTTCTATGTAGCATAACAGAAAACATAAAAAAATTAAGCATTTCATTTAAAACTTATTTTCATATTCCTTTTATTACTATTTGTGATCATTGTATCATAATAAAATTTACTATACTTTGTTCAGTTCCAGAAAATTTTCATGTATTGTGATAACTCAATTTGTACTTAAGCGTCCTCTGTTCTCTTTAACAGTGCCTGCCTACTGGGGTTTCACCAAGCCTCACCTACATAGTGCAAATGAAAAGTACAACTAATGCTCTAGAGTCTGAGAAATAAGCACAGTACCTTAGAACACCCTTCCTCCTATATGACCACGTCAACAGGACTGAGGATTAACAAAGAACTAGAGCTGAAAGAACTGCCCCTTTAAGAAGTCTCAAGGAAGGTCTAGGACAACAGATCACTAAAGGAAACGAACACATCTGAGTCCACAGCTAGACTGAACATTAAACATAGCTTGACTTCCAGTCAAAAAACATAAAACCTTATGCTAAAAGCTCATTTCTTTTTGTGATACCTGGCTTCCAGCAAAATCCCATGCTCAAAGATATAAAAATAATACAGTCTGAGGGACAAAGATACCATCAGAACCTAACTTAGATAAGGCAGATTTTTGGAGTAATCATTTTAGAAATTTTAAAATAACTATGATTAATATCTTAAGAAATGTAATGGAAAAGTGGACAACATGCAAGAACAGATGAGTAAGATAGATGTGGATAAAAACTCTGAAAAAATGAAAATGAAATGTTAGCAAACAAAAGCATTATAACTGAAATGGCAGAAACTCTGAATGGCCTCATCAGATCACACAGGATTAGACATGACTCAGCAAAAGGGCCAGTGAGCTTAAAGACATGATAATGTACTTACAAAACTGAGTCAAAGGGATGCAACAGGATTTCAGGAAATAATCTTGGCATGGTAATACATGCCTGTTACCTCAGCACTTGGGAGCCTGACAGGAGGACCATGAATATATATAACCTGCCCAAGAACTGTGGAATAATTACAAAAAGTGAATAATATGTAATGAAAATACAAAAGGAGAGAAAGGAAGAGAATATTTGGAATTATAATCCTGAAGATTTTCTAAAGTTAATGACTGATACCAAACTATAAACCCATAAGGATGTGAAACCACTAAGCAGTATATATTTTAAAAATAAAAATAATCTAGCCAGGCCTGGTGATAAATGCCTTAATTTCTTCTTTTCTTTTATACAGATCTCACTATGGAACTCAAACCTTCTACGTAGATCAGGTTGGCTCAGAACTCACAGAGATCCTCCTGCTCCTGTCTCTCCAGTGCTAGCATTAAAGAAAGGCATGTACCACCGTACCCTGGCAATCCTAGCATTTTGAAGGAGCTCAAAGTCAAAGACAATCTGGGTTACACAGCTTGCTAGCCTGATCTACAAGTAACAACAAAACTTCAAACATACCAACCCCGCTATATCCAGGAATAGTAACACTAAACAATATCCCCCAGAAAATCACATCAAAATGAAAGAAAATCAAAGAAAAGGGTTTGTTTCTTTGTTTGTTTGTTTGTTTGTTTAAATCCAGGACATGGGAAAACTTTACCTATAGATGAACAAGGATAAAATGACATTGGCCTTTACATCAGAAACTATTCAAGAAAGACTTAATTTTGAAAGAATAAAACCACTCACTTAGAATTCTGTACAGTGATGGATACAGTAACAGGTAACTATAACCCTAGGAATTAGGAGGCTGAACCTGGAGGGGTACAAATCTGTCAGGGCTGAGGGAGATAGGGAAAGGAGGAGAGATGGAGGTAAAGAAGGGAAAGGAAAGGAGAGGAGAGAGGAAGGGAAAGAGGGGAGGGGAAGGGGGGAAGGGAGGCAGAGAGAGTGGGAGAAAGAGGGAAGGCTAGGCGAAAAGGAGGAGAAACAGATATCAATGAAAGTTTCTTTCACAAGTAAAAGAGATGTACAGAGCTGTACCTGTGAAAGCAACAATATAGTTGCATAGACAGGACCTGCATGATAGCACTAGTTGACACATCAACATGGATGAAGAAAATCCCATAAGCAACAAGCTCCAATCCAGATGAGAGCTACAGGTAATGAATGGCTGCTGAGAAGGGGAGACTCAGTCTTTTCCAGCCCAAAGCACACCCGTGCATACGTGTGTGTGCGCATGTGTCTGTGTGTGAGCAAGTAATCACTAAATGGACTCAAAAAGTTGTATTTATATATACATATATGCAAATGTGTGTGTAACAGTAATAATCAAAGATGAAGTCATGAATTTCAGGACGGGGTGACATTGGAGGAGCTGGTGAGGTTGGATGGAAATCATGAAAATACATGAAAGTCTCAAAAAATTAATTAAAAAACAATTTCAGAAAAAATTTATTGCCAGCTTATAAGAGGAGGGGGAAAAAAGCTAGATAAACTCAGATATGTACAGTAAAGTGTTCCAGGCTGCCCTAAATTCTCTATTAAAGGTGACCTTGAATTTTTGATCCTCCTGTTTCTATGTTCCTTCCTCTCTGGGATTACAAGTATGTGCCACCATGGCAGGTTTATACAATGTCAAGGATCAGATCTGCGGCTTCATGAATGTTAGGTGAGCACGCTACCTGCTGAACTATACACCCCTATTCTTTCCAATTAATTTGTCAGAAAGCACAATGGATGATAACAATGTTACAAGGTTGGAAAAAAAGATCTCAGAATACTCTGATTATAAAGTGGTAGTGATATCCATGAAAGAATATATATTATTTAAAAGTGGACCTAGATTAGTTATAAACATATATTACAAACTCCGGAGCAATTGCTAGGAAGGGTTTTAACTGATATGCTAAGGCAAGAGAAAAAAATGTAATCTTTATACAACAAGGCAGAAAAACAGATAAATTTAATAGTGAACAAAGAACAAGGCAACAAACAGAAACATAGTATAGACTCTCTTATTTAACTTTATGGATTCTGCTTGCCATAACTGTAACTGTCTTGACTTACAACTGCCATGGTTACCCTTGAGGGGTTCTGATCCATTTCCTATGCATAGCTTCTCAGCACATTAGCCAAAGACAAAAGCATATCACAGTAGTATGTGGACCCTGGTTATAACCTAGAACCAGGAAGGTGCTTGACTCTGATATTACCTTGAGATAAAACAGATATATTCTAGCTTGGATGAAGTCCCTATTTTTTTGACTAAAATCATGAAAATACATGGACTCCTGCTACCGTTCAGGACCATGCTTCTGTCAGTTCCCAGTAAGTGACCCTGCAATCTTCGATCAGCCTTCTTTCTATCATCAGCCTCCTGGTATCTGTGGCTGGTTCTCACATATTGAAACTAAGCTGTTTTAGAAGACCAAATATGCTAATAATCACTTTAAGTGTCATTAATTTAAAATATACCAATATAAATGACAGACTATGCAAGTTTTTACTTTCTTTTGTCAGGGAGTGGGGAACAAAACTCAACTACATAATGCCTCCAAGAAACTCATTTTAAATATGAAGACATATTGGTTAAAAGTAAAGTGATGAACTACCCTGAAATCATGTTAACGTTAATATATAGAAAACTAAATTTCTATGTCTATGAATTTCAGACAAAATCGATTTCAAAACAAGGAAAATAATAAGCAATAAAATAAGAGAAATAATAAAACGAGAATGTTGACTCCCAAGAAGATATATTTCAAGGCTGGCAGGCCAGATCAGTGTGCACAATCTGTTGCACCAAATTCTAGTTTTCTGAGCCTTTCAATGAATTTCTAGGGAGCTTCCAGGCCTTCAACCTTGGAATGGGGCTGCTGAAACACCCAGCTTCCTAAATTAAGTAGTTACCATGTTCTCTGCCTCTTTAAAGTACAAGCTAGCATCATTAGATTATCCAGCTGCTACCATGGAAAGCCAATCCAATAAATTCCATTTTTAAACACACACACACACACACACACACACACACACACACACACTAACTCACTAACTAACTCTATTGGTTCTATTCTTCTAGAGAACCATCATTAATACAGGTTCATAATGGGTTACTACTTTTATAAAAAGAAAAAACATCAGAACTCTCCTTCTCTATAAGAGTGCAAGGTAATGCAAAAGCAAGGTAGAGGATCATCACCAAGAAGTGGAACTGTTGGCATCTTACGCTTCACCTACACCTTCCAGCTTCTAGAGCTGTCTTGGTTAAACACACAGTTCACAGTATTTTGTTATAATACCTTGTATTGACAAAGAAAGCTACTTTGGAAGAGAGTCTGGTAGCTTCTTACAAAGCTGAATGCAGTCTAGTAATCTTATTTCTGAGTACCTACCCAATGAAGTAAAAATGATGCCTACATAAGTTCTGTACACAAATATTTATACTTGCTTTATTCAAAATTGTAAAAAATTGGAAGCAACTAAAATGTTCTTCAATAGATAATCGGATAAACAAGTAGAATACAATATAATACAACTCAGCAATAAAAAGAAATAAGCTGTCAAGTCACAAAAAGATGTGCAGGAGCTCTAACAAAAAGGTGAGTAGGCATAAAAGAGCATGTAATGTATATTCCAACTATATGACACTGTAGGAAAGAGAAAATTATGGAGGCTAAAAAACAAACCAGTGATTGTTCTGGTTTCCTCAGTGGCTGTGGCTTAGGGGCAGGTTCTACTTCACCTTACAGGTTACAGTCCATCATTGAGAGAAGTCAGGACAGGAGCTCAAGGCAGAAACCACAGGGCAATGCTGCTTGCTACCTCTATCTCTAGTGCTCATAGGCTCATGCTTAGCTAGGTTTTATTTATATAGCCAACCACCTGCATAGGGATAGTGACACCCACAGTGGGCTGAGCCATCTCATATCAATCAACAATCAAGACAATCCCTCATACACATGGCCACAGACCAATCTGCTTTAGAAAATTACTCAGTTGAGATTCTTTCCTCAAGTGACTCTAAATTGGGTCCATTTGACAACTAAAGCTAACCAAGACAGTGGTTGACAAGACTTGAGGAGAGAAAGAAAGGGATGAATAGGGAGAAGGTATGGCACTTTTAGAGTAGTGAATGGTCTCTGCAAAATTATGTATAGTGGAAGCATGTGATTGTACAGTTGACAAAAGCAGAATTATAGAACAGAAACCATGAATCCTAATATAAATGGATTTCAGTTCTCTGTATTTATTTATTTAGGCAGAATTTCTCTGTGGTGAACCAAGTAGGCCTTAAACTCAGAGATCCATCTGCCTCTGTATCCTGAGTTCTGGGATTAAAGGCATGTGCCACCATGCCCAACCAGTTCTCTCATCTTAACAAATGTATTACAGCAATGCAAATACTCAGAGAGTAAAGTTGGCTGCGCAAGATAACCAAGATATGAGCTGTACTATTTACTTTCTGTTCCGTTTTTATAGGTACTTACTCTAAGAAATAATGTCTACTAATTTAAAATACACCAAAATGGCTAAAAGGAATACATATTTATATATTAAGCATTCTTATTTTTCTTTAATATTTTATGTACTTTCTTGGATTTTAGCAATCAACATTCATTGCTTTTAATTTTATATTTTTACTTAAAAATAGTATGGTCAAATAAAATGAATATATTTTATATGACCAGACCTACAGCATAACCCAGAAGAAATTAAATCCAGGAAATTTTGGTCTCATAGTTGTTTTAAATAATATTCATTCCAGGTTTGAAGAGATGTGCTGAATCAGATTTCAGGTGAAATGTGTGCTTTTACACTAGCAGCTCACAGACAAAAGAAATTGGGCTAGAAGATTCAACAATGACCCCCCTGGAACAAAAGAAATTTCTTACTTTATGGATTTTAGAGGAGAGGGTTGTTGGGCCTTCAAGAAGAAGGGAGGAGTGTGTGAGCTGAGAGGGAAGCTGTCTCAGAGTTTAGCAGATTAGTAAAGTTACTAGACAGAACATGAGTTGCTTACCCACCTACCAGGACAGCCTCTGAGATCAAACAACTTTGTTCAGTTAATACAATCTCTAATCTTCCCTTTCCTTTTCTCTCATAATTAAAAACAATGCACTTCCACTTAGGGGTGTTTTGGAAGGGATCTGGAAAGACTTCCTAGTAGCTACTGAGTATTATCAAAGACAGGACTTTTCCTCCTTAGATTAGGATGAGGCTAGGGAGAGAAAGGGCTCCAGCCAACTAACAAAAGCCACACTTATCTCAAATTAGAAACAAAGGTTACCTGAGATTCCTCAACCTGGGAAGAAATTTATTCTGTTTGAATGAATTTAATTTCTCCTTCAAAGTAGAAGTTTTTAATTTTGTGACCAAACATTTTCTAGTCAGTATTGAAATAAAGGCTGTATAATGTTATGTAAGTGAAATACAACTTTGTCAGAGTTCTCTTGTGACAAAGACATAAAATTGTACTAACACATTACTTTCTCTTTGCTAACTAATGAACTTTTAAAATTAAAAACAAAAACTTGATAACCAACCCCCCTCTACTTATATTTGATAATGTTTTCATTCATCAAAAATCAAGCCGGGCAGTGGTGGCGCACGCCTTTAATCCCAGCACTTGGGAGGCAGAGGCAGGTGGATTTCTGAGTTCGAGGCCAGCCTGGTCTACAGAGTGAGTTCCAGGACAACCAGGGCTACACAGAGAAACCCTGTCTCGAAAAACCAAAAAAAAAAAAAAAAAAAAAAAAAAAAAATCAAGCATTATTCAGATTGTCCTCAACAAAACAAAAAATCAACTATTAAAAGTAATTTTTTATTAATAATGGAGTTGATGTTATAATATTTCAAGTATTGGTAGGTCCAATCAGCTCCATTACTATGCATTTGTTTTTGTTGTTATGCCACTATTATACTCACACTGAGCACATTATTTTTGAAAGAACTAGTATCACAGGCTAGAGTTTAAATTTTACAAGGGAGCTTTGTGTTAGAGGATGGTATGAATGCATTTGAAAATGCTCCCCCCCCAAAAAAAAAAAACAGGCACCAAGTGTCAGGTTCCCAAAAAACCTGGGACAAGGCTCACTCAGTACTCATGGCTCTTCCTAGCATTTCTCACCCCACCTTCTACCCTAAACTTCTCCAGCCCAAGGCATGGGCTTCCCTTTCTTCCCCACAGCTTCTCTTTCCCCTATGAATCTGCCATGAGCTCTCTTGGTCCTCAAATCTTTTCATGACCACTTGTCCCCTTCTCTCTTCTATTCCTCTCTCACTCTCCCATTCCCCACCTCTCCTCTCATGGACTGGTCCAGTGAGGACCCTTCTAGATGCCTCTGGCTACATTCTACCTCATATCTACAATAAAATTCATCCCCTCGGTCAGACTTAGGAGCGGTCATGTCCTCATTTTCATTCACCAAGGGCAAACAGCAATGTAACAGCTTGAGACGCTAAATAAAGCTTTTGCCAAAAAGGGGCAAGCTTACTGTTTTTATAGCTGTTGAGCACCCTTCAACAAAACCTCAAAGGCTTTATTTTTTGGGTGCTTCTGTCCACATAGTAGGCTGTGGCCTCTGCTCATCAGTTTGATATACTGGGGTTAAGCAATGATAGTGTAGAAACGAACCAACCAAAACAAAGAAAAACAACTTTTTGAATATTTATCCAGTTTAAATTATATAGAATTATATTACTTTTAATTAATTCAGGAACGATCTGACTATATTGTTTGTAGTGCTCTATGGACTGACTACAGAGAAAAACAAAATTCTCCCACTTGGTGTTCACAGAGAAAACTGTCCAAATCCCTTAATTAAATTGGGATGCTCTGTGGCAGACGGTGAAAATATGTTGTCTCACAATTCTACTGACAGGAGACTAAAAAATGACAAGTTAAGAAAAACTGCCTGAGCTGTTTCCTTCTACTCCTTTCTGTAGAAGCGGAACTGCAGAAAGGAGCAAGCAGGTGGAAAAGCAGTGGTCTGGGAAAGGCTTCAACAGCCTTTCTGTGTCTTTTACTCATGAACCTTAATACAAAATACAACTGATTAAGTTGAACTAATTAAACATATGACTTGGTAGCAACACACTATATTTTAGTAAAAAAGAAAAATCAACTCACCAACTTTAAAATGATCATTTATTCTCAACATTAGACAATTTTTTTCAAAATATAGCTCTATGAAACTACTTCTTTGTCTAGTATGTTTGAGAAATAACATGACTAAACAGAGATTACAGGCTGGGTTTTAGTCACAACTCAAAAGGGCCACATTCAAATATTCCTAGAATTATTCTTTTCATGCATTTATTTAAATCATCTCAGCATGTCCTTAAGACCCAGGGAGAATGCATTTCAATAACACAGAACAGTAATGCAGTCATTAAAAAATGCTAAGGCAAGTGCATTAATTTATTTATAATTTACATGGATCTGTAGCTTCTACTGTTTTTATATCCTTTCATATATAATTTGGCTACTAAAACAGAGGAATAAGTACTAATAAGTAGTTATGGGCATATTATAATCTCTATAGTAAAACATATTCATCTTTTGTGAAACATAACTGAAAATGCTATCAAATATACATTTGAATATAAAACCAATATGAAACAAAATATTTGCTCCAACATAAAACATAGAGACAAAATTTACAATTTATCACTAATGCATATTCTATTCAGACTACGAGAAAATGTTCAAAGAATAGATTTCACTTAATGAGAAACATTTAATTTAAAATATAGATCCCCAGGAGAACAGGGAAGAGTGATCTGCTCACATATACATTAATTAGTTCAATAATTATGTATTAATATTAATGATATTCAGAAAATGAAATAGCTTACAGCTATTACTAGGCTTTTTAAAATGTTAGAAACATAGACATAACATTTATAACTCATATAATAGATGTCAATCTGAACAAACTACAAGATTAGGTCATTTTTATGCTCTATCTACTTTTACTTTTGATGTTTGGAACATTTTCTAGTTAATGTAGGATAATTTATCTTTTATCACCTTGAGAATAAAATAATACTTCAAAATACAAACACCTGATTAACTATCATATTCTAAACTGTATAAAAGAAAGCTATCTAGTAATGTAACTGGTTTCTGTGTATTCTAGGGACTGAACTAGAGCCCTGCATAAGTCAAACAGGGATACACTCTGCCACAGACATATACCTCCAGTTCTTTCTAATGTAGTAATACTTGACCTATGTGCTAATTTTGGGAAGTAGAATTTTTTGAGTTGATATTCATTATACCTTAGGCAATGCTTATGATCAGGCCACTGAGTAATAAAAGTGCAAATTCTGTGTCATTTCTTCAATTCAGTTAAAAAAAAAAATCCCTAACAAGCAGTGCTGCATTAACTTGATTACTTTTGCCAGTATCTACCAGAAACAGGACTGCACTGTTTGCCACAATTACTGCACATGCTAAATAACCATTAACAAGAACACAAAATTATAATAGTGTAAATGGCAGTTAAGAATGAATACAAAATTCAAGTCTTATTTAATGAAAGCACCACATTTTCACATGAGTAGACCTTAAAATACTTGCATCAAGATTGGTGTAAATGTTACAGGAGTAACCAACCACTTTTTTGATTAGATTTAAGGCTCTTTCCACGAGATGAAAACCAAACATGGCACTGCTAAAGTGGCCTGGCATCTGGAGACTAAGTATGTTACAAACCGAGCAGAATACCTACTACTACTATTCTACTAAAGAACAACAATAAAATGGCTCCTAATGACGTTGTACCCAATAGACCGGTGCATTCCTCAACTACTAACAGAGAAGCTTCTTCTTGAAGTAGATGGAAATTAACACAGACTCACAACTGAACAATGTGCAGAGAGTAAGAGACTGTAGAGCACTTAACCCTACGTGGGATGTCTTTATCAAACTCCTCCCCTCAAGGCCCAGGGATCTATACAGAAGAGAAAGTGGAAAGATTATAAAGAGCCAGAGGTGGTGGATAACTCTTTGGAGACGACAGCTTCCCAACAATAGGACTGAAGCATGAGTTCACAGAGCTTATGACAGCATATGTAAGACCTACATAGGTTCAAATGAGAAAAACCCCAGCACTGAGAAGAGAATGTGGGACACAAAGTTCTACCCCTAATCAAGAAGCTATTTGAAATTGATACCTGCTGGGAAAGGGAAAGTCAGTTTTCTTTAATAGAATATCATGGGTTATATCAAACATATTCTGCACAGGTACCATGCCCATAAATAGCTAGCCAACACAAAATGGATTCCATGATTTTTTTTGTTCACATAATTTGGTTTTGTTTTGGGTTCATTTATTTTATTTTATTTTTTTAACTCTTACTGATTTTTTTAAAAAAAGTTTGTTTTGATTTTCTTTCTTTCTTTCTTTCTTTCTTTCTTTCTTTCTTTCTTTCTTTCTTTCTTTAGTGATAGAGAACTAGAACATAGAGTTGGGTGGGTAGAAGGTGGGAAGGATCTGGGAGAAGTTGGGAGACAGGAAAGAATATGATCAAAACATATTGCATGAAAAAATTTTAAATAAAAAATTACTTAAATCCAAGTATCTCCTATTAGTTTTTGGTTTACTTGCGAAGTACAATAAAATTAGCTATCAAAACTGAGTTTTCACTCACATCTCACTAAAGGCTAAACTGAGAAGCAGATGGCTTACATCTCTCTTTTATGTAATTCAGCAAATTAGAGGCCAAAGAAAGAATAATTCCCAGTTCTGATATTTTGGAACTCTCTTCTAATCAAGATGTGACAGGCACCTGGCCATTTTATCATTATCTGTAAGGCACTCGAAGTGTGTAGGATTCCACCACTAAGATTTCTGGCCATTTAAACAACTCTGTCAAAAACAGCTTTAAAATGTCAATTCTTTCTGACTTTTATGTCTAGAATGTCTACTCTCCATTATCCTTTGGAGTTTTGCTTATGACTTTATAATATCATTGACATCACTGACCTCATGAGAGAGACTTTTAAATTTAAATGTTTGAGCTAATGTCCTGTTTAGACTGGGAGTTTTCCAAGTATAAGAAGTTCAATCATTAATTTTTTTTTCTGCAAAGGGAAAAACAGCAAATATTTGATGCCTATAGACTATGTATGTCCCTTCTGTTGCTGTTTAAAACAACCCTTTAAAAAGAGAGCAGGCTGGAGACTTAGGAAAAGTATCACTTGCTAATTTTGGTTCATTAAATATCAGGTTTCAAAGGACACCACAAGAAAACCTATAGAATCAACTATTCTGGACCCAAAAGAGCTCCCAGAGTCTAACCAGGGAGCATGCATAGGATTGACCTAGGTCCTCTGCACATACCTAACAATTGTGCGGTTCGGTCCTCATGTGAGACTCCTGATAGGAGAGTCAGAGGCTGTCTCTAACTCAGCGCCTGCCTCTGGGACCCTTTCTCCTACTGGACTGCTCTATCTAGCCTCAACAGGAAAAGATGAGTCTAGCCCTACTGTAACTTATGATATGTCAAGGCTGGCTGATACCCATGGGAGGCCTCCCATTCTCTGAAGAAAAAGAGAGGAAGAATGGATGAGAGGGGAGAGCAGAGAGAGGAAACTGGTCAGGACATAAAGTAAATAAATAAATAATTTATTTTTAAAAATATAAATTGAAAAATAAAAGATCAGGTTTCAAAGGTGGACTGGGCTTCTGTGTCTTATAGCTGCTGTGCCTTTGGCAAGTCACTTACTTATATGAAATGTGAGCAGCCCAGGTTGCTATGGGCATTAAATGGGAAGGAATATGCAGAGTTCTTGGCAATCTATCTAGCAAGGCTCACGAGATCTAATTACTGCTGTACAGATCTCTACAGACACAAGCTGAAGAGCATTTAGATGCTCAATAGTGTTTACAAAGTTTAAGATACTTACATTATTTTGGGATGGTGTTTGTTAGAGTGCACAAGCAGGCCTTAACTTTATAATTCTCCTGCCTTAACCTCTTAAAAAACCAACTGGAAAGAAAAGCCAGGATGCTTAAGAGGTTAGGTGAAGAGCCGGGCGGTAGTGGTGCACGCCTTTAATCCCAGCACTCGGGAGGC
>CM052705.1:81757856-81785376 GCA_028551405.1 Uromys caudimaculatus | reverse complement strand
TCAATAAAAAATGTCCCCCATATATGTTTTGATAAACAACAATTTGAGGCATTTAAAATGTAGTGAATTTATTACAAAGATAACACAGAATGTTCTTAGAGACTATACTCTATTTCTTCTGTCTTAAGGAACAAATGTGAGAGAATGTAATTAGCCAATCATCTGGCCTTTAGTGTGGACCCTAGAGCTTTTACTTAAAAGAAGATTGTCATCTATATGCAACAAAAAATGTGTGCTAGGTTTTACTGGAAGAAATGCACTAAATTTTTCATTTTTCTGTTATCGGTAACAGAAAATAAGTATTTATTATGTTTGGTTCTGAAAAGAAGGGTCTACGTGAAAAAGGCACTCAATGAAGGACTCCAAGGCAGAGAATAACAAGAGAAACTGAGGGACTGGAACAAGGCTGTGAGAAAAAAGAAAAGAAAAGCGACAACACAATCTTTGGTTTTACCAAAATACTAATATTTAAAAGTATAAAAAATTCAAAGGATGATGTCCATAAAAGATTCACAAAATGTAGAAGACAAGAAAAAACAAAAAAGATATTTGTGTTTATAGCACAAGATCAGGTTTGCCAGAATAAAAGATCTAGAAAATCAAGTAGGTATTTCTCAAGTAATAAAGAAGGATTAATCCTTTTGAAATCAAGTGACTAAGGCTAGATTTCAATAACAATAAAAACAACAGAAAACCTACATACCCATGGAAACTCAACAACTCTCTACTCAATGATAACTTGATCAGGGAAGAAATAAAGAAATTGAAGACTTTTTAGAATTCAATGAAAATGAAGGCACAACATACCCAAACTTATGAGACACAATAAAAGTAGTGCTAAGAGGAAAATTCACAGCACTAAGTGCCCTGGTAAAGAAATTGCAGAGATCCTACACTAACAACTTGAACAGCACACCTGAAAGCCCTAGAACAAAAAGAAGCAAACACACACAAGAGGAATAGAAGGCAGGAAATAGCTGAAATCAACCAAATAGAAACAATGTCAACTATACAAAGAATCAACAAAACCAAAAGCTGGTTCTTTGAGAAAAATCAACAAGATAGATAAATCCCTAGGCAAACTAACTAAATGGCCCAGAGAGAGTATCAAATTAACAAAATCAGAAGTTAAAAGGGAGACATAACAACAGAAACTGAGGAAATTAAAAAAAAAAATCATCAAATCCTAATACAAAAACCTATGCTCAACAAAACTGGAAAATCTAGATGAAATGGATGATTTTCTAGACAGATACCACATACCAAAGTTAAATCAAGAGCAGGTAAACTAAAAAGTCCCATATCCCCTGAGGAAATAGAAGAAGTCATTAAAAACCTCCCTACCAAAAACAAACAAACAAACAAACAAACAAACAAACAAACAAAACCCAGTGCCAGAGGGCTTTAGTGCAGAATTCTACCAGACTTTCAAAGAAGACTAATAACAATACTTCTCAAACTATTCCATAAAATAGAAACAGAAGGAACACTATCTAATTCATTCTATGATGCTACAATTACTCTGATACCTAAACCACACAAAGACCCAATGAAGAAAGAGAACTTCAGACCAATTTTGCTTATCAATATCTATGCAAAAATACTTAGTAGAATTCTCACAAATCGAATCCAAGAACACATCGGTACTGGCTGATTTTGTGTGTCAACTTGACACAAGCTGGAGTTATCACAGAGAAAGGAGCTTCAGGTGAGGAAATGTCTCCATGAGATCCAGGTGTAAGGCATTTTCTCAATTAGTGATGGGGGGGGGGAGGGCTCCTTGTGGGTGGTGCCATCCCTGGGCTGGTAGTCCTGGGTTCTATAAGAAAGCAAGCTGAGCAAGCCAGGGGAAGCAAGCCAGTAAGTAACATCACTCCATGGCTTCTGCATCAGCTCCTGCTTCCTGACTGCTTGAGTTCCAGTCCTGACTTCCTTTGGTGATGAAAGCAGCATGGAAATCTAAGCTGAATAAACCCTTTCCTCCCCAGCTTGCATCTTGGTCATGATGTTTGTGCAGGAATAGAAACCCTGACTAAGACAACATCAAAATGATCATTCACCGTGATCAAGTAGGCTTCATACCAGGGATGTAAGATTGGTTCAATATACAAAAATCCATTAACATAATCTACTATATAAACAAACTCAAAGAAAAAAATCACATGATCATCTCATTAGATGCTGAAAAAGCATTCCATGAAAATACAGCACCTCTTCATGTTAAAAGTATTGGAGAGATCAGGAATTCAAAGCCCATACCTAAACATAATAAAAGCAATATACAGCAAACCAATAGCCAATATCAAATTAAATGGAAAGAAACTTGAAGCAATCCCATTAAAATAAGGGACTAGACAAGGTTTTCCACTCTTCTCATGTCTATTCAATATAGTACTCAAAGTTCTAGCCAGAGCAATAAGACAACAAAAGGAGCTCAAGAGGATACAAATTGGTAAAGAAGTCAAGGTATCACTATTTGCAGATGATATGATAGTACACATAAGCGATCCTAAAAATTCTACCAGAGAACTTCCACAGCTGATAAACAACTTCAGCAAAGTGGCCAGATATAAAATTAACTCAAACAAATCATTAGCCTTCCTTTATACAAATGATAAACGGGTTGAAAATGAAAATAGGGAAACAACACCCTTTACGCTAGTCACAAATAATATAAAATACCTTGGGGTAACACTAACTAAACAAGTGAAAGATCAGTATGACAAGAACTTCAAGTCTCTCAAGAAAGAAACTGAAGAATACCTCAGAACATGGAGATTGCTCCCATGCTCATGGATTGGGAGGATTAAAGAGTAAAAATGATTATCCTACCAAAAGCAATCTACAGAGTCAATGCAATCCTCATCAAAATTCCAACACAATTCTTCATAGACATGGAAAGAGCAATTCTCAATTTCATATGGAAAAACAAAAAGCCCAGGATAGTGAGAACAATTCTTAACAATAAAAGAACTTCTAAGGGAATCACCATCCCTGACCTCAAGCTGTACTACAGAGCAATAGTGATAAAACTGCATGGTACTGGTACAGAGACAGACATGGAATAGAACTGAAGACCCAGAAATAAAACCACACACCTATGGACACTTGATTTTTGACAAAGAAGCCAAAAATATACAATGGACAAAAGAAAGCATCTTCAATAACTGGTGCTGGACTAACTGGCAGTCAGTTTGTAGAAAAATGAAAACAGAACCCTATTTGTCACCTTGCACAAAGCTCAAGTCCAAGTGAGTCAAGGACCTCAACATAATGCCAGATACACTGACTCTAATAGAAGAGAAAGTGGGAAAGAGCCTCAAACTCATGGTCACAGGGTAGGTGTGCAGGATTTCCTAAATAGAACTTCAACGGCTCAGGCTCTAAGATCAAGAATTGATAAATGGGACCTCGTGAAACTGAATAGCTTCTGTAAGGCAAAGGACACAGTCAATCAGACAAATCAGCAACCTACAGATTGGGAAAAAAAATCTTCACTAACCCCACATCTGACAGAGGGCTAATATCCAAAATATATGAAGAACTCAAGAAGCTAACCTCCAAAAAACCTAAACAATCCAATCAAAAATAGAACTAAATAGAGAATTCACAACAGAGGAATCTCGAATGCCAGAGCAAGACTTAAAGAAATGTTCAGTCCTTAGTGATCAGGGAAATACAAATCAAAACGACCCTGAGATTCTACCTTACACTGATCAGAATGGCTAAGATCAAAAACTCAGGTGACAGCGCATGTTGTGGAGAAAGAGGAACACTCCTCCATTGCTGATGGGATTGCAAACTGGTATAACCACTCTGGAAATCAGTCTGGAGGTTCCTCAGAAATTGGAAATAGATCTACCTGAAGACCCAGCAATACCACTCCTGGCATATACCCAAAAGATGTTCCACCATCCACAAGGACACATGTTCCACTTATCTGTGATAGTCAGAAGCTGGAAACAACCCAGATGTCCCACAACAGAAAGAATGGATACAGAAAATGTGGTTCATTTACACAATGGAATACTATTGAGCTATTAAGAAGGAGGACATCATGAGTTTTACAGGCAAATGGGTGGAACTAGAAAATATAATCCTGAGTGAGGTATCTCAGATCCAAAAGGACATGCATGATATGTACTCATCAATAAGTGGATATCAGCCAAAAAAGTAAAGAGTACCACAGAACTCAAGAAGGCTAACAAGCCAAAGGGCCCAAGTGAGGATGCTTCAATCCCATGTGGAAGGGAGAAGGGAGAAGAGAACATAGGGCAGAGGGAGGGAGGGAAATGGTTGGGAGAGGGGAGCAGGAGGGCCAGGGGAAAAGGGGAACATGATCAGGTATTGGGGGGGGGGACACCAGTAGTGAAGCCCAAAGGGCCAGTAGAATGAATGGAAATATGCAACCTTAGGAGGTGGGAAGTGGGGTGACTCTATAGAAAGTCTCAGAGACCTGAGAACAAGGGATGGACCTTAGATGAGATGTCCAACAGTAGGGAGAGGGAACTTGTGGAGTCCACCTCCAGTAGAAAGACAGGGCATCGGGTGGAGGGATGAGGTTGCCATCCCACAGTCAGGAACTCTGACCTGAGGTTGTTCCTGTCTGGGAGAACTGTAGAGACAAAAACAAACGGAGAGGAGTCTGGGGGAAAGGAAATCCAGTGACTGGCCCAACTATGGACATATCTCAGGAGTCAGTTCCAGGGCCTGATACTATTACTGATGCTGTGGTGTGCTTACAAATGGGAGCCTAGCATTGTTGCCCTCTGAGAGGCCCAACAAGCAGCTAAGATAGATGCAGATACTTACACCCAACCAATGGACTTAAGTCAGGAATCCCTGTGGTTTAATTAGGGAAAGGATGGAAGAAGTTGAGGAGGAGGGTGACCCCATAGGAAGACCAGCAGTCTCAACTAACCTGAACCCCTAAGATCTCTCAGACACTGAGCCATCAACCAGGCAGCATACACTAGTTGGTCTGAGGCCCCTGACACATATACAGCAGAGGACTGACTGACTGGTCTGGCCTCAGTGAGAGAAAAAAATGCCTAACCCTAGAAAGACGAGGCCCCAGGGAATGGGGGTGGGGGGGGTGGGGACATCCTCTTGGTGACGGGAGCAGGAAGGAGGAGCAGGAATGGGATGAGGAACTATCGGAGAGCAGGCTTGGAGGGGGATAATGACTGGACTTTAAAAAAAACTAAAGATTAACATTTTTTAAAAAGGGAAAGTTTTTTTTACAGAAATATCAAGCAGTTAATATATTCAATGAACCCTGGTTGGGGTATCTGACAGAATAAGGAAACATACATATAATTTAGAAATAGATAATCTGAATAGCCTGGTATTGTGGTAAATCAAGAAAGAATTAAGGAATAGAAGGCAAAAATACACTTACAGCTGGACTAAAAGGATTCTGAATAAAATTGCAATTATTAATGTCAATGTTTTAAAGATATAGCTTACTATATATATGAAATGCAAAGGCAAATGGAAAGGAATTTTTTCTTTTAAGAACAAGCTATAAATCAGATTGACAGAAATTTATCCTGATAGAAAAAAACTCTATGGGAAATTTACTTAAAATTATCCAATGCTGGAGAATTACTTTAAAAACAAAGTTAAATATGAGCTATAAATCATGGCATTTCCACATAACCACTCATCATTCTACTCTGCTCCTGTGTGCCTGTGTGTGTGCATGTGCGTGTGTGTGTGAGTGTATGTGTAAGGTAATGAGGAATGAACCTAGGATTTCTTGAAAACACTCTACTACTTATATTCCTAGCCTTCTTTTTATTTTTCATTTAGTTAGTAGTTTGTGGTTTGTTTTTCATGTTTTTTTTGTTTGTTTGTTTGGGTTTTTGATTCTGGCTGTTGAAGACAGAATCTCGGTAGCTCTGGCTGGTTTAGAATTTACTCTGTAGATCAGGATAGTTTCAAACTTGTGACAGCCCTCCTATCATTGCCTCCTACTTACTCTTTTGAGACAAAGTCTCACTAATTTGAGTAGTCTGGCCTTCCAGGTAGACCTGCAGTTTCAGCTTCCCAAGTAGCTGGGATTCTGAGATTCCTGGTGTTTACCACCAAGGTTGGCTGTATAAGGTTTTCCTAATAATTTATCAATAGACATGCAAGCTTAAGCTCCTTACAATAAAGATAACTGTGCAAACTTTAGAATGGCAAGATTAACTTAAATAAAAATTCAAGACAATTACCCCAATGAAAGAGCTTTGGAAGAAGAGGCTCCAGAGATTGCTGTTGTTGTGAAGGCTTTGCCACAAACTCAAATGCCTGGTTTTGCTTCAATTCAATAATTTAAAATGAGATAAAATTTATCTCAATTCTAAATCTCTTCCTGTCAATATATCTTTCACTACAGGGATACTCATTTATGAAGCTAAATGAAATAGTATACACTCAGAATTACTTTAAATAGGCTCTTCCTTGTTCATACAATCTGAGAGACACTATCTGACTCTGTGTAAGTGCAATGTGGATATGCTGGGGCTGAGCCCAGAACCCTGTGCATGGCAAGCATGGTCTTTTATCACTAAGCTACATTTTCACCTAAATCAAGATTTTTTGCTATTTAAGATTTTCCCTATAATAAATAATAAATAAAAGCCTTTTTAAAGTACAAATTTTACAATGAAATTCTCACTTTTTATTATAATTGACCAAAATATTATAAAAATGGCTAAATAAGGAAAAAGTAAAAACGTGTAGTCAATATAAACGAAATATGATCCCCACATGTCTTAAAGAAGAAACACTCAGTAACTGTTAGCTCAACTGAATCTGTTTGAAAGACAAAAGAGATAGATGTTCACACTCACAACACTAAATTTATAGGTGGCAAGGCAGAATTATGAATTTTAGTTTCTCAATCTACCTTCTCCAAGATGTCTTCAATACAAGAGGCCTCAAGAAATGCAGGCTCAGAGCACACAGCTGGCTACTTTTATTGGCTACTAATTAAGAATTATAATCCAAGGAACCTCCCTCCTCCCTCTTAAGAACACCCCTTACATTGGGAGGCACTAAGACAGACAGCTCCTCTTCCTAAGGAAGAAAGCTTGGTAAAAGAAACCAGGTAAGTTAAATTTTATTGTGCTGTTTGTGTTCTCTAATCACAAAACTATAAACAATTTTTAAATTTGTTTGATTAAAAAGATTTGCAATATCTAGCTTGGTGTTGGTAATGAAGAAAAGATTCATTAATACTGTGGCAAAAGCATTTCATTGTATTGGAAACAAGCTAATTTCATTTCTCTAAAATTATTTTCAAAACCAATGCAGAAAACGTAATGAAGCAACCAAGAGAACTGAAGTGCTGCATGCTGGTAATTAAAGTGAAGACTCTGGGCATAGTTAATAGCCATGAAAGTGAAAGTAAAAGCATTTTCACTTTTAAAAGACAAGATTGGAAATCACTGTCTTTAGACATATTGAACAAGAATCTTTCCCTAGCAAGTTGAGATGGTCTGGAGCAGGTGTCCCTTTCACCCTTCCAGCAAAGAACAATCTGTCCCAAGAAGTCAGTGCACTGCAATAGCTCCAGCCCAAGCAGGCTACCAAGCACTTCAAGAAATCAATTTCCCTGTGGTATTCTGTAAAATTTAAGTGTGGAAACTTAATGAAGAATAGATATCAAGACACACAGTTGAAAAGATATGAAGATGTGTAGTTTACAAACTGGCACACTGCATCAAAAGTAGACAGTTACTGTTTAGTATAAAAGAAAAAAGCTTAGCTTGCTCAGTAAAGCAGCAATTGGCTTATTTGACATATATTTTTAAAGACTTTAGCTCTTTGCCTACATATCTCTATCAAACATTTTTATACCATTTCTAGTTAGTCTCAGTAACTTCTACAAGAGCACTGCCTCTGACTCTGGAGATCTCGTCTTGGTAATAATTTGCTCCCATACAGGCCACAAGAAAAGGCAGAGATTAATGAGGCATATCCAGCCTAAGGCCCGACTCCAGTATATGATGCAAACAAAACTCCTTCCAAAAGCAGAAGAAACTCCCGCTCATTTTTTATAAAAATGTGCAGGTTAGTTCTTTAAATACTTTAACTTCTCTCTGCAAGTTTACAACCCAATTCCCAATTGACATGGTAAAAACAAAAACATCATGCTTAGAAAATTAAGATAAAACTTCGGGAAGGTCCTCTATCATTTTACTTATGGTGCTTCATTAGACTTTCTTACATCAAAACCAAGACTACAAAAACAATGTGGCAGGTTCTGGGGTTTAGTGGGTCGGGGAGGTAGGAAAACAAGAAGGAGTGACGGATCACATGAAGCTCAAGAAGAATGAAGACCAAAGTGTGGACACTTCAGTCCTTCTCAGAAAGGGGAACAAAATACTTATAGGAGGAAATATGGTGACAAAGTGTGGAGCAGAGACTGAAGGAAAGGCCATCCAGAGACTGCCCCACCTGGGGATACATCCCATATACAGACACCGAACCCAGACACTATTGTGGATGTCAAGAAGTGCTTGCAGACAGGGGCCTGATATAGCTGTCTCCTGAGAGGCTCTGCCAGAGCCTGACAAGTACAGAGGCGGATGCTTGCAGCCAACCATTGGACTGAGCATGGGGTCCCCAGTGGAGGAGTTGGAGAAAGGACTGAAGGAGCTGAAGGGGTTTGCAACCCCATAGGAAGAACAACAATCAACCAACCAGATACCCCCAGAGCTCCCAGGGACTAAACCACTAACCAAAGAGCACACATGGAGGGACTCATGGCTCCAGTTGCATATGTAGCAGAGGATGGCCTTGTCGGGCATCAATGGGAGGAGAGGCCCTTGGTCCTGTGAAGGCTCAATGCCCTAGTGTAGGGGAATGCCAGGGCAGGGAGGTGGGAGTGGGTGGGTGGGTGGATAGGTGAGCAGCCTCATAGAAGCAAGGGGAGGATGGATAGGACGGGGGTTTCAGGGGGTGGGATCGGGAAAGGGGATAACATTTGAAATGTAAATAAAGAAAATATCCAATAAAAAGAAAATGAAAAGGAGTGGCAAGGTAGAAGAATGAAGACAAGCCTACTAGTTAGCCCTACCTTAGGGAGGATGAAAAAATGAAGCAACAGCACAAGACACTGCACGATGCTATGTTCCTGTCCAGGGACTCCTGTCATTTTATTCTCTCATTGTCTCATTCATAGTCTCTCTCTCTCTCTCTCTCTCTCTCTCTCTCTCTCTCTCTCTCTCTCCCTCTCTCCCTCTCTCCTTTTCTCCCTCCCCCTCTCCCCTTCCACCCCCATAAATAATAATAAAGTTTTTTTAAAGGTATAAATAAAAAAATAAAAATTTTTAAAAGTGAAAATATATACAGAGCCTGGAATTCTGGAATTTAGTTAATAGTATTGTTACATCTTTTTTCTTGTTTTGAAAAAGTACTGTAGTTGAGTAATAGGTTTTCCTTGTGGGAACCTTTGTAGAAGGTACACAGTAACATATTGTAATTGATTGTGTATTGAATTGTTTAAATGTGATGTTAAAGATTTTGAATAGTAAAAAAAGTAAAATGAATTAGATAGGAGCACTGTTAATTATGTGAAGGTAGAATGAGAAAAGAAAGTGCTCTTAAATGCTTCTCCCCTTTAAAAAACAGTTTTTGAGTGAGTACAGAGAAATTTATTCTCAAGTAGCAATGGATTCTCTTTGCCACAGTGTACATGTGGAGGTCAGAAGGCAACCTATGGAGTCAGTTCTGTCCTTCCACCGTGTGGGTCCCAGGTATTGAACTCAGGACATCAGGGTTGATGGAAGCCGCTTTACCTACTGAGCCATATCATTAGTTCCCTATTTTAACAGTTTTTACATGTGCACTGATACTAAACATTTGCTGACTTGTGAAACCATTACCATAATCAGGATACTAAGTATTCCATCAAAACAAACAAACAAACAAAGATGAAAACCTTATGCTACCCCTTTTGACTTATGAGTGTTTGCCTGCATGTGCGTGCGTGTGCATGTGTATGCGTGTAAGTATGTATGTATGTATGTATGTATGTATGTATGTACTATGTATGCACGCATTCCTGGTGCTTACAGAGGCTGGAAGAGGGTGTTAGATCCCCTGGAACTGAAGTTACAGATGTTTCTAAGTTGCCATGTGGGTACTGGGAAATGAACCTGGGTCCTTCGTAAGAGCAGTGTGTACTCCTAACTGATAAGCCTTCTTTCCAGGTCCTGTTAATCCTCCAGAGTCATATTCTCCAGACATTAATCCCTGGAAAGCACTAATTTATTTATTCTCTATACAAAAGTATCAACAGTACTTGTCTGCTCCCTTGCCAGCAGGTTGAGGCAAGAGAAGAGAACCCGGTCCAGCCAGGACTATCGGGGCTGGGCGGGATGGCAAGTGTCAAACGCCCAAAAGAAACACACCAGGCTGGGAGTCTTTATTAAACTAGGTACCTGCTTATATAGAGAAGGCAAGGAGGTGGGCACTTAGGTATGGGAAGAGATAACATAGGAAGCAGGGAAGGGTGACGGAGGGTAAGGGGTGACTGACAGGGCCAATAAGTTCATTTTACATCAGCGGTAGCTAGGCAGGCAAGGGCTGGTGCAGGTCATGCTGAGTCATCCCCGGGTGGAAATGAGAGAGACAGGTCTCAAAAATCGAGCCAGGCTTAGGCTTTCCCACAAGGGTGCAGAAACTCGAGTCAGGCTCAGATTTGTCCTCGAGGCCCAAACCAGGGCCAAAATGGAGCCCAACAAGTACTTGGCTTTTGAAGATGGTTTTTCACCAGTCAGTATCATGCTTTTGAGATCCATTCAAGTGGAGTTGTTTAATTCCATTTTGCTAACGAGTAGAACTCTATTGTGTTGCTCCCATAATAGCTTATCGGTCCATTGGATGGGTGACACTTGGGTTGTTTTGTTTGAAGCTATTAAAAATTAAGTTACTAATAGAATGAGTATATAGGTTTCTGTGTGGACATGACTATTAATTTTTCTACGGAAAAGAAAATCTGGGTCATTTGGCAGGGTTATATATAACTAGTATAGGAAACTGGCCAACTTTCCTGGATAGCTGTGAAAGACCAGAGCCCATTATAAGGAAGTTAGAGCCCCCTTAGCAAAATTAAAGCCAGAGATAATATAGCCATATTCCACCGCCTAATGGCTAACCTACATCCTTTGTCCCAGGAAATTAGCTAACAGCAGGATTGTTATCGCAACCATCCACATCTTTTGTCCCAGGAAATAGCTAACAGCAGGAATGATGAACTTAGGACATTCTATACCTTCCCATGATGCATAGAATTTCCTTGCTTTATGCTTTTTTCTTTAAATACCCCTGACTGCTCAGGGTCGAACTCCTCTGCCTCTGCGTAGGTTACGAGCTCGACCCCAGTGCACTGGTCCCCCCCCCAATAAACCTCGTGTGATTGCAGCAAGGATGGTCTTTCGTGAGTTCTTGGGGGGTCGCGCCGTCCGAGACTTGAGTGAGGGTCTCCCCGCTCGGGGGTCTTTCAGCTGTGCTATTTTGCATCCCCACAAACAGCCATGAGAGCTCGTTACTTCACATACCTGGTATTTTGGGTTTGTGTTGTTTCCCTTTTATCCATTCTCACAGGTGTTACCTCTTCACATCTTTAAGGTGCATTCCCTTAGCAGCTACTGAACAGTTTTTTCCATGTTTACTTCTAATCAATATATCTCACATGAAGTCGTCTGTTGAAAACTTGTGCCCAGGCCGGGCAGTGGTGGCGCACGCCTTTAATCCCAGCACTTGGGAGGCAGAGGCAGGTGGATTTCTGAGTTCGAGGCCAGCCTGGTCTACAGAGTGAGTTCCAGGACAGCCAGGGCTACACAGAGAAACCCTGTCTCGAAAAACCAAAAAAAAAAAAAAAAAAAAAAAGAAAACTTGTGCCTGTTTCTCAATGAGAATGTTTCTCGCTATTGGAATGAGAGGTTGCAATACATGCTATATACAAGACTTTGTTTGATATGTGAATTGTAAAGATTTTCTTCTTCTCTGTGACTTCTCATTCTCTTTAACAGGGTAATAATTTGTGGATCAAAAAGTTTTAGTATTGATATTAAATAGGAGTGGTGATAAATTAGTATTTCTTCAAATATTTTCTTTAATCTTTCATCCCAATTTTCTTCTGGGCTTTCAAGGATGAAAATATAAACATGTTTTGTTCCTGTTCCAAATGCCCCTAGGCGTCTGCTAACCCCTTCAGTCTTCACTCACTGCTGCTCTAGGAGCTGAACTTGTATTGCCTTAGCCTCCAGTGCACCAGTTCTTTACTTGGCCACAGCTACAGTACCAAGTCTATCATCTATCTCTTTGCTGAGGCTTTGTTTCAAGTCTCTAATTGCTACTGGAGAGTTTGAAGTATTACAAGTTTTGTAAAATCTTTGTAAGACAATTCCTACTCCTGTGCTGTTTTGTGGTGTCTGCTATCATTCACCATTTAAATTGATATTTTCCTGGTTATTGGTATGATGAGACTCTACTTTCTATTTGCATTTTCTATTTTACTAAGCAGTCACATTGTTTGGATTCACAATGAATGTTTTTGCTATCTCTTTAAGGGCCTTGGTTCAAATGTCAATTTAACTGTTAAAATCTTTTCAACATTGTAGCGAGATCATTCTGCTTTAACTGATAGCAGGGTGTGTGGGAGTGTGATTTTAAGATCTGTCACTATCCATATGTATGATATAATCAGTCTTAGAACTGCAGTATCACTTCTAACTTCTGGGGAACTTTTACACTAAGATGTTGAACAAATACACCAAAAGCTGAAGAATTCCAATTGCAGCTCAGCTTACATTCAAGTAAGTTAAAATAATAAAAAATTTGTAAGGTATGTTGGCACACTCTTTGAGATGAACTAGGTAGAAAGTAACAACTGCAATATTACCAGCTATTCCATTTATAGAACCACAGATGTTAACCACTTCTATGCAAGTCTGCAACTTAATAATAAATTACAGAAAAAGTTATTATTAATAACTAAGAAGATGTGATCATATAAGAAATAAACTTAAAATAATAACATGTAGTGAGCTATAATAAGCACAGTCACAAATTCAGAAACCCATTAAACATGTCAAGAAACATTTATTTTCTTGCCAAAAATGTCTAAACTGTGAAACCACTTTGGCAAGAACTTTGAATGGAGGAACTAAATTTACAGTTTACTGTAAACCATGCCTAAAGTAAATATACTACTCAAAAGTAAGAATTATAAAGACTATTGCCAAGTGTCACTAAATTTAAAAATGAAGAAATAAAAGCAAATGACACAGTAATGTATGTAGAAAATTTGATAAAATCTGAAAAAAATTTACCTGACCTAGTAAGTGATTTTGACAAAATTGCAAGATATAAAATCAATATACAAAATTCAACTGTATTTTTACATATTTGTAATACTAAGATATGTTTATTATAGACTATAAATAAAAATGTGAAGAATTTATGACAATATTTTGAAAAGAAGAACAAGGTTAGAGAAATCATACTATCCAATTTTAATACTTAACGCAAACTGATGGTAACCTAAATGGTATAGTATTATCAGGACTATACTATCTGATTTTCAACAAAAGCATTAAAATAATGGGAGGAAAGCAAGTCTTGGAACAAATGGCTCAAATAAGCAAGAAAATGAACCTGAATTCTTGGTTCATATCTTAACTCCAAATATATCACAGACCTAAATATAACAGCCTAATTATAAACTAGAATGGGAGAGGCAAAGGTTCTATTTCAGAGTGCTTGCCTGGCATGCATAATGCTCTAAATTCAAGTCCCAGTGCCAGCAAAATAAATTTAAAAATGGGCAAATAAATAAATCTTCTAAGAGAAAACAGGGGAAAAAAATCTAGTCACCTTACCTTTAGCAAAAATTTCATGAGTATAAAAGTGCAAACTATAGAATTTCATACTAAAAACCTTTGCTGTTCAAAAGACATTGATAAGAAAATAGAGGCTAAGAGATGGCTGAGTGGATAAGATCACTGACTGTTCTTCCAAGGACCCAGGTACAATTCCCAGCACATCCATGGTGACCAACAACTGCCTGTAACTGCTTTGCTCAGGAATCTGACATCATCTTCTGGAATGCAGGCCCCAAGCATGTGCATGGTACACATACATACAATACAGGCAGACACCCATATCTTCCTTTCAGAGGAGAAAAGAAATACTTAAGCTACAGATTGGAAAAAAAGATTTCTAGATTAATAATAAAAGACTCATATTGAGAATAAAGAGCCTCAATAACTCAATCATAAGAAAACAAATATCCCAATAAAAAGTTGACCAAAAGACTTGAACAGGTACTTCACTAAAGAAGATACAAGGGGATTAGGAAGATAGCTTAGCTGGCTTGCCTTGCTAGCGTGCAGACTTGGGTTTGATCCCCAGAACTGATGTGAAGAAAAGCCGGGTACAATAGTGTGTCTCAAGGAAAATGAAACAAATGAGTGATAAGCACCCGAGGAGTGACATCCGATGTTGTCCTCTGCCCGTCCCAAGTGCATGTGCACTGCTGCACACGTGCACCCACACAAACGATGCACCCACAAACATGCACACAGGATAGGACACAAAGATGGTAAATAACCAAATAAAGAGATATCCAACTACATAGAGTTAAAAGAAAATACAAACCAAACCCATGGATTACTATTAAAAGCATACAAAATGCTAAAATAAGATAGACTATACAAACTGTTAGAGGTTGTGGGAGAACTGGTTTAAGAGTGTAAACTGGGACACCAAGGTAAATCAATGGGAGGGAAAGATGCTTGTACATGGTAGAAAGAGAGAATCAGTTCTAGCAAGCTGTCCTCTGACCTCACATTCATGTCTACTAGTAGATGGCTGACAAAAACAAACTCAAAGACATCATTGGAGGTCCCTAATGTCATGTCAGGACTCTTCCTTTACTTTATGTTTAATTTTCTTCATTTTTAATTTTTTTGCACATATATTATGGCTTCAGGTTTTGTGTTTTTATGGGATTCCTTAAGTGTGCCAATAAATGGATCTCTGCATCTATACCTATTGCTTGCACCTTTAGGGGGGTTTTTTCCTTCTGCTTGTTTTTGTTTTATCTTATTTTATTTTTATTATGATTCCTCAGATGCCTGTTTTCTAATGAGAGACAGAAAGGAGGTAAATATAGATGGGAGGGGAGGTGGGAAGGAACTGGGAGGAGCAGAGGGAGAAGAAACCATAATCAGGGTAAATTATATGAAAAAAAACCTATTTTCAATTTTAAAAAAGAAGAAAAACATATTACATACAATATTTCAAGTACTAGTATAATTGTTCTAGAATATTTAGATACACTAGTAGCAAAGATTAGAATTCTGAGAATTGTGCTGGATGGATATCTAAGTATTTCCTCTATCACATCATTCCCATTGAGAATCAGAAGAAATATAATAAATTAGATTTTCAATAAAGATGATGAAGCTAAAACTATGACTATCTGATATTTTCTTTATCTATTAATTGTTGAAAATATTAAATTCCTGAGCATCTGAATTATTACAGAAAGCAACTTATTATGGAAAGCAAAAGTATTGTGAATCTGTCCACTTCTGTAGTTGTCAGTTTGGCATACAAGGCAAAAGGAAGAATGAGTGAAAACCTGATAAACTTTCTTCAATCTGAAGGGGAAAAAAAAGCATACATTCTATACTTAGGTATTAAAAAAAAAGTCACTGTTTATCTCAAGTGAAAAATAAGTCTTCATTTTTTCCATGGAGTCAAATGCTAATACATGTTGCATTATAAACACTAAAAATAAAAAATAAAAAAAAAGGATGAAAGCGTAAGCCCATGTAAACATTCATTGATGGATGTTCAAAAGAGTTCATTCATAATAGCCTCAAACTGGAAATAATTAAATGTCTCTCAAAAGGCAAACACACACACACACACACACACACACACACACACACACACACACACCCCAACACCACCAACAAAACAGTGGTACATCCACAAATGTAGTATGACTCATAGTTAAAAGTAATGAAATATTGATACATACAATGTGACCCAAAGAGTAGATTTTTAAAGAGAGAGAGAGAGAAAAAAAATAATAAAGCAAGTGGCAGGCGCTTGTTACAGTGTGCTGAGCTGATGATGACCTGATCATAGTTTAAACAGAGTGGCTGAAAGTTTAATGAGTATGTCGCAGCTCACACACCATTGTTATTTCTATTTTATTAATAAAGGAGATGATGGCTCTGCGCCACCATCTGCCCACAGTTCACTGGATGAAGATCTAGCTGATGGAGATAATTACCTCTCCCTTGCAGGAGGTAAAATGGTCCTCATTCTGCAGACTCCTCTAATGAATGGTCATGGGAGTATGAGACTAGAAGAGCATGCCAACACCAAGTTGGTTTTTAGTGACCCCCTAAACACTTGATCGTCCCATTTACCTGTATGAAAACAGATGCTTAAAATATACAGAAGCATGTCAAGGACTGTCCCGTTGCTACTAATCTTTTTAATAATTTAATTATTTTTATTTTATGAGCATTGGTGTTTGAGGGTGTCAGATTCTGTGGAAAAGGAGTTGCAGACAGTTGTGAGTTGCCATGTGGTTGCTGGGAATTGAACCCAGGAAGGACTTCTGGAAGGGTAGCCAATGTTTTTAACCGCTGAGCCATCTCTCTAGCCCCCCCTTCTAATCTTAAGGGGTTCTCATACATGAAAACTATGCTATCATAGAATTACAAAAGGATTGAGTGAAGGATATTTTATGTTTATTTCAACTTAATGCATCTCTTATTCAGTTTTAAATATCTCTATTAATTCTTTTTTTCCCTCAAAACATTTTCTCTCAACTTATTGCCAGCTGAAGATGTATCCATTCTCAGTATTTCAGCTCCTTCAATTACTTACAAAGGTCTACTGATTCTATTTCTCTAGTCTCTCCAAGTTTGTCTCCCCTTCCAATGCAAACTTTCGACACCTCTCAATTCTTCCTGCCTGCACTACAATCTCTTTGTCCTGTATGCTTTCGCTGCTTCTAGTTTCTTCAAATACTAATATAGTTCAACCAAAATACTTTTAGGTTCTGTCATTTGTTGTACCTTTTATGTGCAAAAACTGTTTTAAAACTAGGTTGTCACTAGCTTACTGTGGCTCAGGGCCCTAGGTTTAATCCCTAGCACTGGGGGAAGGAACAAAGAAAACCAGGATGTTGTGAAACCAAAATCAGAAAGTGTCTAGAGAATACTAACAATAAAATAAAATTCAAAAGGTTTTCCTTACAAAGATCTAAGACTATATATGCATATCAATAAGAATTTTAAAAGAACACACACAAAAGACATAAAAGGCCCTTAACAGCTTGATCAGTCTTTATTTCTTGTCAAAATGACATCCATGAAATAAATATCTTACAATAATCATTTAATGTTCATGTATCATAAAGTTTATCCTCAATAATCAAGCTCTCGGACCATGTTGCAGATTTCCATACCTGTTTTCATACAATCTAAAACTCCAGACAAACTATAAAGAGTTTAGGTCACATCTGGGATCCTGTATCACTTGTTTCTGCCATGGGTCACTGTTCTCAACAGACACTTCACCTAGTATATCCTTTGCTTTCATTTCTTATTGTGAAATCAGACTTGACCACCTTCACAGTTAGGTTCAGATAATGCATCCTCCATAAACTTCCCTTGCTGTCTCCTTTGTCAAAATGTCAGTAAGCATTTCCTACAAAATACAGCATGCTCACAATTGTATAGTTTGTGTATATGCAAACAAGTAACTCCTTTTAGGGCAGTTTTAGATGCCTTGAACTACTGCTGTAGTCGTGAGGTATAAAACACTGTTTCTTTGAATAAATACGTAAAGTGAGTAATTAATTTTTCAAAAATGCACTAGAAAAACTTTTAAAAAGCAAAAGTTATTTTCACTTTTTATTTTATTGTGATTTTTTTTTCCACTCAAGATTTATTTCTTAATGTAAGCTTCTTACCTGGAGATATGTTATTCTCCTTTGGACCAGTTCTGTCAGATCTTTGGCCTCTTTTTCACGCCAATCCCCTGCTCCATCTGTTTGACTGAGGTAGTATAGATCTGTCATGATAGACCTGTGAAAGTAAGCAACATTGGAGGTCCACTTATTTGTACTGTTTTTCTGCATTACATAAAACCATAAAGGAGCCAAACTGTTCAGAAAGATTAATGCTCAGGTAGATGATAGTATTTGTCTTTTATTTTCCATTAAGACTATGAAACTTAAAATTTAACTCTCTACCATCCACAAATCATCCCTATAGAAAATCATTTTTGTCAAAAAAGACACAATTTTTCCCACAAGCAATCAGCTACATCAATAAAACAAGCATGCAAGCAAGCTAACAAAGCATAAAGAACACAATTTGGCAGACACGGCACTGGTATGTGAATGACACCACTGTGTCCTCACTCATCACTTCACAATCCCCCTTAGCACTCCAGTCTGAGTAACTGGGAAAAGCTTAGAGGAAAAACTTGACATAAATCTCACACAATGTCCTAAATAATAAAGCATTAACAAATTCTTTCTTTAAAGGAGCAGATACTAAGATTTTAGGTTATGTGAACCTTTGTTGTTTTTGTTTTTGAAAGTATGTAATTTTTCATAAATTTTCATGTCACCCTTGTGCAGAGGCCATGCTAATGTCCGTATCATCCCAGTTTCGCTATGCCTGCTGCCAAAGGGAACATTCTCTGTTACTAGTGTAGCAGTGAAGTTGCCTTAGGCAATAAGTAACTGAATAGGTGTGGCTCTGTTCCAATAAAACTTTATTAACCAAAGTAGGAAAATAGCCACATTTTGCCCTTGGGCTATAATTTGCTGTTCTCTCATCAAAACTAATGTAACGATTAAGATTCTTTCTCACTCTAGAGCCATTAGGAATTCGATCATAACATGTTAGATTTCCTTGCAATAAATTAAAATACTCTGTAAACTATAAAGAGTTAGCTTAGAACTGGCAGACATGGCTTTATCTATATTGCATTAAATAAAAGCAATGGCTTTCACTTAGAATTAAAGAAAGTAAAAAAAAGTATCCCCCTCTCTCTAACAAGCCCCAATAATCTGTCAGCAAATAAATATATATCCAGTTACTTACTATTAATCTCTGTCAGTAATGCTATCAACTAAGCTACCATCTTCTCACACCGGGATTATTATAATTGCTTTCTGACAATTCTCCCAGCTTCCAGCCTTGCCTATGTGTAGTTTATCCATCGTGGCCGGATTTATAATCAAATAACACTTCTGCTTTGCACTTAACACTGAGTTTTACCCTTCAAATCACTCACGAGTCAAGGTCAAAGTCACTATTTTGACTTATATGACTCCACACACCATGGCCCATCATTTCACCTGATCCCTTCCTAATGGTTTCATTGTTTATTTTATTTCAGTCACAGAAACAAACAAATATCCTTCAAACATTTGTTCAAATGTCACCTTCTCCATAAAGCTTTCCTAGATTAACCCACAACATTAACAGCCAACATCCTAACACCCTCCCTCAACTTGCCCCCCCCCCCCCTTGCTCCCTCTCCATTCCCTCCTTTCATTCATGGGTCTTGATTCTAGAAACTCACAGGAAGTTGTTTTACAGCATCTACCTTGAGTATGAAAACCACAGAATAATAATTATATAACTAAGGGGAAGAAGGAGTTACTGGATAGGGATGGCAGGGATGGCAGCAACATATGGTAAGGAAGGGAGGCATAAAAACCATCCAGTGTTCAGTCCCTGTAAGACCCTGAAGAATAGAATTGACCAATCAGAAGGACTCATTTAACAAGTGTTGAAATGAGTCTTCAATAACTATGAATTAATTATCTAGAACCTAGTCTTGGTAACTCTTATTTCTGGTTCTTAATTAAATGTTAGATCATTTAGTAAATAAACACTGGCAATTCACAGAAAACCATTTGGACTATGAATGATCACACAGTGAATATGTGATTAACACATTTGAAAAAGGAAAACAATTATTGATTTGAAAATGACAATTAAAATCTTAAATACAGCTTAGACTATTCAGCCTAGGTTAGTAGAAGAATGGCTTTAAACATGCTTTGACACAATGGGTCACTTTCAAAGGATTTTAGGCATTATTGGTATCAATATTACCTATTCAAGCTTAGCTTGAATCTGAAGCTTAGCTATTACCATTTTCACCCTTTTTAAACATCGTACGAGTCTATGAAATTTTATATTTGTTATTCTTATTTAAGATTAAAATAATTTTTATATAGAAGAATTTTTTATTTTTATTTTATTATACTTTATTTACATTTCAAATGTTTTCCCCTTTCCAGGTCTCCCCTTTGGAAACTCCCTATCCCTTCCTCCTCCCCCTGCTAGAAGAAAATTTTAACTGCCTCTTTAACAATCTGCTAGGTTATATACACTGAGAACAGTTTCAAATACATTTTTTCTCATATCATTAAGCTGAGCTCCCTCTGAAATATTATATAGCCCACAATATTCTTTTTCTGTTGTTGTTGATGTTACTGAGTTAAAGTTACTACTTTCCATGGCTTGAGTGTGTTCTCTGAGTGTCCTCAAGGGCACATTGTGATTAAAGTCTTAAATCTTCAGGGTGGGGCACTGGGAGGTGGCAGAATGGGAAGGGGTTATCTTAAAGGAGGTCCTAAGGTTCTTGGGTGAGGAGCACCCTCAAAAGTAGCTATGTGACAACATTCATATTCATAGTTTCTCTCTCTCTCTCTCTCTCTCTCTCTCTGCCTGTCCCCCCCCCCCCCATGCCTCTCTCCCTCTCTCTCAGACTATCTGTTTGGCCATGTAAGCTCTTCCACACATGTCTCCACCATAATGCTTCGAGGACTTCTGCTGAAAGTGAGCCAGACAGTACCAGGTCTATAAACAAGCCCTTATCTTTATAAAGTTGGCTGTTTCCAGATATTTCACTGTGGTAATGCAAACCTGCTTAACATACTGACCTCACGGAATTATGCTTTGAACTGAAAAGCACAGAAGTCTTTAGCTTTAAAGCTCAGTTGGAAATTTACAGTATCGTCTCAGTTTTATAAACCTCAGTCACAACATACTCATAGTGCTACTCATATCTCATAGGCTTTACATCATCCACTCATCTCCTACTCATCAAGTAGTAATGGTCATGAAACCTACTGCAAATCTCGGTGTTACATAACAGTTACTGCTGAAGATAAAGCACAGTAGAATAAAAAACCAATCAATCTATTACCAAATGCTTATGGGAGGAAAGAAGGAAACCCAATATGCTATGCTTAGCCTTAAAATTAAAATGAACATGTGTGCATATGTACATGCTTTGGAAAAAAGCAGCAAGTTTTATTGATATTTTTTGCTTTTAGTGGGAAAAAAAAAACACACTAAGCCTAATTTGGAAGAAAGTCTTTAAAAACTGTTGTGGCTTAGGCTTTCTCCTCTGTTTATGTATTTTTTCCTTAACACAGGCTCCAGCAATGTAGTCCAGCCTGCCTTCAAACTTGTGACTTTCTTGCATCAATCTCTACAGAGTGCTGGGCTTATGGGTATTTGCCTCTGCTCCTAGCTATGGTTTCAGATCTTAGAAATCAACAATTCTGTACCACCAAAAATGAAAGCAGAGTTCTGAATTTCTTTTTTCTTTGTTTTGGATATTTACTCTATTTACATTTCAAATGTTTTCCCCTTTGGAAATCCCCTATCCCATCTCCCCTCCCCCTGCCTCAGTTCTGAATTTCTTAATGAATTGGTAAATTTAAAAAGCAGTTTATTATTAAACCTACTTATAAAAGTACTAAGTCTTGGCAATTCATTTTATCCCAACCTGTGAGGAATTCAGAATGATCAAACAACTAGATGACTAAACATAAGAAAAGTGCTCAATATCATTTGACATAGGAAATGCAAATAAACCTACAATGTGGCAATCATTCCAATCCCAATTAATATGATACACACATACACACACACCCACACACACACACACACACACACACACATGGATTTAAAGAAAACTCTCAGGCACTTAGTAGGATATAGATCAGTTCAATCATATGATCCAGTTATCTCACTTCTAAGTACATATCTGGTACCTGTAGAAAATATAATCAGCATATCAAAGAAATAGCTGCATGCCCATGTTTATTGCTGCATTACTAACAATAACTAAGAAACAAGATCAATCTAGATGTACATCCTTAAGTAGGATGTGAAGAAGCAAGTGCCTTAGTTAAGAGTTTCTGCTGCTGTGGTAAAATGCCATGACCAATGCAACTTAGGAGAGGAAAGGGTTTATTTGGCTTACATATCCCAAGTCACAATTCCTAAAGGGACAAGGCATGAACTCAAGTGGGCAGGAAGCTGAAGGCAGGAAGCTGAAGGCAGGAAGCTGGAGGCAGGAAACTGGAGGCAGGAAGCTGAAGGCAGGAAACTGAAGGCAGGAAACTGAAGGCAGGAACTGATGCAGAGGCCATGAAGACCTGCTGTTTACTGGTTTGCTCAGCCAACTTTTTTCATAGAGCACCCAGGACCACTAGGCCAATGGTAGCACCACCCACAATGGGCTGCCCCCTCACCTCATCAATCACTAATTAAGAAAATGTCCTACTGGTCTGCCTATAGCCCGATCTTATGGAGCCATTATCTCAGTTGAGATTTCCTGTTAGATGATTCTAGCTTGTGTTAAGCCAACATAAAACTAGCCAACACAATAAGATATTGTGTATGTGGGTACATTGTCGCTGTCTTCAGACACACCAGAAGAGGGCATCAGATCCCCCATTACAGATGGTTGTGAGCCACCATGTGGTTGCTGGTAATAGAACTCGGGATCTCTGGAAAAGCAGTCAGTGCTCTTAACTGCTGAGCCATCTCTTCAGCCTGGCAACAGTAAGATATTGTGAATCAAAAACAAATAAAAACCCTTCTTTATTTTTTCATTGAGGACATAATTGAGACAGACTAGACAACCCCTTGCCCCACCACCAAATTCTCATTCTCTCTCTCTCTCTCTCTCTCTCTCTCTCTCTCTCTCTCTCTCTCTCTCACACACACACACACACACACACACACAAAGTTTTAGGAGGGGAGAAAGAGAAATGATGTTTAGAGGGCCAAAGTATGAATCAAAATGTGTAGCAGTGGTGGGCTAGGGGGCAAGGGGCCTGGTATGTGAGAGGCTACCAGGACTCAGTGGAGATGACATTAGCCAAAATGCCCAACAGGGGGAAGATAGAACTGGAAGAGACCACCTCCAGTAGATAGATATGGCCCCAGTTGAGACAGGGGACCACCCACCTATCTTCAAAATTTTTAACCCAAAATTGTTCCTGTCTAAAGGAAATACAGGGACAAAAATGGAGCAGAGACTGAAAGAAAGATCACCCAGTAACTGGCCCAACTTGGGATCCATCCCATGCGCATACACAATGCCATATTGTGTGTGCAGAAAGAAGCCTGGCATGGCTGTCCTCTGAGAGGCTCTACCAGCAACTGACTGAGACAAAAGCAGATACTTACAGCCAACCATTGGATTGGACATACTGGTCTGAAACCAACATGGAAGAGTTAGAGGAAGGACTGAAGGAGCTGAAGGGGATTGCAACCCCATAAGAAGAACAACAGTACCAACTAACCCAGATCCCTCAGAGCTCCCAGAGACTAAGCCAAAAGCTAAGGAGCATACAAGGGCTGGCTTGTGGCTCCAGGAACAGGTGTAGCAGAGCACTGTCTTGTATGGCCTCAGTGGGAGAGGATGAGCTTAATCCCGTGGAAATGTGATGTCCCAGGGAAGAGGGATGCTGGTGGGGGTCAAGTGGGGATGTATTGGCAGGTGGGGAGCATCCTCTCAGAGGTGGGTGTATGTGAAGAATTCAGGGAGGGGGGACTGGGAATGGGGGCAACTTTTAGAATGTCAATAAATAAAATAACAAAAAAATTTAAAAATAACAAGAGAAAATACAAAGACCACAAATGTAGCCAGCTTTTGAGATGAAGTTTCAACTGAGTATTTTCATCTATAAAGAAGAGTGAAATCCTGTCAATCTCATCAAGATGGATGGAACACTGTGTTGAGTGAAATATGACAGATACAGAAAGGTAAGTACCACTTCTTTTTCATATGTGAAGGTTTCTTAAAAAGTCGACTTCAGTATAAAAGAGTGCTAGCTAGATATTGAGAAAGTGGGGTTAGGGTACATAAAGGGGGCTAGATTTAATCACTGCACAATGTACACATATTGAAGTAACACATGAATTCCATTAATACCCATAATCAACATGTTAGCATAAAAATAAATAAGGCATAACAATCAGTCAGAACACCAATCCATCACACTACTCTCCATCTACTAAGTTTGATTTTTAAACCCCGAAACCCCTCTCATAATCAGACACCACATAAGTAAGTCACAACAGGAAAGAAAGTTAAATTTGTATTATTTCTTCAGGAACTCAATGATGTCTAGATGTTGCATTGCTACAAAATGTAGTTTTCTGTGTTAAAGGCCTGAATAAAATTAAATCAGAAAGTTGTAGCCCATTACTGGGAATTATAGTGGTTAAAAAAGCATTCTGCAGAAACCCTTGGTTTTTCAGGGATTCTACATCTGAGCCATGCTCCCCATAAGACCCCCAAAGCTGGAAATTTAGCTGTCTTTTGACTTTATCATGAAAGTATCAAGAACTCTCAGTAAGTATAAGGCTCAGTGAGCAGTGAATATGGTGGCTTCATATAAGGCCGCATCAAGGCCTAGCATATAAAGGCTAGGCAAGATTAGATACCAGCAAAATGAGGGTACAGATGCCTGATGACAATGAGTACATTAGAACAGACTTTAGAGTCAGCCAGCTATGAGCAAATGATGTCTATGTTTGTGATATTGCACTTCCCAGAGTGATTCTTCTATTTTCACAATCATAAAACTTTTATGTGAAAAGGGAGGGTGTCTAGTCTGTCTTAAATTTGCCACCAGGGAAACTAACACAGAAGGTTTTTTTATTTATTTCTGATTCAAAACGCTAAAATATAAAAACTTCCCTCAAGGGCCAATACAGTTATAATTCATACAAGAATAATCTGAAGGTGAAGATTCAACATTCAAGATAAACTTGTGTAAGAGAGATTGCTGGAAAGTCTAGTTCCTGGGTAAATATGGTTCACAGACAAGAAAAATCATTTGAAATTTGTCTAAACTCGCTGTGCTAGTTGGTCATTTTCATTGTCAGTTTCATTAGCTTTAGAAGCATCAAGTCAATAAGGGTATTTTCAAAAAGGCTTGACTTCAGACTCAAAGAAATGTAAGCAGCACCTTTCTCTGTGTTGGGGTCCCAGACCAAATAAAAAGGAAAAAGCAAGTGGAGCACCTGCATTCCTCTCTGCCTCCTGACTGCAAACAATGTGACCAGCATCCTAACACCCCTGACAGCTTGAGTTTCTTGCCATAGTAGACTGTACTCTCAAATTGAGAATCAAAATAAACTTTTGGTCTTTAAGTTGTTTCTTGAGGGTAGTTGATCACAGTAACAAGGAAGGTAACTGATACAGTGACCTCATTTCTCCAGGTTTAAGAACAACTAAAAATAGGTTTAGAGTAACTCCTTCTTCTCCATCAGAGATACATTTGGAAACTTCCATCCAGTGTATGCTTGAAACTATATATATTATAGTAATGTTTAATTTATAGATTATACATAGTAAGAAATAAATAACAAGCTGAAGGACCCAAATGAGGACACCTCAATCTCACTTGGGAGGGTGAAGAAAGCAATCACAAGGGGGGAGGGAGGGAGAGTCCTGGGTGGGAAAGGAGACAGGGAGGGGGAGAGGGGAACATGGTCAGGTATTGGGTGGGGGAAAGGACTAGCCCTGAGGGCCAGCAGAAAGAATAGAAACAGGCAACCTAGGGATGTATGATGTGGGGTGGACCCTCCAGAATGTACCATAGACCTGGGAGGCAAGAGGCTCTCAGGACTCAAAGAGAGGGACTTTAGATGAAATGCCCTACAGTGGGGAGAGGGAACTTGTAGAGTTTGCCTCCAGCAGAAAGATGGGGCATCAAGTGAGGAATGAGATTGCCATTCCACAGTCAAAACTCTGACCCATATTTGTTCCTGTCTGAAAGAACTGAAGGAACAAAAATGGAGAAGAACCTGAGGAAAAGGAGGTCCAGCAACAGACCCAAAGTGAAATCCAGCTCAAGGGGAGGGCCCAAGGCCTGACACTATTACTGCGGCTATGGAGCACTCACAAAAAGGGACCTATCATGACAGTCCTCTGAAGACTCAACAAGCAGTTGAAAGAGTCAGATGCAGATATTCACACCCAACCAATAGACAGAAGCTGGTGACCCCTGTGGTTGAATTAGGGAAAAGCTGGAAGAAGCTGAGGAGGAGGGCAGCCATGTAGGAGAACCAGCATTCTCAATTAACCCGGACCCACAAGATCTCTCAGACACTGGCACCAAACAGGCAGCATACACCAGCTGATATGAAGCCCCTAACACATATACAGCAGAGGACTGCAGGGTCTTGATTCAGTCAGAAAAGATGCACCTTTTGGAGGCCCCAGGGAGTAGAGAGGTCTGGTGGGAGAGGTCTGGTGGGGTGGGGGGGCTGGAGGGTGAATCCTCATGGGTGGGGAGGAGGTATGGGATGGGGAACAATCAGAGGGTGGATCAGGAGGGGGATAAAATCTGGAGTGTAAAAAAAAAAACATTAAATATAATTTTAAAAAAAGAGAAAGAAATATGTCTACCTCTGCACTTTGTGGTATTATTAAGCAAAACAAGGACTTCATGAAAACAAGCACTACAACACTGAGATAGTCTACCTCATAACAGAGATAGCTACTAAGTGACTGTCAGTTAGCATATGCAGTATGGATTGAATATACAAAGAGATTTAAGTGGTTTCCACCTGTGGGTGGAGGCCTCTGCCTGGGCCACCAGGAGTCCATAGCCAACAAGTGCCAGGAGAAAGCTACCATCCCAGGAGCATGGAAAAGCTGTGAGTGGGGTTAAAGGGAGCAACACTGCTCACCAAGACCCGCCCAGACACAGGGCCTGAGGAGAACTTGGGGGCAGGAAACCTCTTAACCTTCCGGGTTTCCATCTGTGGGTGGAGACCTCTGCCTGGGCCACCAGGGGTCTGTGCCTGGGGACCTCAGCCTGGGCCACAGGGCTCCAGGAGAGAGCTGGTATCCCAGGAGTGCTGACACACCTTTGAGCACAGGCAAAACCACCACTTCTGTTCAAACTCACTGGATAAAGAGGAACCCTCGCAGAGCCATTAGGACATAGGAACCAAGGGACAGCTGGGGACAAGATCCTTCTGGTTTCTGTCTGCACCCCAGAGCTGACCCTGTGCCACAGCTCTCCAAACCCAAACACCTCTCAGAGAGAGCTGGTCTTCAAGGAGTATTGACACAGAGGCGTGCAGGATGGGCAAGCCACAATGAGACAGAGTAAGATCAGCTAACATCAGAG
>CM052705.1:81742114-81757356 GCA_028551405.1 Uromys caudimaculatus | reverse complement strand
TGATATAATATTTGTATATGTATGCACACACACGGTTTTTTTTTTTTTTTTTTTTTTTTGGTTTTGGTTTTTTCGAGACAGGGTTTCTCTCTGTAGCCCTGGCTTCCTGGAACTCACTCTGTAGACCAGGCTGGCCTCGAACTCAGAAATCCACCTGCCTCTGCCTCCCAAGTGCTGGGATTAAAGGCGTGCGCCACCACCGCCTGGCTCACACACAGTTTTGGTTTTGATTAATCTCATACAGAATAGTAATTTGTTTGAATGATAGCGTGGTAGGAAGTAGAAGGCCTTTGTATCTTTTATATAGCAAATGTGATTGGAGGACATTCCACTCTGCTCACACAGACAGATGTGTATAGATAGTGTTTTGGAAGAATAGTCCTTTTGCTTTCTTTTTTCTTTATAGTGTATTCACAGTTGAATTATATAATTATATATAATAATGTAATATAAATCACTACTTCCATTCCAATTTATTAGAATTAGATTGGATTTAGTACTTGATGAAAATCTGCTGAAAAAAGTGCATGCTGTTTTTTGTGTCTATTTTGTCCATGGTATTATCCAGCAGTAGAGGAAGAAATGAGATAAGGAGGGCCTGGAGATAATCTTTCTGTTGTTGGAATTTTTTTTATCTCTGTTATGTTCTGATCGAGAAATCACTGTCCATGGCACAGTGTCTCCATAATATATCCAAAGAGGTAAAAGGATTTTTGTTCTTTTCAATTTTACATGGTTGCCAGGAAACGAACCATCTAATTTTGAAAGAAGGGGTCAGCTATTAAAAATTGTATATAAGTACATGCCTCGCTTATGTATATGCATATTTAAATATTTATATATTAGTCATGATACATGGAAGATGGTCATTTTAATGCTTCTGTTTGATGTTAATACATACAGTTTCATGTACAATTCTAAGTACTAAATGCAGTTATACTATATGTAAAATAATAATTATAACACTAAATACATTCTGAAGTGCAGTGGAGGTAATTAATAGTTAATTTGGCCTCTTCAGTTCTGTAATATGTTTAAAAAGCTGCTTTTTATTAAAAAGCAAAATACCTATCTCACCACATTAATACCAAAGCATTGTATTACTGTCTTGGTTTAGGTTCCACCACATATAACTTAGAAACTAAGTTCCTACAAAGGACAATGATGTTAAGAATAGATAAATGTTTTTTATTAATTATACTTTTGAAGAAGAATCAGCCCATATTTAATATTTACAATTTTTCAAAAGAATATATGTCTCTGTGTGTGTGTTTCCTCTGGGAGTTGAGATAAATACCAGAAAGTTGCCATCTTTAAACAACAGGGTTGGTTTTTTTTTTCCTTACCTGTGATCAAGCTAGAAGTCAGAAATGATTTTCACTGAGCTAGAACCAAGGTGTCCAGAGGCAATATTTCATAGGGAAGCTCCAAGAGTAAAATGTTTCCTTTTCCAGTTTCCAAAAAAGATGCATTTCTCACTTGTACATCCTTCCTGCATCTTAAAAGTGAACACCCATATACCCTTCTCTATTCTGTAGCAATGTCTCCCCATTTTTCTCTTTCCTGTGGATTCTCATGATCACATTTACCACCCACCACATCACACTGGGCAGCCTCCCAGGCTCAGGATCCTTAGTCACATATTCCAAGTTGGTTTTTTTTTTTTCCCATACAAAGTAATATTTATAAATTCCAGAAGTTAAGATGCATATATTTTTGAAGATCACTATATAGCCAACCCAAAGTTTTATTTATATATTTATAACAAAATGGAGTTCAGAGTACTGATAAAAGTCACCCAAAAGCAAGGATGCTAGAAATTAGCTAAGTCTGGAAAGAAGTAGAACGGGTAAGTTGATGATACAAGCAAAAGATCCTAGAACTCCTGTATTACTTTTCAACAATTTGTATTATTGAATGATTTTTTGTTTGTTTGTTTGTTTCAGAAAAATAAAGACAATCTAAATTTTTTAAATGTATTTTTCTTCCCTCATATCTTTTCCTTCCTTATTAAACCATTGCTAACTATGATTCACGAATTGAAACAGTCATATAACCTGATACTGAGATTAATACAGACTGGCTTTGTCTTTGCTATTTGATGACTCTGCAGAGATCCTTTCAGTTCCATGCTTACTTTCTTTAAGTCATTTCACCTCCTACATTTTTGTTATTTTTAGCACCACTATGAAATTGACCGTTTTGCCACCAAAGGTGACACCCCAAATAAGGAGAAAGTTTTTAGGAAATAGCTCTAAAGATTTCTTAGCTCCCAGGAGAACTTATCAACTACATAGTTCATTTTTGATCTTATTCATTCTCATACCAGTCCTTATGATTAATCTTCTATAGTTGGAAAGTCAGTTTGTTACTCTTTTTGGTATGCTTAATGACTAATAAATGTGGTTTAGTAAAGCATACATGTGTTTTGTTGTACAGTATAATTTTTCACATCTTCCTCTTTGAATACAGAATACCAGAAGGCCCCATAGACCAGGGGACAGCTACAGGAAGAGTCCGTGTTTTAGAAGAACAGCTTGTTAAGGCCAAAGAACAGATTGAAAATTACAAGAAACAGGCCAGAAATGGTATGCGATTATACATATCCTTCTCCATCTTAATATGTTGACTTTAGCACGAATAACTGAAAATTCCTCTTACCATAATGTTAGAAACAGTCATACTTTCTATTCTTTGCAGGTCTGGGGAAGGATCATGAAATCTTAAGACGGAGGATTGAAAATGGAGCTAAAGAGCTCTGGTTTTTTCTACAAAGTGAACTGAAGAAATTAAAGCATTTAGAAGGAAATGAACTCCAAAGACATGCAGATGAAATTCTTTTGGATTTAGGACACCATGAAAGGTAGTGTGCCCCACATGTTCATTTGGGCTTCTATGAAGATAGAATTTATAAAGGAGACACTGAGACTTTTTCTAATTTCTGTGCAGATTGGTAAGTGGTAGTGTATTCCTAAGAATCATACCATATAAACTGTGGCAGCTAACGATATATGAAAGTGTCTTACTGTCAGGGTTTTTTTTAATAACAATTGAAATTTGAATAGAGCATGTAGGTTCACATTAAAGTGCACTGGAATTCAAACCAAGGCTGCAGTTAATGTTTCTAATTTCCAGATGTTACAAACTTAAAAATAGTACCTTTTAAAGAGTTTCTAATGAAAGATTAACAAGTTTTGGATAAAGGGTAGTAGTCTATTAATTGTTCTGTTTATATTCTAGAGAGGTCTACCTAGTATCTGCCTGCCTAAATTTGTTTCTCCTATTTATACATTTCTAGTGATAAGCAGTTTATCATCCATAGAAAAGAAAGCAACATGAGAATCATTCTAAATAAAGTGAAACATCCTTTGGCTTATTATATTTAAAGCCTATGTTCTCACTAAGATTCTCATGGGAATTACTGTCTTATTAGCGAACAATGAAAGAAAAATGATTGTATTAGTACTACCTACCACTGTGAAGAGGAAATTAATTACCCCATACAGACAAGAGAGTCACATATATTAGCATCATCAGCAATATTACAGTGATTTTGAAAGATTGCTCTACTGTTTTAAGTAAAATTACATATAAAGACTCAGTGTATTAGAACAATTTTAGAAGTACTGGTTTATAGAAATATGATAGTATAGATTTAAAGGGATGTGGAATTATTATGCCCCAAACTAGGCAGTCCTAGTACTTACCCTAGCTGATAGTAAGCGCATAGTTAGACCATTAGGCCAAATCGTTAGTAGGCTTCTACCCTAAAGCTGATTCTCTGCTTCAAGCTTCTATTAAACAGGTCTTTGTGTTTGTGTGGTTTGCTTATTACAGTTTTATAGAAAAATATAGACAAGATTTGATATAAGTAGATTATGTGGTATAAAAACAAAATTTGAATATTGACTTTTGATGAAATGTTTACTCAAATGATTTAGTTAAATTACTTGTTGAAGAATTAAATCTCAGATTTTTCTAAATTAAATAATTTAAAATTATTTTTTAAGTATAATTTGTGCATATGCTTTTCTAATTACATGTATAAAATAAAAGTAAGTACAGTAAATAAGCCCATAATAAATGTCTGTAAATTGTCATTACATGTTTTGGTAGTTGAACTTTTAAAAAAATTGTGCTAAGTTCTGGGATTGCAATTTAGTGTATATGAAATGATATTTCACTGAAAACAAAATGCAAAGTACAAGTACACGAGTCCGTTTCTTATACTGTCTTAAATGAAGAGTATAATCACTCTAGGAGGGAACACAGGCACGAAGTTAACTCCTGGAAGACAGATTAGAGTGTAATAATGTAAATAATGAGTCACCACAGCAACGCATTAGAGAAATAACCTTCAAAGTAATAAACATACAAATAGGAAGGTTTTGTATGTTATAGACATTATCTTTCCACTGGCCAAATTTAAATTCTAAACTCTAAGAACTAAAATGGACTTCTGTGTATAACTCTGCTAGGCTTTTTATGCCACAGAAGTCCCCGTTTTTATTTTTCTTAGACTTTTTTTTTTTTAAATAGCATTAGATTCACAGAATTTTAGAATATTCATAGAATACCACCAAGAGTTTTTATATATACTAAATCTGATTTCCTGTTTTATTTATATCTTAATTTATGGTATACTTATTATCTGTTTTATTTTTACAGTAGTCCAAAGTATGGTATGTAAGATGTTTTCAAACTACTAACAGACTTGTCTTTTCTGAAAAATCAGTGTTAATATATCAATTTCTCATTTACATTTCTCTGTGAAACTCTCTTACTCTTTTGTTCATAGTCAGTAGCTGTACACTTTATAATTTGTTTAATATGCATACATAGTGTGTAATGATTACCACAGATAAATGAGTGAACATATTCTTTACAGCATTCACATGTCTGTGAGTGTGTGCTTGTTGATAACATGTACTGTCTTACAAGCATCAAGCAAACAATCAAGCATTACTACATCATGCCAATATATTAGATACAGAACTCAGTTCATCTGACCACTGAATGTTTGTACCAATTGACAGTGCCTCTGCATTTCTCCTACTTTCTACCCTAGGCACATACTTACATGAGGTTGAAGTTTTTAGATTCTGTCTCTAAGTAAGCACATTACAGTATTTGTTTTTCTCTTGCTGGCTCATTTCACATAGCATAATACCCTACAGATGTATCCATGATGCCAGAAATGGCATGATTTCTTTTCTTTTTTAAAAAATTCATTGACAGTTTCGTATAAATCTATATAATGAAATATGATTGTATCTATCCTTCATTTCTCATCTCCAACCCCCCACCCTCTCCCTCTGATTCCCCTAAGAGATTCTGCACCCAACTTCATGTCTTCTTTACCTTTCCTTTTTATGGATTTACTGCATGGGGTGTGTGTGTGTGTGTGTGTGTGTGCGTGTGTGTGTGTGTGTGTGTGTGTGTGTGTGTGTGTGTGTGTGTGTGCGTGTGTGTGTGTGTGTGTGTGTGTGTGCATCTAGTCATCTGTTAAGGGACACTTAGATTGTTGCTATAGATTAGCTACTGTGAATAATGCTAGTGTGATTCAAGATACTGATTTCATTTCATTCGGATATTTACTAACTAGCGAGGTTGGATATTGTTTGGCAGTTGTATTTTTAAATGTTTTTACCAATTAATATCCCCAAGACTATTACCATTGTTCCTGTTTCTCTCTAATCTCTCCAGTACTTATTTTCTCTTCTTTGCTAGCCTTTCCCTCCCTCTCTGTCCCCTCTTCTCTTCTCCCTCTCCCCTCTGTTCTTGTTTGTTTGTTTACTTGTTCTGTTTATGACAGGTCTTCTCTAAGTACCTCAGGTTGACCTCTCTTGCAGTACTCCCAGGTACTTGGATTATGTATACACCACCATTCTTTACTCTCTCTTATCTTTTTTATAATAATTATCCTAACAAGTGTGAGAAAATACATCATAATTTTAATTTGCATTTCTCTAACAGGTAGTGATTTAAGCACCTTTTCAGGTACCTGTTGGCCATTTATGTTTTGTTTGGGAAACTGTTTGTTTAATTCCTTTTTCTATTTTCAGTCAGATTGTTTATTTTTCTGTGAGTACCTTATATATTTTAATTATTACCCTTTATTGGATATATAATTAGAAAACTATTAAAATTAGAAAATAATTATACTCGTAAGCGGTATCATACTATTATGTTTATTGTAGACCCATAGTTTGGGGTCAGGAAATGTGATAGCTTTAGGTTTGTTCTTTTTTTCTCAAGATGATTTCATATGATAGCAGTCTTTTCAGTTCCAAAAATAACAATTTTAAGAATGCTTTATCAGGTTCTTTAAACAGCGACATAGGAATTTTTATAGAGACTACATTGAAGCTGTGGATCACTTTGTGCAGTATGGACCTTATAGCAATATTAATTCTTCCACTCCATACACATAGGGTATCTTTTCATTTACGTCATATGTATTTTTTTAATGGTGTCTTATAGTTTTGTAGATCAGTGCACAAGTTTTTATCTCTTTGAAGTTATTCCCATTTTTGATACCATTGTAAATGGGGTTGTTTAATTTCTTTAAGGGATCATTTACTAGTACATACAAATGTAATCTTTATATGTTGGCTTTGTGCCCTTCAGCTTTAGCAAATATTTTTATTAGTACCACCAAATTTTTGGTGATGCCTTTAGAGTTTTTATATGTATGATCATATCAAATCTAAACAGAAACATCTAACTTCTAATTTAGATTTGTTATTTCTTTTTCTTGCCTAATTTGTCTGGCTGTGTTTACCAAAATTATGTTCAAAAAGGCATAGAGAGTGAGCATCTTCTATCTTGTTCCTGACTTACCTCTATAGACTGACTCACTTGGTTCTCTTAAAGTGAATTTGGTTTGCTCATATTTATTGAAGGCTATTATATATAAATGAAACAGGGGTGCTGTTTTATAATCTTTTCTTGTAATATCCTTACTTAGTTTTGGTATGGCAGTAATACTGACCTTTTCAAATGAGATTGGAAAATTCTCACTTCTTTAGTTTTATGAAAGAATGACATTGCTTTTTCTTTAAGTACATATAGAATTTACTTGCAAATGTATTTGGTTCAGGCTTTCATATATTGTGATTACTAATCTAATCCTTTGTTTATTATTGGTTTCCTGAGAATTTCTTTATGATTCACTCTTGGGTTTATCCCTGGCCTCAGTGTTTACCTAGGTTGCCTTGAGGAGTTGGTGAGCATCAGCAGTCATGCAGTGGTACTGAAGTTCTGTACTGCCCCAGCTACACATAAAACAACACAGTCCAGATTGGCTTTGGTGTTTTTTTGTGTTTTTTTGTTTTGTTTTGTTTTTTTGTTTGTTTGGTTTTTTTGGTCTGTTTTATTGGGTTCTGATAGCAAACACCCTTCCAACTGTTATTCTACCCCAATCCCTTCCAACTCCCTAGCACTAGGTAGGAGAGAAAGAAGATTAGAGAGAAAAGGGACATAAACCTCTTTAGACTATGTCCAGTACCTATGGGCAATTCCTGTCTTCATTTTCAGAATATCTAACAACCCAGCAATAGAAAACCAGTAATCCAGCAAATGCAAAAGCAAACACAGCAGCAGGGACCAGCAGCAGGGGAGTAGCAGCTGCCACAAGCCCCCTTGAACCTCTCTAGAGTCCCCAAAATTAAACTATCTGCAGCTCGCAAAAATCACGCCCCTGCTAGTGTACAAGGCAAATCATAATCACCTGCTGTGAAGCAGCCTCATCTTCCACAGCTGGGATTAAAACAAAAAACATAATCACATAATTGGATTTTTAAAGAAACCAAAATCCTCACTACAATTGGCTGTCAAAAGTGGGGAGAGAGTCTTAAGAGATTTAGAAAATAAATCATCTGATCAATGAAATAATTACTGACAATTGTATGCCAGATATTGAAAGACCTCTTTGACTTATATAACTGGGCTTTTTAGGCAGTTCTTCAAGATATTGGAGTATTGACAGTATTCTATCTTATTAGTCTTGGAATAAGCCATGTAGTAGACACTGAAAATTTATAAGGATGGGCAAATGGCAAGATGACTTAACTAATGAAATATTTGCTGCCAAGCCAGACAGCCTAAGTTCGATACTTGGGACCCACCTGGTGGAAGGAGATAATCAGTTCCTACAAGCTGTCTTCTGACTACCACATGTACACTGTTTTGCTGCTCCAAATAAATAAGTGTAGCAAAAAAAAAAAAAAAATGAATAAAAGATTGAGTGAATTTGAAGTCAGGGCAATGAAACGGACCACAATTGATGAGATTTCTGAACAAGATCAAAATGTAAACAGGAGTGCTGAGAGCCGAATTGCAAAAGAAGGGCATGTCTATCAGGGTGAAGACATCCAACTTGGAAGAGAAGGAGAACAGACTTAATATCTTCATCTGAAATTTTGATTCGTATGGCAAAAGATATGGTATGTCTGGAAGGGCGTGAGCCTGACAATCCGTGAAGGTCTCTCTGATACTTGTGAAGCACTGTTAGAGTGGATAAATTCTAAGATGTCTAGGAGGGGCCTTGAGAGCACATTTACCTCACTGTTCTGTTCCAAAACACACAAGCCTCCTAGAGAATTGTGAGAGCCTCATTAGGAAGAAATCCTCAGGGAGGTGCTCTTGTTTTTCTATTATCATGAACAGTGTAGTGGACTTTTAGCAGGGAAAGAGCATCCACAAGTGTTGCTGAGGCTGGCCAGTGCATCTCATAATCTGAAAAAGGAATTTGTAGGCTTCCTGTTTTATGAGGCCAGTATAAAAACTCTGGATGTGAATATTTTGCACCATGATAACTGTGAAGTTGGAGCTAAATATGTAGTGTTGTTATGATCAGGCTTAAAATATATCCAGCGAAATTTCTCCCTAAATGAAATGTATGGCTTCTAGATTTTTTTACAACTACATTCTTTTATTATTATTATGAAATTATTTTATTTATTTACATTCTAAAGGTTGCCCCCTTTCCCTGTCCCCCATCCCATAGTTCTTCACACATACATCTTGCCTCTGAGAGGGTGCTCCCACACCCACCCACCTACCTCCACCTTACCCCCACCAGCATCCCTCTTCCCTGGGACATCACATTTCCACAGGATTAAGCGCATCCTCTCCCACTGAGACCATACAAGACAGTGCTCTGCTACACCTGTTCCTGGAGCCACAAGCCAGCCCATGTATGCTCCTTAGCTTTTGGCTTAGTCTCTGGGAGCTCTGAGGGATCTGGGTTAATTGGCACTGTTGTTCTTCTTATGGGGTTGCAATCCCCTTCAGCTCCTTCAGTCCTTCCTCTAACTCTTCCATATTGGTTTCAGACCTCAATCCAATGGTTGGCTGTAAGTATCTGCTTTTGTCTCAGTCAGTTGCTGGTAGAGCCTCTCAGAGGACGGCTATGCCAGGCTTCTTTCTGCACACACAATATGGCATTGTGTGTGTGCATGGGATGGATCCCAAGATGGACCAGTTACTGGGTGATCTTTCTTTCAGTCTCTGCTCCATTTTTGTCCCTGTATTTCCTTTAGACAGGAACAATTTTGGGTTAAAAATTTTGAAGATAGGTGGGTGGTCCCCTGTCTCAACTGGGGCCATATTTATCTACTGGAGGTGGTCTCTTCTAGTTCCATCTCCCCATTTTTGGGCACTTTAGGTTTTTAGAGAAATATTCCTAAGCTACCAGCACTCAGTGCTCTTCTTGTACCCTAAGCCTATGGTTGACAAAACCAGTGTCTGTTGTGTGTGTGTGTGTTGGGGGGGGGGGTGTCTTACACTGAAAACAATTGGTAGAGTTGTTCCTTTTATGTTGATTTCTTCCTTTTTACGTTGATTGCTTCAGTTGCTTTCAGAACTTGACAATGTTCTTTTCCAGAACATTGAAGAAAGGGGTAAAGAACTGCAGGATATTTGCCATTCTCAGTGGACAGGCAGGTATGGTGCTTTTTGTAATGTTGTGGACTTCCTGCAGGCTCCTGTTTTTGTTTAGATGATATAAACAGTGACACAAATATTAGATGGAATAAATGTACTCTGGTAAAGCATTTTTATATTATAGGGCAGGTGACAGATTTTGATTTCATCATTACTACTGCTGTTCCCTAAAAAAAATGTATTGACTTTACAAAGTCCTTTAGGGAAAAATCTCCAGGGGCAAACCTTATCTTGTAGCTGTTTGCACGACTGGGTTCCTATTATATTTTCTCTGTGAAGTGGTAGAAAATATTGAATCCAATCATGAGTGCTTGGTTTGAGAAAGCTACAAATTTGAAAAACAAACTTGTCTTTTAAGAGAAACTATTTGAGAGATTCCCTGGTGTTTAGGAAGATAACCTGAAGTCTCAACTTACCTCTGAATGTTACTGTAATGATTAAACCCTAAGTGTAAATATAGTAGAACACTATTGAGAAATCTAGAACTATGTCTCAAAACAGCACCTCAAAGCTCTTAGGTCTGGTACCCTCAGTAATGCAAATGCTTAAATTCAGTTCATCAGAGATACACTTGCCAACACAAACAGAAGCAGTTTACCCAGTTCTGTCCTTCCACTAAGCTTCATTGTCTGAGTTAAACAAAACACTGAGGGGATTATATAAAACTTCCATTCATCATTTGTCAGTTCTTCCATCTATCTGACATGAAGGATTTTCTTTGTGTTTGTATGTTCTGCTGGAGGGTCCTGTGCAAGATAGAGATGAGAATCAGTGCTCTGCAGCATTGTATTAAAATGTTTCAAGCTATACTCAGGGAATATCGTGACAAATAAGCCAAAGCTGTACTCCTTTTATTTTATTTATTTAAAGACAGGATCTGATTGTGTAGTCCTGGCTAGCCTGGAACTGGCTATATAGACCAGGCTGGTTTCAAACTCACAGAGATAAACCTAACAAAGCATAAATTATAAGATGTGACTTAAATGTAATGGTAGACACATACTAAATTCTGTGTGACTGTGTCCCACCACAAATTCAGGTGGTGAAACATAAAGAGTCTTTTTTTATTTCAACGGGCTTTTAAAACAGATTTTTCAAGGACTGGTGAGATGGCTCAGCAGGTAAAGATACCAAGTCTGGTAACTTGAGTTATCTTGAGTTATCGCTGGAACCCATGTGGTATAAAAGAAAGAACCAGCTCTTCTAAATTGTCTTCTGTCCATTACACATGGACAGAACTACACATGAACAAGATCTCTCTCTCTCTCTCTCTCTCTCTCTCTCTCTCTCTCTCTCTCTCTCTCTCTCACACACACACACACACACACACACACACACACACACACACACACACACACACCATTTGGAAGAAAACTTGATAAGTATATTAAGTCATATAATCATTGAATATCTTTCCTTATAGCTTCTCATTGAATATATTAGCTGTTGGTTAATCAGCATGTTTTATACTTTACCTTAGTTTGTACTTCTTCTGGTTCCTTGAGTTTTGAGATGTTTGAGATATTTCTTTTTAAATGTAGGTGTTTGAACTGTTGATAGCTCTTAGCACTCCTGCATCCAAGTGTGAGCTTGTTGTGTTTACATTTTGTTTGTCTTGAGATAATGTCTTTATTTACCTCTTATTTCTTTGACCATGTATTATTCAGAAAAAAATTCCTTTGTTTTTTGTTTGTTTGTTTTTGTTGTTGTTGTTTTTTATAGTGAGTAATGGTACCCAATATGAGGCTGGGGGATAGCCCAGTGGTAAAGCATTTGTCTAACATATGCAAGACTCTGGGTTAGAGCCCCATTTCAGGAAAATTTCAGGCGGTAAGGGAAGGGAGAATGATATCTCCTTAGTATGATTTTAATCTTACTATATTTGTTAAGCCTCATTTGAAGCATAACATATCATGTACCTTGTAAATGTTTCATGTGTGCTTCAGAGGAACATGTTTTTGACTATTATTAGAATGTTCTGTTTGGTCTGAGAGTTAAAGTCTACCGTTCCCCCATTGATTTCCTGTCCGGATGATCTGTGCATGGCTGGAAATGAGGTATCAAGTCTCCTGTGGTTACTAGTTCTTTTGCTGCCGGAGTTTCTTCTTAGTTCTTTTAATATTTGCTTTGTCTACATGCCACTGTATATATGTATATATGTATATAATTGTTATAGTCTCATGATAAAGCAGCCCTTTGTTATAATAAGTGAGCTTGCTTGTGCTGTGTGGCCGGTTTTGACTGACAGTCCATTCTGTCTGACACGGTGTTGCCACCCCACCTCTCCCATCTCCACTGTTTCACTTCCTCTTTCCCATCCCTCACTTCCAGCCTCTCTGCATCCTTAAACTAAACCGAGCCTCTTACATGCATCTTCTTGTTGGGTCTTACTTTTTATCAGCCAGTTTGTGTCTTTTCCTTGGATAATCTCAAGTAATTGTAGATTATAATAGACTCTTGGATGAGCAGGGCTCATCGGACTGCAGCTGAAAGGACCTGGTATTTATCGCATTGCATAGTTGTAGGATCTGCTGTAGGTTTAAGATCTGCAGGTGTGTCTCTGAGAGCACAGACCCAGTTAAAACAGGACTGCTCTAAGGCCAGACCTGAGAAGAGCTGGGGCCTCCTTCCAAGACTGTTTTCATAACAGAGATTAAGGTTGGTGGTAAGAGCGGTAGGGAAGAAGTTCTTTTATTCCCTACTTGATACTGTTCTGCAACATGACTACCATAGTTTATTACTCTAAATTACAGGATTATTCAGGAAAAAAATCCTCTGTTTTTTATAGTCAGTGCCCAATATGAAACTAGAACATAGCCTAGAAGCCAAATACCATGCTTATATCTGGGTTTTAGCTCTCCTGATAATTTTAGCAAAACAGTATTTATTTGATTAATCTGTTACATATGATCTAATAACTGCTAAGGTATCACTTGGTAGTAATTAGTAATAGTTTTTAAGAAATTTAGAGGGCTATAGAATAGGCTCAGTGGTTAAGGGCACTGGTTGTTTTCACAGAGGAATTGAGTTTGATTCCTAGCACCCAGATGTCAGCTCACAACCATCTATAACTACAGTCCCAAGGGATTCGATACAGTCTTCTGACCTCTCTGGTCACCAGGTACACATGCAATGCACCTTTATACATACAGGAAAAACACTCACATATCAAATAATGAAATAAATAACCCTTAAATATAAATGAAGAACTTGGAGGGGTATGCTGCCAAGTCGCATACTTCCAGCTGCATGGATCTCAAGCCATAGCAGCACTGGGTCTCCAATGAAGATTGTTCTAACCATTGCTGCCACTGTGTTTCACAGTAATGCAGCCAAGTAGTTTCTCTTGTTTTGTTTTTGTTTTGCTGTTTTTATATCACTAATCATGACTGGCCTCAGACCCTTTCTTTGAAATAACAAATGGAAGTAAATATTTGGAATGATTGTTTTTGCCGTTGTGGTTTTACTATCTATATGGTACTAGGAGTTCATATCTATATGGTACTATGATTCAGTGCTTACATTATACCTTGACCTCTGAGTCTACTATGGGTTTTTGTATTATCACCCTTTAGATTGCTGCAGAGCTATATTCCACTTAATTACTACTACTTTGGTTCTTTTGCCTTCTTCATCCTGCCAGACACCAGTTTATGAAATAATTGCTGGAGCTGCTGCTTTTTGCTTTTAAATGATAACAGTTATTGAACTTCAAATTGAAGGACAGGAAGGCTCACAGAGCCAAATAGCCAATGATGTATTTCTCAATTACATTGACTAAAGCTCTTGAAAAAACCATCTGGGAAGCAGCACTCTCATCTCTCTTGCTGAGTCTGTATTATCTCATTATCAGTAATATGTAATGGCAGCATTGTTAATAGCAAATAATAAATGGTACTTATGGCTGAGTGTTCTGATTAGAGATTGGCTGATATACAAAAGGCCATTGTGGAGGCTGGAAAAGGACATTAGAGATAAGGGCTATAGTTATCTGTCTAATGATAGGGAAAGATTGATAGGCTAATGGCTTGTACATTGTAAGATGTTTTGATCATAGCTGTTGTGGCCTAGTAACTTTGTTTTGTTTCCCACAAACTTTGGAAGGTTCAAGAATTGGTGTTTCCACTCTTCAAATGTTAAGTTTTAAGAGTTCTTCAGATCAGATCTTTGTGTTTTATGTCACACACACACACACACACACACACACACACACACACACACACACACACACTCACTCACACAGACACATGGAGAGAGGAGGAACAATCTTAATTTCTTTGAGATATGATTTGTTTGAGATTCTTATTATTCTTAATGTTTATAACTTTTCTCAACTTTTGAATTTCTTTGACCAAAATGTTTTTCTGTAGACATCCAGGTATATTTTAAAGTGATAGTAAAAGATTCTTCCTAGTACTTATGAGCATAGGCAGGTATTTTTATGGGAAGTTGTTCTCATTCTGTTTAATACTAATTCTTCATTTTCTTCAAGGAATGTTTCCCCCCCTTACCCTTAAATCTCTCTCTCTCTCTTTTTTTTTTTTATTTTATCATTGCTAAAAATTATACTTTTTTTCTTTTTCTTTTTTTTTTTTTGATACTTTATTTACATTGCCAATGTTTCCCCCTTTCTAGGTCTCCTCTTTGGAAACCACCTATCCCCTCCCGCTCCCCAACCTCTATGAGGGAATTCCACCTCCCACCCACCCGCCCACCCACTCCCATATTCCCACCTTGACATTCCCCTTTACTGGGGCCTCTCCTCCCCCTGATGGCCAACAAGGCCCTCTTCTGCCACATATGTGGTCCGAACCATGGGTCCCTCCATGTGTATTCTTTGGTTGGTGGTCCAGCCTCCAGGAGGACCAGGGGGTCAGGCCAGTTGACACTGTTGCTCCCTCCATGGGGCTGCAGACTCCCTCAGCTGCTTCAGACCCTTCTCTAACTCCTCAATCTGGGACTTCACTCTCAGTCCAGAAGTTACTGTAAAGTGAAACTTGGGTATTCCGAATGTTTGGGCTAATATCCACTTATCAGTGAGTACTTAACCACGTTCGTTCTTTTGTGACTGAGTTACCTCGCTCAGGATGATATTTTCAAGTTCCATCCACTTGCCTGCAAATTTCATTAAGTCATTGTTTTTAATAGCTGAGTAGTACTCCATTGTATAGATGTACCACATTTTCTGTATCCATTCCTCTGATGAGGGACATCTGGGTTGTTTCCAGCTTCTGGCTATTATAAATATGGCTGCTATGAACATAGTGGAGCATGTGTCTTTATTACATGTTGGA
>CM052705.1:81720679-81741614 GCA_028551405.1 Uromys caudimaculatus | reverse complement strand
TGAGAGAGAAGAGGGGAGAAGAGGAGGAGAGAAGAGGAGGGAGGGGAGAGGGGGAGAGGGGAAGGGAAAGAGGAGAGGAAAGGGGAGGGGAGAAGAGGAGGGAGAGGGGGGAGAGAAAAGGGGAGGGGAGAAGAGGAGGAAGGGGGGGAGAGGACAGGGGAGGGGAGTGAGGAGGGAAGAAGGGAAGAGGGGGAGGAGGAAAAGGGGGAGGAGAGTGGGAAGGAGAGGGGGAGGGGGAGATGGGTGAAAGGGGAGAGAGGAAAGGGGAGAGCAGAGACGGAGAGAAGGGAGAGAGGGGAGGGGAGGGGGAGGGAGAAAGGGGAATGGGGGAAGAGGGAAGGGAAAAGGGAAAAGGGAAAGGGGGGAAGGGAAGGGAAAGGAAGGGGAGGGAAGCCCAGGATACAGGTCATTATGAGGAATTCAGACAACTATTCTAGGCTGACTTGGTTACAATAATTATCCAATATTGCTTCTGCTATTAAATTACCATTCTTTAAAAATCTTACAGAATTTAAACAAAAAAAAAAAAGAAAGAAAGAAAGAAAGAAATTCTCTGTATCACAACCTTTGCCAATAACACCTTCCTTGTTTTCTTCATGTACTATAAAGGCAATCTTGGATTTTAAAGCAGATTCTGAATCTTGTCAGAACTTACATACTAAGCAGCCAGATAAACTATTAGTAGAAAGCTCTTACAGGTAACGATGGACAGCAGTAAGTGGCTTTTTTTCTTTCTTTTCTTCCTTTTTTTTTTTAGTAAGTGGTTTTCTTAAATGTAATTGCCTTGCTTATCAGCCATTTTCACTCCATTGTACATTTTTTAAAGAATAATGATGACAACATGATAAACTGTGCTTGAGAAGTAGCATATTTGGAATAAAATGTTGAAAGGAGACTCAGAAATCTTGAAAGACAGAGTATCTTTGGATGTGTGGCCCAAAATAATTCCTGCACCTCCAAATATAGGCTTCCTGCAGCACAAGTTGTAAGTTCTCTACATGACACAAGCTCATACTATGAGTAAGGATTTAAGAATATTTTCCAAAATTCCCATAACCAAATCAAGAAACACATTCCTAAATAAGGAACTTTTGTTTCCTTGAAGAACACTGACTTTTCAGACATGCTTTAAGATAAAGGTGAAGAGCCGTGATGAAGAGTGCAAATGGGGACGAGAAGCTTTGAAATAGCAGTGCTGGTGAGTCTGGGATGCTTTCCTCTCTCCTTACCTTCTGCAGGGCATCACCAACACATCTGTTCCTAGTGTGGACACATATCCTAACACCATTTTCTTTTACTACTACTTTAGCACCGAAGACTGAATCTTTTTGCTTTCTTGTTTGTAAGGTTGGAAACTGGGCTCAGACAAAATACGTTTTATTTTCAAAATTTCCCTCTAAACCACTAGGATATTTATAAATTTGCCTTCATTATTTGACTATGGAAATAAAACATTACTTTCTCCACAAGAGAAATAAAGGAGGCTAGGGAGAGGCTAGGAAAGGAAAAAGGGAGGAATGATCAAGGCGTGGAGGAGACTGGAGAAACAGTTTACTGGTAATTAGCTTGCCTCGTATCCATGATGCCCTGAATTCAATCAAACTGTCCCACACGCCACCACCACCACCACCACCACCACCACCACCACCACCACCACCACAAAACTAAACCAAAGCTAAATAAATTAGTCCAGATTTAAATAAATACATTTATATATTCTTTTTCTTACAAATCAAGGGTATATATAAATGTATATACACAGATGTATGTAAAAACTCCAACATGTACATTTATACAGATTTCAGTGACTAGAGTCCTTTTAATGTAAGGGCAGAGCACATTAGGCCAGATGAATACTTATCACAACAAACTGCCAAAACTTACAAAGCAAATACTTGAAATATTTCCTTAATTTACTTTTTTGTATATTCTATTGCCAGTGGTAAAAACAATATAGTAAGAATAGCTATTATAACATATTGTACTCCAAATATATTCAAAGCGTTGTTTAGCATAATATATATACGTACGTATATTACTATTTCATCAAAAGTATGTGTGTGTGTGTATATATATACACTATTTCATCAAAAGTATATATGTGTATATATATAAAATTTACAATTTCATCTAAATTAACAATAATATTGAAAAGTAAAATATATTATAAATTAAGAATACTGAGGTTCAGGTTAAGCAAATTTGTTTGTGGTTCCAAAGCTAGTAACTGGCATAGCTAGAGCTGGAAATAGCTTTTCTTAACCTTCATTCTTGTTAGTAGAATTAAAACATATAAAGAACAAATTCAAGTGAGACAACATGAGTTATAAATGCCTGATTCAAAATGTTTCCCTGATTTAGTTGTCCTGATTGGTCAGTTCTGCTAGAACCAATTATCCTTGGTGTTTTATAGATAGGTTTTCACAAGCCTCTAATCTACACTTCTGTAATACTGCTATGGGCTTATGTAAGTCAAACCACTCTGAGATATGCATAATCCCAGTATGTATGGATAAGACAGATGAATTCATCACAGTAACTGAAAAGATCATTCAAAATCAGTGTTTTGATTTGTTTTAACTGTTCTAGATAATATGGTTTGCCAGTGGTTAAAGCAAAACAAAAACACTGATTAAAAGTCCAGGTTGTAAAGGAAGAGAGACCTTGACAAGAATTTAACCATTTATTAGCTGTGTAACACTGGGTAAATTATTAGCCCCTACTTTCTTATCTATAATACTAAGAATATAATAACTGCACAACAGAAGATCGATTTTGTGAACTAAATATGCTCCAAAAGTAGCTCAACAAATGTTACTAATATTTTTATTGGGTTCTTTTGTAAAATAGCATAGAATCCTGTGGAATGTCTTTATGGCCTATCAGAAAACTTTTTAGAGATTTTAGGGAATATAATGATAGCTTCCTTTCGTGTGATAGTCAGGATTACTAGTTTTAAAACAAAGAAAATCAGCATACAATAGTAAATTTTTAGATAGGGCTCTGCTTGGAAAACTCAACAGACTAGAACTTTAAACTATTTTAAACAAAAGTGAATCTCTTAAAGTTATTAAAAATTGCATAGTTGGTATTTTTGAAATTGACTTCTTATGGATTTGGCTTCTATTATGCTCCTTTGGCAATGTTAGTTGACAACTATCTAAACAATAAGATTTAGAAACTTCCTGAGATATTAGGCGAGCTCACACCATAGTTTTTATATTAGTTCTGAGAGACTAAAAGAAAATAGGGATTTTATAAGCTTCCTTCTCTACTCAATTAAAAAATTTAAGAGATTCTTAAAAATTTCAAAGTTACTATCTGGGTACTTCCCTTTGACCATAGCTAGAACTCTGCACTCTGGGGCTGAATCTTTTGATTCAAGATCTTCATTCTCAGTATCTAATCAACAACCACAGAGAGTCTAGCCCTCGGCCATCTGGCTAACTAGTTCCTGCAGCACCAGTAATAGGACCACTGGCCCAGCAGTTTCCACTAGTCTATGCTGTAATCACATGGTATAGCTGGGCACTGGCTTATGGACCATTTCTGCCTGCTTCCCCATAATAGTGTCTTAACAGTTACCACTGTTGGCAGTGATAGATTATTATGTACTAATCTGTCTTCTTCCACCAAGTCACATCAACAGGGCTATTCATCTTCTAGCTAACCCAGAGATCTCCTAAATGTTTCCCCATAGGAGTTATTTTAACTAAAAAGGTGGCTGAATAGGTCTCAAAGCTTGTGGTAGAGTATAAATTATCAGATTCCAAAATGAAAGTATAAGACAAAAGCTATTTACAGGGAGAATGGCCGTCCTCACATACAAGCCCACTATTACAGCCTTGGCTGGAGTCACATTTCTTCCCTTTTCCAACTAAAGTTGAAATTTCAAAAAGCTTTGATAATAAAAGAAAACTTCACAAGTCACATATTTATTCTCCCTGAAAAGAAAAATTCCTTAAAGGTGCCATTGCTTATTAAATAAAGGAAAAGAAAATTGTGGGTCATTCTTTAATCCAGAAGTTATTTATTTCACAGCCAAATAGTCACATTTTTCTGAACTACTTTCCAGCAAAGGACAACTACAGTCCACAACCAAAATGAAAACCCTGACAGGTAGACAGACAGACACAGAGACAGATACACAGAGAAATACTGATAAATACCCAAAGAGATTTACGCTTGTTTTAAAAATGAAGCTAGTCAACACACACACACGCGCACACACGCACACACACGCACACACACACACACACACACATATACATGTACAAAAACAAACAAAAAAATTACAGAAAAGCCTTTGTAATTAATCCCGTAGTTATAATAAGTAAGTGGAAACGTCTCAAAGAGGTAGACTGTGAGATCTATTAGCAATCAATGTCTTTATTTCTAGTTTTAAAAACTGTTATCATGCAACACAGTTTATACGTTTGTAGTTTCAACCAGCTCACACAAAGAACTATTATAAATAACCTGTGCCTCGCCTGAACTACTAATCTTAAAACCTGAGGCTGCTGAATTATGTACGATACACAGGCACACACAAGCCAGCTTCAATGCTCAAACTTCTCTAGGTTTTTATGCAGAATACTTGAGGAGACAGAGCACAACCACTTCTCAGATAAGATATTAAAGATGAGGTCTTCTCATAAAGCATTCTAGCAGCAAGTTGTACTACCTCAGAGGTCAAGACCAAAAAAGATTCTCTTCAGCCTCTCCTCCTGTTGTCACGTCTCCTTTCACCCAGCACTGTGGGGCAAGTCTGCCAATATTAAGTTATACAAAACCCCTTGGGAGGTGAGCATTTTCACTGAAAAGTTAACTGTTACAAAAAAGTTGAGTTTCCCTTGTGTGTCGTTGCTGTGTGGCTGAGGGGTAACACACATTTTTAGCATTCCCCATAGTTTGGTAAACTTTGGAGTAGGAGAGAAAGAAGGGATTTCCCCAATGGGTCCTCATCCTTTATATGCACATAGATAAACAATTTTGTAGGTTAAGTCAAGATATTTCAACTTCAGCAAACACCTAACTCTTCCCATTTCCTGTGGTTTTGTCTGTATCCTGTGTTACAAATGAACTGGGTATGTTGAAGCTAAAAATATACTTGTTACAAAGACATGTCCAATTCAAAAGACTTAGAAGCAACATTTTACATACTCTGTGTGTACATACATGTGTGCATTTGCGAGGGCTAGAAGTGACAATGTGTATCTTCCTGGCTTGCTTCCTCACTCGCTCACTAGCAAAAAGACATATGTAATGTTTTTGCTATTAAGGTACTCAAGAAGGGCAGCCATACATGAGCCACCCTAAAAAATGAAGAGTTTGCATGTGATGGAGAGAAAAACATTTAAAATGAAATAACAAAACCAAACAAAAAATTAGCAGTTGGAAAGGCTATGATACTTACACCCTAGGAACATACTACTTTCTACTATTAATTATATAGCAAGTAAAAGGACAGGGAGTAAAGACTCACAGGACTGAGGTTACTAACATGGCTACAAAATAAATATTTGCTCTAGGTCATATTTCTGGCCTCACATTTTTTAATCTGTAAGAGTCATGACATGTTAAATATGTATATTAAACATGTATAAATAAAAGTTCATTTCATAATAACTTGCCTAAATATAAAAACTTGATTTAGAAATAACCAATTTTAACAACTGATATTAATTTCCTTAATAAGCTTTAATAAGGCCATAATTTATAATATCAGTCTAAGATTATTTTAAAGATACATAATATTCCAAGGAATCCAAACAAACAAATAAAAACCCTAACAGATATTTATCTTTGTCTAATAATCTATTAACAAACAATTTCCTCAAACTTCAAATGTAAACACAGGATATTTTCCCACTGATTTAATACATTCTTACTGATCACACTTAAAAACTTTGATTTCTTTTTCTTTACACTGATCTTTAGCTCTTTAAGACCTGTATAAAACAATAGATAGTTCTATAGAAAGCTTGCCTTGAAGTTAGACTTTATTTCCTCCAAAACTCACAGCCACATTTCTTTCTACAAGTTCCCCTTAGAGTCACTGCATATATAATCAGCAACGATACACAAGCTAATGAAATGACCCACCTTGCTCAATAGTCTTATCACTTTAGACGTGTTACAGGATCATTTGAAACGCGTTTTTATCATTCTTGAGAATGGTGTATCATTTTCATAAATGCAAATAAAATCTCTTTAATTTGCCATCTTACTAAAGAAATCACCATTTGCTCTTTATTTCTTAATATCTCAGAGCAAATATATTCTTTTCTTTCACGTCCTAAAAATACTCTCTGAAAGCTTTTATTGTACTTTGACTGAGGGGAGAAAGACAGACCACCAAATCCTTAAATTCAAAACAAACAAAAAGATGGCATCTAGGAATGTTAAATTTTTATAATACCGTGACTAATCTAGAGGTACAGATGCTTACTAAGACCAATGTAAATTCTAGTCCTAAATTCCAATTTATTCATGCAATAATCAAACTACTGTAAGAATTAAGATATAAAAGGCACAGAGCAGCATGTCTAAAATGATAGTTACCAGTTAGAAATGTGTGAATAGTTTATAATCAGAAACAAAGAATCTCCAAATAAACTGAGGGATGCATAAAATTCATTCAGGTTTCATCGTTCCGTGGATTTTATTAAAGATATCAAGTACTGAAAACTACAATACAATAGTAAGCTACTGCTCCTTCAGCACACTGACTTAAGATTCAGTTCAATAGACAAACGCAAAAATAAAATTAACACATTGTGGTAGGTGTGTATAGTGGCAAGAATAAATGATAAGTGCTGAGAGAACACATGGAAATGGTACCTTATGGGGATGAAAAGGACCAAGAAAGAATCCTCAGAGAAAGTTGGAGTGTGAAAGAATCAGAAACATTCATGAAAAGTACTTCAGGAGGGAGCTAGGGAGACTGTTCAGTGGATAAAGGGCTTGCTGTGTAAGTGTAAGGATGGGGGTTCAGATTCCATTTGCCCATATAAATGCTAGATAAATGGGATGGCCCACATACAGATCCAGAAATCAAAAAGCAGAGAGACAGGAAATCCCTAGAGCAAGCTGGTTACCTACATTAGTTGTACCTGTGAGTTCTGGGTCAACTGAGAGACCCTGCTTTAAAGAGTAAGATGGAGAGAAATCAAGAAGATTCTCATTATCAACCTCGTGTCTCCACATGCACCTATTCATATGGAAACACACGCACATGCATATAGGCATGTTCTGAAAATGCTTTAGGAAAGTTGAGTACAGGGTTAAATCAGGGTAACAGGGAAAACAGACGAGGATTCAGAGACATAAAGCATTCTGCTTTTGGAGAATTGAAGGTTAACTCAACCTAAAGGTTGAAATTTAGAATGCAAATTAAGAAAATACTGAGAGTAAATGTTAGTGAAGTAAACAACACCAGGAAATGTTAATATTATAGGCCTACCTAAAAATAATTAGAGATATCCTCATCAAAATGTTTCACAATAGTATACAATTTCTAGTTGAAACTCAAATGAGTTCTTTTAGGGTCTTAAGTAGCCTTGAACTTCCTATTTCTACCTCCAAAGTGTTGATATTTCAGGTATGTGCCACCACACTTAGTTTATACAGTGCTGGGGGTTGAATCGAGGGCTTCCATACACTAGGTAAGTATTGTACAAAGACAACTCCATTCCCAGAGCCACATAAACCTTAACTGAAAAAAGTCATTTATGTTTATCATGGTAATATGGCATTACCATAAAATAAAACATATATAGAACTACAACTGGAAATTCAGGAACTTATATATGGTTTTAGTTGGGTGGGAGAAAAAATGCTGGCCTAACTTACCATGCTAACATTTATGCTCCTTTCCAGCTGAATCTTTATATGACAATATAGCCAAGAACATTTTCCTATTTTTCTATACTCTCAATGAAAACTCAAAACCTCGACTTATAATTAGTGCAACAATATTCGAATAGTTTCAGGCAGATATAGTAGACAAAATAAGTCGTATTCTATCCAAACTAAGAAAATAAAAATCTGTTAAAGTGTCAATATATTGATAGAATAAAAAGGGAAAAAGCAATTGATCTCTAGTAATAATCAAATATCATATATTATATATAAAGATCTTTGAAAAACATTAGATGAAATTTTAATTAGACAGAAAGGCTAAAGCTGGGCAGTAAGACACATTTTAATCCCAGCACTTGAAAGGCAAAGGCAGGTGGGTCTCTATGAGTTCAAATCCAGTTTGGTCTAGGGAGTGAGTTCTAGGACAGCTAGGGCTATATAGTGAAACCCTGGCGTGAAAACATAAGGGAAGGAAGGGAGGGAGGGAAGGAGGGAGAGAAGGAGGGAGGGAAGGAGGGGCCAGAAGAAAAGGGAAAAAAGAAAGGAAAAGACAAGGCTAGGATGAAAAAAACTATAATTTAAAATTTTTAAATTTAAATTTAAAATTTTAAAAGTTGGCTTGTAGTCATTGACACAAACATCAATAGTAACATTTTACACTTTTCTTTCATTAGTTCTTGCTATTAAAAAAAAAAAAACCTATGGCTGCATAGTTAAGGTAAATATCACAAAACCAACAATCTCTTAAAATGAATAAAATACAGAGTGCCAAATAAATACTTTGGATTTATGTCTTGTTATCTTCTGATCCAAGGTCTTCTCCATGCTAGGCATGTACTCTGCTCACTCCCGTACAACATATGATGCTCTACATTTAAGCAGGAGATGATATATAAATACTTACTTCATTGGTGTATACAGATGCCTGCAACAAACTACAGTAAATCGCAAAAATGACTCACTGCTAGTGACAGTTTTCTTGTTAAGAACTTTTGCTCACAGTAATATAAATATCAAAATACTATGCTTTAGAAAAATGATTCTTAAATTATTCATGTGCATCTGATCCATACTGAAGGCTTCCTAAAGTATGGGCTGCATATGTGTTGACCCCAATGCTAGTACTCATCTCAGAGAGGGGATAGAAGAAGAAGAAAAAAAGGGAGGTAGAGAAGGCGAGCTGTGAAGTGCTATCTCTGTGACATTATCTAGTTATTGCACTCATGAACTCACTGCAGCTATGGTTACCAAAACAAGATCAAATGACTCAAATCATAGTGTGTACAGATAGAATAGAGGCGGTGCACTCATAAGGCCCCGCCCCTAGCTGAGAAGCTACTGAAAGCTTCAAGAAGTTGGGGAATTTCTTTTCTTCAGGAAGTGCGGTCATTTGTAGGTTGTCTGTGGGCAGCCCTATATCCATATGCATGCAGTACTAATTAGACTCAGTGAATTTTAAAAACAAGAAAACAAAGATGAAAAGGGTAATGCATCAGGACTCTGGGATGGATATGATCAAGATACATTGTATATATCCATTTTGTGTGTGTGTGTGTGGGGGGGGTGTTTTAAAAATGAGTTCCTGAGTTCCATCTCCACATTTGTTATTTAGTAGGTCTCAAGTGGCATGCCAAGAATCTAGAGTCTAAGGAGTTCCCAGGTAATGGTAAAGTATTGTCGACGACACTGAGAATTGCTTCCGCAGCTTCCACGACAACATAAGTCTAATTCTAAGCCACCCCAGCACCATTCTTTTGTCCTTATAGGAAAAATAAATCTGGTAGAGAAAATAAGCAATTTGTTTCAACTTTTCCTTTATTTCAACATAACCTATAAAATATCCAGTTTCTCCTTTTCAAAGTTTCAAAAACATCCATCGCCTAGAAGAACAAACTATGATTTTACAAAGTTTAAGCATCAATGATAATCTTAATAATTAAGGTTGGAAAAAATTAAGTTTCCTGCCCTACTTCTTTCCTAAATATTGGTACTTAGAGAGAGGAAGATGGGATTCAGTGGAGGAAGAAATACAAGGCCTACTACCTGCGTATTTACCCTCCTATAATTACCATAAGTCTTCTTAATGTTTATACTTTGATGTAAAAAGGCATACATAATTTTTTTCAAAAAGTTTAACAAAAAATATCAAGGTTGCAAAACTAAATCATGCTACAAATTTTCCTCTTAAAGAGTTTTACATTTGGCTATATAAATAAATCCCCAACAAAAATCAGTCAAGATAAAGCAGGGGAAAGGAAAGGAAGGGAAGGGGGCACTGGTCTTTAATTTCTCTTGAAATTTGTATTAGAAGTATAAATAATTGTATTGCTTTAAAAAATGATAGGGACAGCAAGATAGCTCAGTGGGTCAAGGACCTTGTCACCCAATCCTGATGACTGGAGTTTGATCCCTGGAACCCACTAAGTAGAAGGTGGGTAATGACTCCACAAACTTGCCCTTTGAATTCCAAATGAAGGCTGCGGCATGTGCACCCCTGCACACACACATCATAGAAACAATACTTTTTTCACTAAAAAGGTTTTAAAATATTTCACAACTTAATCTTTGTGACACATTGCTTCCAAGAAATTAGAAAAGAAAGACAAACAAGCCTATATAAGTTCTTAGTACATGTCTAGTGCCTTGACATCCTAGAGGCTCTAAAACAAGTCCTAACAGAGATCACAGGAGAGTAACTTTATGCAGGAAGACTGGGGAAAGGCTTTGAGAAGTTTATTTGACATGGCCTTTGAAGACCTGGCAGACCTTCAGTGGATGGAGAAAGAGCCCGAGGAGGAGACAGGAATATCAATGTATGCACATTTATAAATGCACAAATGCAAGACACATTTTAAATTGGTTGACTCTCTAAATATAAGAAATTTTAAAAATAAAACACTTAAAATCAAGTCTACTGTATCTCTGAGGATTAATAAACCCATTTTTAGTATAGGAAGTGTAGGCTGATGTATAACGAAGCAGCTAATTGCTCTTCTAATTTAAGACTTCATAACATACTGCAGATACTATGACCAGCTTCCAGATGGTTACTCTGCACTTGGGATAAGTGAGCATTTAAAGAAGCATGAATCTAAGTTACAATTTCTATAAATCCTGGGTTTTTTTTAATAAGAAAAAGATCAGGCAAATGTATAACATCTCAAACCAGTGGTTCTGTGCATTCAAATGTGCTGGGAGACAAAAATAAAAGGAGTAACAGATATAACTGCCCTTAGATGATTATCAATAATCAATCAATAATCAATTAACCAAAGTTTCTATACAACTATGCTACTATATAGTATACTTTAAAATGCTTCTAATATATATATGTATGTATGATGTTTTGTGCATTGGTACATGTGTTCTAAGCATATATTCTAGAAGTGGCTAAATACTAGAAATAAACACTTCAAAATAACAACTGCAAACAAAAGCTTATACACCAAATCCAGTTACTTGAGTCAGCTTTATTTTTATTCTAAATGAGTCTTTATTGGGTAAATAGACTAAATACTATTTCATTGGTAAATTTCATCCAACATTTATAAAGTACCTAGAAATATTGCAGCCACATTAGGAACAATAAAAAAGCACATGTTCCAAAGGCATACTGCATCCTTAGGCAGATTTAAATTACTCTCTGAAGATTGTTATGGCTTGGATAAATGCCTCCTCCCCTAAAAAAGGAGCATATGTTAAATGCAGAGCTGTCATTCTGTGGTGCCACTGGGAGACAGGCTGTGGGATCATTAAGAGGTGAGGCCCTGGAAGAATAAGGAACTCTAGGAACTCTGCCCCTTTCTCTCTATATTTAACTTCCCTGCCCTTATGACATGAGCAGCCACCTCTGCTATGAGTTTCCATCATATGTTCTCCCTCACCAGAGGCACAAAAGCAATGGCCCAACTGCCTGGAATGAAATCTCTGGGCCTACATCAAGAGTGCCTGGCCAGCCAGGGCTATATAGTGAGATCCATCTCTGCAAAGAAAGAAGACAAAAGAAAACCACGTGGGGGCTGGAGAGAGGTGTCTTAACAGTTAAGAACACTTGTTCTTGCAGAGGACCCAGGTGCAATTTCCAATACCCATATGAAACTCTGTAACTCCAATTCCAAGGATCAAATGCCTTCATCTGACCTTTGAGGGTACCAGGCAACCAAGTATACAAAGCATACATGCAAGGAAAACACTCACATACATTAATTTTTTTAAAAAAAATGTTTAATCCCCTAAAGCTAAATCTTCACATATTAAATTTAACACAAATGCACTTTGTCTAAGGGGTATTCGCATACAGTAGAGAAATTTGAACCTTGAGTTGTTTTTTTTTTCTTTTGTTTCTTTTTTTTTTTTTTTCAACTTAGCAATTTAAGGTTTTAATATTTTTACTCATGTGACATCTTTCTCCAAAACTTTTCACCAGGGGCCTTCCTAGGTAGTAACAATAACTGAAATCACTGTACTCTAAATAAAGCTAAGGGTGGACAAATACAATTACCATATATAAAAGGATCAACTAAAAACAGGTTCAAGTCATAGAGTTCAGTTCAAAGAGCCAAGTTATGAGGGGAAAAGTCTGTGTATTTCTGTAATTATTCTATATCTATAAAATGCAACCATCTACCTGGAGCCACTAGCTCTAAAGCCATATATCAATGGTTTCTTTGTAAACCTACCAGATCTCCTTTCCCTAAGCACCATTTCAGCCCCAAACACAAGAGCTACCTTAAGGAGACCGAGAAAGAAAACACAAATATTTGAACAAATTAAAAAGCAAACGAAATCTGAGATATGGAGTAAGTCCATTAAGACTTAGAAAGCAAAGTCAGCAAGGACCTGAGAACAGTATCAGCAGCTAGATTTTTCATTTCAGAACCTGTCTTTACCCACATGTAATATGCATAATAATTCAAACACTGAAAGAGACAGGAGCTCATAATGAGAACATCTGATTCACACAAGCTTCAAGATAGCAATTTTTTCCTATAAATGTCCAGATAATAGCTTAGGTTTCATTGCTACGTAACCGAATTATCCTCTTAATTTGTCTCCCCCACACACACACACACTCCCCATTCAAACAACCGAAAAACAAAAAAGCATTCTTAGCCTGGAAGTCATCAAAAACAAAAATGGATTGAGGACCTGGATTTGTCCCACTGGCCAGTTTGCCAAATCCTTTTAAAACTAAGAGAGATTAAGGGGGGAAAACTATCTTTAGCAAGGCAGTTACTATACAGAGCCCTAGGGAGAAAGAAACCAAAATTAATTACTCCCATGAAATCTATATTTATTTTCTATTTTATTTTTTATTTTCTACTTGCATTTTTATCCATATTTTGAACGAAATTATTAAGCATTCATCAAAATACATGCTTCCAAGTCAATACCAAAAATCCATTTGTCAGTTCATAAATAAAGAGACAGGCTATTCATAACCTGGGCTTTCTGTACTCATCTTTATTATATTAAAAACCCATATATTAAAACTATATATACCTACCTAGATAGATGATAGATAGATAGATAGATAGATAGATAGATAGATAGATAGAAAGATTATATGAAAAATAATACCATATAAAATAAATAAAACTAAAGGCAAGTTCAAAATACTCTCTGAAATTTAAAGTTTTATCAAGCTGCTCTTGAACAGTCACATCCACATGTACAAATGAAAGAATAGGAGCACACATCAGACAACAAGGCAAGCATAAGTGATTTTTAAATAATCAACTTCTTTCCTCCCAATAAGTTTGCAGCCTTGGACACAGCCATCCACCTAGCTGACTTCTATTTGAATCATCTTTGTTGGGGTAAGAAGTGAACAGAATGTAGAAATGAAGAGGGAAAGACATTTTCTCTGCACAAGAGAATTCCAGCTGATTCTATAAATAAGTGGAAATTTCTGGAGCCTACACTACATAATATACAACTCCAAATATAGACTTCCCTACTCATTATAGCAAGACCATCTAAAGGAGCCTTTAAAATATATTCTCTAATCCAAATGACAGAGGCTACACATCAGATTAAGAGTGTACTCATGGCGAAGTGCATTTGCTATTGTGAGATACAATAATCTTATGTTTCAACTAGGTCAGGTTCACTGGTCGTCTGCCCACGTCAAGTATGGATATATTTGTTTGACTAATTTTGTCTGCTTGATCTATTACTTTAAGAGGGGCAATGAAGTTTTTGGTTATGTTAACAGCCTTATCTACTTCTCTTTGCCTCATGTATCAGACACTGTTGTCTGGTACGCACATGTTACGGCTCAGTACGTTTTAATATAATTACTCCTTTATGATTTTTGCAATGTTATTTCACCTCTGTTAAATCTGTTTATTAATAAATAGGGAGTCAAGGAGTTTGATACAGAAAGAAAGCTCATTATAGCATATGATCTGGCCTGCTAGATCCTTACAAAGAACAATGGGTGCTGGAGGAGTGTTGGAACATTTTCCTGTGATATGCTGTTTTGTCTTGCCATTTCTACCATAGCAAATGTTAAGAAAATCAAGATGCTATGGATAAAAAGAGAACGTAACATCATTTCCTACTGTAACTCAGCACCCAGAAAATGAAATATAACAAAAAGACCTTGAGAACAGCTCCACAAAACTAATATCAGCTGTGGCTCTACTCGGAAAAGAATTATAAACAATTTACTGCATCTATATACTGGTAGACTGAGCATTATAAAATATTTATGTGGCTTTTGTAAAATTATTATAGTTTACATCCAAATTAATTTAAGCTTGCTCCTTCTCAAAAAAATGAGTCCATTCATGTCTATGTTAGACCTAGTGTCAAATCTAGTTGTGACAAGAAGAGACTAGTAATCAACACTCAAAACTTCTACAGACATGGTCCTAGAATACAAGTATCTGTTACCAAGTCCAATGACCTAAACTCATGGTGAGAAGAGAGAACCAAGTCCCACAAACTGTCCTCTGACCCTCACATAGAAGCACTGGTTTATCCATGCCCACACGCATACACATATATGTGCACAAGAAATAAAATATAATTTTTATAAGGTCAGGAAACAAGGAAGGAAGTGAAGGGGGAGTAAAGCATAGGCAAGCAGAAAGTAAGTAAAAGAATTTGGTGGGTGAAAAGGCTTAGACAGAGAGGGGGTGGGAGGCAGAACTGGGTATCAGGGGAAGATTAATCAGGATAAAGGGAGTATAAAATGACCATATGGAAAGTAAGACATGCTCACACATCCAATAGGAGCTTGACTATATGGGTGGCAATCGACTGCCCTCTAACTAGATGTAAGTCCCATGGGAGGGGTGACAAAGAATGGACTATAACCTGGCTAACACCCAGGTCTGAAGAGGTATTTGACCCGTGGAGGGTATTTCTGATGGAAATCTGGGATATGTATTCTGGTAGGCAGCCAACTGCCTTCTAAATAACTATGCACACCCAGAGACAAAAGCAGCTCCCAGCCTTAATCAGAGAAGTCGCTCCTTCATGCTGGTGAATCAGCCCTAAACATGTCACTTGTATCTCTCCATCTGAGGCTCAGTGACAGTGCAGAAGAAGGGCCAGGCAGCATGTAAAGCTAAATCAGGGAACGTTCTGAAGCACATTCTCTAGACTCAACATAACCAATGTAATCACAACTCACAATAACCAGAGTGCCTGAACTGGGCCTTATCAACAATAAGTTAGGAAAGGAAAGTGTTCAGAGGACCTTGCCCTTTACCTCTGAACGACTGCTTATTGATAGAATCTGGAAGAGGGACTGTCTTTAATTGTTTACCCACCATGTTCCAACAGACAGTTGGAACCATGGTCACACAGATGTCCCTGGTTACTTCTCTTCTAGAATGGTCAGGAACATGAGCGTGGCATGTGTGAGGGTGGAGATACATGGACAAAGTGAGGTAAGGAGACGGGGACTAGGGTCAGCATGTATGGCATACACGTACAAAACTATAAAAAAAAAAATTAAGTTAAAAAATTAAAGAATGTTTTAAAATCCATGTTAAAATTATTACTTTTGGAAGACAAAGACAAAAAAGCCAGAAATGACACATTTCCAACAAAGGAAAATAGTCTGTAGCTTCCACAGTACTTTTATAAGCAATGCTTGGCTTATAACTAATACAGATGTGCAAAATGCAAAGGTATTCACTAATCAAAAGAAAAGTCAGCAGAGTAAATCAAAGGTGATCTAGAAACTGAAGTGAGCAGAGAGTTGTGGTTACACTAGGATGAGTACTGAAAGAAATTTAGAAAATCACTGACAGTTTCTTTTAAATTACCATTTTGTGCATGTATCCCTGCATATGTGCCTCGTGTCCAGAAAGGTTAGGAAAGAGCATGGGGTTCCCTGCAACTGGAGTTTTAAAGGGCTGTGAGCTGCCATATAGGCTCTGGAAATTATACCTAGACTCTCTGGAAGAATAGACAATCCTTTTATCCACTAAGTCATCTCTCTAGCCCTAAAAACAGACTTTAAAAAATAAGAATATCCAAAAAATTTTGAAATATTCAAAGAAATAAACTTGATATTGTAGAATCAAAATATCAATCAAATATATCACATTTTCTAACTATAGGATTCAAAGATAAGCTGGAAAATAGTTCAGTAGAAAATACACAAAATAAAACAGCAGAGAGTAATTAGATTAGCAAAGATGCATAAAAGCATGTAACACTGTAAAAAGAAGTTTAATAATGCATGCATGTTTAGTTCTAGAAGGAGAAATGAGAAAGACTAGCTCAGGAATCATATCTGAATTTCTAAAATTGATCTTTAAAGACCTCAACTCCCATATATAAGAAGCTCAGCAAACTACAAGCTGGGTAAAAGCAAATCAAGGTGTACCTAAGCACATCACACTCAACTGGTTAACATCAAAGACAAAAAGAAAAAGGTAAATGCTGCCAAAGGGAAAGGTTTACTGTGATAACTGCAGAATTCTCAACGAAATGTAATGATGGTTAGAAACCCTGACTGAAATAAACCCATAGAAATGTTCTCAGGAAGAGAAGTCTTTTCTCTTAGGAAAAATAAAACATTCTAGTAGCAAAAGAATAATAAGACAATATTTTATAAATATGACACATAGAATGCTATTTAAAATATTGCCAATCAAATTCTGTACTTTTGCTTTAAAAATATCTTCCAAAAATAAAACTTTAAAACAAAAAAAAAACTGAAATAATTTATTGCCCTGAAAATAAGCATCATAAAAATTACTAGAAGATATGCTTGAAGCTAGGGAAATTATTCAAACACTAAACTATAGGAAGAAACAGTGAACATAAAAGGAATAAACATGTTGTCAAGTCTAAGGGATTTTTCTACTTTAATTCACATTTTAATGTTTGAAAACTATGCTAACACTGAACTTATAGAACGTAACTTCTTACACTTTATTTATACCACACCCCAAACACGATAAACACTGAACATCAGTTTCGTGACTTGTGACTGGATGCCCACCTGAAACCATTTTACGAGTACTGAGTAAGACGGGGTCTAAATTCCACGCCAGTGATTACGATTCAGATGTCTGGGGTAGCATCCACACTAAAGGGCAAACATACAAGACCTGTTCCAAAAGCTTAAAAAACAGATGTCTTCCTTCAAACCTGTGCTCCTATTAACATTCAAGATCCCTAAACGATCACAATTGTTGTTGGGAAGCAACAATTTCATTTTGGAGAAAACAAGCCTCTCCCTGACTTCCGTTTTCATAAATTCTAAGCAGTAGCATCAATGTTAAGCAGCAAAGAACATTATGAAGAAAACAATTTCTCACTTTGGGCATGTGTGTTTCTATACAATGATTTTCTTCTAAACCATCCTTATTTGTAGCATCTAGATAGAAGATCATAATACCAGCATAAAAAAAATCAAAGCAGTTATTTCTCAGACATTTCTTTTTTGCAAACAATTAATTAAGATTTTAGGCTCCAGGTTTACATTGACAGAACGATGGGAGAGAAGGTTTTAATTGTTTGAGAATTTCATACATACACATAATACATTACTTCTTAAAAGTAATGAAACAATAACAGTCTATAAAACACTACAAAAACAAAGTCATCCAAATGGAAGAGGCTCTAAAAGTTTGAAAATTACAAGATGTTTTAGGAATTCCAGAGCAAGGCAAAAATACTGAAGATAAATGATAATAAAGAATGTAGTTTACTATATGTGTGTTGTATATGTGCATAATGCATATACAGCAGGTGCATGTGTGCAGTGGACATCAGGTGTCCATGATTCCCCAAACGTATTCCTGTCAGACAGGGTCTCTCTCTGTTTTGGCTAGGCTGGTTCCTCAGAGAGTTCTTGGGATCCTCCTGTCTCTGTCACACAATTCTGAAGTGATAAGCCCATACAGCTGTGGGGGAGTGGTCTGTGGCAGGCAATCTGGCACCTGGTTGAGCACAGGCTGAAAACTCTGGGCGACCCAGCGGAACATTCTACAAGGGACCAGAAAACGTTTTGGCCAACGCTCCCGGAAGACTCTCGTAAAACAGCTACAGCCTCCACAACCCCTGCAGGGGCCTATCATGTGAAATTTGTCACATAAGAGCAACACCAAGTCCTCCCACATGCAAATAAGGTGCCCCTAAGCACTCAGACCAAGTCAATGGGAAGTATCTGTTGTCAGACCCCTGACCCATCCCAAACAGTATATTAGACCATCCCAACCTGTATAGGAGATATCCCCATCCAGAAGGAATAAAGGTGTGAGAACTACTCCGTCGTCTGAGAGCTTCTACCATAAGAACTGTAACACTGCTGCTTGGGAAGAGGTCTGCTCTCCTGAATGCCACCAGAAGCTTCCCGCACTCCTCAATGGTTAGTCAGTCTCTCATGGGCTCAGCCCGGGCGACTCCATCCTCACTTGCGCTTTCCCCTTTGCCTGAACCCTCGCATTTGGCCGGGCCAGAGGTCCCTGAGGAAGGCTCCCAGTACCCAGGCCAACATAAAGCCATGCAAATTTTTCATGGGTGCAGGAGATTCAAACCCAGGTTCTTATGCTTTGCAGCAAACATACTAATGCACTGAGCAATCTCTCCAGCCCCAAAAGGGTATACTTTATAAACTCTAAGATATCCATTAAAAGTTGGTATAATGAAGCTGGAGAGATAACTCAGTGGTTCAGAGCAGTGGCTGCTTTTCCAGAGGACATGGGGTTTGATTCCCAGCATCCTATGGCAGCTCACAAACATTCACAATGTCAGTTATGGAGGATATGATACCTTCTGGCCAAGACCAGGCTCACACATGGTGTACAGACATACATGTAGTCAAAACATCATACAAATAATATGTTTTTTAAAAAGTTGATATACCTTATGGTGAAAAAACAGAATAATAAAAGATTGAGATTCAAAAGACAAAAACAGGAGATGAGACAAATGGGGAAGAAATTTAGCAAGGTAAAAGAAGATGTAAATCTGGTAATAGAATTAAATATAAAAGGCTAAAACAGTTCAGTAAGATGAGGCTCTCAGACTTGGAGGAGAAAAGATGAAACACTATCCTATTAAAAAGAAGCACTTTGAGCACTTAAATTTGTGTCTAAACATAAGGGCACGCACCAGTTAAGGTTTAAAACACTAACCAAATACATGCAAATACTAACAAAAAAAATACAAAAAACAAACAAACAAAAAAACTATTAATATTAAATAAATTAACTTTATATACAAAAAGGTTTTGCTTAAAATAAGAAACATGTGATAAGGGGTTGAATCACAGAAAACACAGTAGTCTTGAATTAGTACTCAACAAATTAAACAGAAGAATATAAGAAGAATTAGAAATGGAGGGAGAGAGGAACAAGCATACCTTTAAGTCAGCAAAACCAGCTCTTACATACTTTACATCATGCATGAACTCAGAAAATCCCATCACCACAATCAGCTAACCTAACAAACAACATACTGTAGAGTAGAGTCAATAGCAGCACACTGTATGTTTTTCTTAAGCATTCACCAACAAAAGTCACTTACTAGGCCATAAAGTAAAACTTGAACTAAAATAATACAGATTTATAACTTTATTTGGTTGAAAAATAAGAAAAAACAAAAAGATATATAACACAGCCCAATGTACTAATTAAGTAAAAATATTACATAACTATGATATGGTGCTAACAGCTCACAATGAATATTTGAAACTATTTTTACTGGATGACAATGAAAAGACATTGTCAGAAACTGTAAGACACAGTTTATTTTAAAGTGAAGCTGTCCAGGTATATACAGGTTGAACATCCCTGATCCAAAATGCAAAATTCAAATTAAATCAGAATTTAAAACTTTTTAAAAAGCTTTATCAGAACTCTAAAAGTTTCAGATTTCAAAGCATTTCAGATTCCGCTGGTAAAGTTGATGGAAATATTCCAAAATAAAAAGTTCAAAATCTGAAAAAAAAAAAAAGTTCTGGTCCCAGGCACTGTGAATAAAGGATATTCAGTTTACATTAGAAAAGAAGCAACTTTTAAAATCAGTGATATAAACCTGCTAAGAAAGCTTAGAACAGAGAAATAAATGCCAAAGAAAGCGTAAGAAAGAAAATTATCAAACTAAGAGTAGAAATCAATAAAGCGGAAAGCAAATATGCAAAAGAGAAAAAAGGGAACATAAAACATATAGCTGAAAGTCTTCTAACACCACCATATCTAAAAATCTGTGCTATCTGGATAGAGAAGAAACACTATTTTGACTAAACATTAAATCATCTTGGGGACTGCCGGAAACCTCAGCTTGGGCCACAGGGCTCCACAGCTAATCAGCCCCAGGACAAAGATCCCACTCAGATCGTAAGAGCCAGGAGTGGGCCGGGGACGCGCCCCACAACTCACCAGGTACTGCCCTGAACCCGCAAGACACAGGGACGAGGTAGGTGGGCCTAGAAACCCCCCCGGATCCCAAAAGCGGGCGGCTGTGGCAGGAAACCTCTGCCCGGGACACTAGGATTCCATAGACAGGCAGCTCCGGGAGAAAATCCTCTCTCGCAGGCACGCAGAAAAGCCCCTAGCGGGGGCAAGGCATCCCCAGAGCTCGCTGACTCCTCCCG